>PVLC010000121.1:0-306582 GCA_004027655.1 Graphiurus murinus | reverse complement strand
CTTGGTCTCCTAGTAATGCTAAAAGAGGGTTTTCATGAATGGTTTGCTTGTGCTCCTTGTTGAATTTAAAGGTTTTGATAAGAATGTGTTTAGACATTTGGATTTAGTCAAGTGGAATTCAACATGTGAGTTAGGATTTATTAGTCTAATGTCAAGTGGAATTCAACATGTCAGTTTTTTATGAGTTAAGGAATACTTTAAGACAGAAAATTCTTTAGTATAGTCTATTTTAACATTGTTTCTTGCTCTCATAACTGATATAGAGAGTAAAATTCACTAGATTATCAAATGTTCCAAATTCCTGGCATCCAAATTAGTGAGCATTATCCATAATTCAAACTCCCCAACTTTTGTCTGTAAGACAAAACTCTTGAATCTTTAGGACATTCTCCATTTTGTAGGATTTCCATGGGTTTTTGTTGTTGTTCTCCAGTTAAGAAAACTGGTATAATCTAGACCTGCGCATTGTGAAAATTAAGTGTTTTTCCCATTGTAGTTCTACTGGGATATGCAATCTCATAGTTACTCTAGAAATTTATTAATATAAATTATGTTCATCTTTGTTTGAACAGATCTTATATCCTTTTCTGTTATGCTCCATACAAAGTAAATTGATACTTTATTTTGTAAAACCATCACATTAATTTGCTAGGGCTGCCATAACAAAGCACTACAAAATGTGTGGCTTACACAACAAAAATTTGTTGTCTCAAAGTCTAGAGGCTTGAAGTCTGAAATCAAGGTGACTGGGTTAGTTACCTGTGAGGACAGTGAAAGGCCTTATTCCAGGCCTCTCTCTGCCTCACAGATGACCATCTTCATGTTCACATAACATTCCCCCAAGATTTGTGCCTATGTCCAAATTCCCCCTTTTTATAAGGACACTGATTTTATCAGATGAGGGCCCCAGCCTACTCCAGTATGGCCCTAACTTCACTAATTATATCTCCAACAACTCTATTTCCAAATAAGGTCACACTCAGGTAGTGGAGGTAGGACTTTGATATATGAATACTGGAGGAAAACCATTTAACCCATAACAACCATCATTAGTTGCATCTGCTCCAGTTTCAAACAGAAATATGTTATTGTCTTTATTCCTAAATGTACTCCATTGCTCTTGCTACCTCTTGAGCTGATTTATTTTTATTAGTTCAGCTTATCCAAACTGTGAGTTATGTAAACTTTTTTTTTTTTTTTTTTGCCCAGGGATGTGCTGTACTGTACTGTTCTGTGCTGAACTAAGTTCACTATTTGTCCTCAATAAAGATAGCCATCACTACCAACATTTCAAAAACTGAACAATCTGTAATGTGAAGCACACTGCCTGAGAGATCACAGCAGCCACGGAAACTCAGGAAAAAGGTAAGTTTTCTTATAACTTTAAAAAAAAAAAGTTAACTCTAAATGATAGTTTTTCATTTAATGGCATCATTGGGGAATTTATTTTAATATCTTTCTATATAAAACCTGAAAATCTGTAATTGTTCAAAGACCTATAAGTACTAGTTCTGTAATTCACAGAATCAACTTTTTAAAAACAGCATTATAATGTTAATTTAGATTCCCATGCACAAGTTAGTTGGGCTCTAAATCACTCTTAACAAACTTACATTGTTTAGCAATTGTCTTATTTAATTTTGCTCAACCATATAATCCCCTAGGGTTACACATTTCCCATTTTTTAAATCATTCCTTCTCAGTGTTATGCTGTCTACAAAATACTGACTATAACTTACTGTGAAGCAATGGCATTTCATATATATATAAGTCCATTTATCTCATCTCTCACGTTTAAAAATATTAATAAAATTTATTCCAAGAAGTTCTAAATAACCTCTCACAATGAGATTAAAGAGAGACAATATGCATTTTTGAGACAGTTTTAACTTTTAAAATTATTTCTGTTATATGCATTTTTGAGATAGTTTTAACTTTTAAAATTAACAGTATAAAGAATTTAAGAAGCACAGACTTCTATATTGTTTTGATTCTATCATGAAAGCACTTAAGCAATGCGACACATTTTTTCTTTTTCTTTGATTTTACTTCTTGTTCTTTTATTGGTACTGGGGATTGAACCCAGGGGCATTCTATCTCCAAGCCACAACCCAGCCCTATTTTTTTGAAACAGGGTCTCATTAAACAACTAAGTGTCTTACTATGTTGCTGGGACTGGTCTCAAACTTGTGATCTTCTTGTTTCAGACTCCTAAGTACTGGGGTTACAGGTGTGCACCGCCACACCCAGCTAATGTGGCACATTTTAAACTAAGCTCTACCTATGTGTTTATATTCTTCGACGCAGTTAAGAAAAATCTCTAAGACTTCCTCCCAGTTTTAATCTACATTACTGAAATAACATTACATATCAAGACATATATTTTTTAAATAAACTAAGAGCAGGTGAAGTATCTGGGTTTTAGAACTGAATACATTATACTGAATGGTACAAAATAGTTCTCATATCTAAAGAATACCTTTAAAAACAAACAACTGTGGATATCTAGGAAATACATACTCAAGAAGTTACATTTTTAAGCCTAGATATCTGAGGATGAGCTCTATTGGTAAATAAAATCAATTAATCTTTTTTATAAAATGTAGAAGCTTCGGATAATAATAAATACAAAATACTAAACATTTTTATTCCAAATTTGGATACACAGTACAGAAAAATGCAATAGTATTACATTCTTATATTTATATAGGATGGGTACGAGCCTTGACATTGGTCCCGAGACTGAGTGGGACACTGAATACCTTGTCAACTCTCGGTTGGTTTGATGTGGCTAAAACTGAAGGAACATGTATAGGGCAGGAGATTACACTAGAAAGTTTGGAAAGTTTTCAAATCAGTCTTGTGAATAACTGCAATACATTTCCTAAGAAAGTTTCTAACTCAAGATCCAGGAAGATAGCACACATCACCACCACCATGTCCTCACCTTGGTTATTTCATAGTATCACATAGGTGAAGAACAGCCATTTATAGAGTAAAAATAGCAGCATTTCTACTCTCTAAGATCTTCCTATGGCATTTCACAGAAAGATGGGAGTGTAGATGGAAGTGGTGAGAGTTTTCCTCACATATTAGATTCCCATGGCTTACTTTCTGATTTTGCTAGTAAGGAGGGTGATAAGGACTAAGATGGCATTTATACAAATAGGCACTGCAGGAAGAGCATACTATGAGAGCTTATGCAGAGAAACACAGTCCCTCCCACAACTGACTGGTTTCTGGCCCTTCTCATACCTTTTCACTAATACCTACTGACAACAACCCCTCAACTCAAAAGGTCTGTATCTCCTGAATGAAAGCATTCAAAGATACACCTGAATGAAAGCATTCAAAGATACACCACTAGATGCTAAAAGTAGAACAATAATTAAAACAAACAAAAATTCTGCCTCTATGAAGCTCAAACTCTTTGGAGGGAAAGAAACTATAAATAAGGCAGTAAGTAAAATAGAGATGTGTTGAATACTATGAAATAAAAAAATATACTAAAAAAACAAGGATTGAGAGACAGAAAGAGCCTGTAATTTTAGAACAACCAAGTAGGCCTCACTGAAAAAGTTGCTTTTTTTTTTTTTTTTTTTTTTTTTTGGTGTGTGTGTGTTTGTGTGTGTTTTAATGGGGATAGAACCCAGGGGCCTTCTACCTCCAATCTACACATCAGTCCTATTTCATTTTTATTTGGAAACAGGGTCTCACTAATTGCTGAGGCTGGCCTCACACCTACAATCCTCCTGTTTCAGCCTCCCAAGTACTGGGATTACAGGTGTGTACCACCAAACTCAGCTCAAAAAGTCACATTTTTAAAAAAGACCTGGTGGAGGTGCAAGAGTGAGCACCTAGGTTGCAAAAGCTAATCTCAAACCCTGCAATCCTCCTGTCTCAGCCTCCCAAATACTGGGATTACAAGCATGTGCCACTACGCCCAGTTTAGGATTTTAAATGTCAATCCTTGACGAGATTAGAACCAATTTAATAATTCTAAGCATTTATGATCTACAAATTGTGCCATAAGATTGAGCATGTAAACATGTTCTGCCAGCCACAAGGAAAAAGAAACTAGTGGAAGAGACAGCACTTAAAAACCCAACACGGTAAAAGCATTAACAGAGTTAGAAACATATGAAATAAAATCTAAACACATGTAAGTAGTTAAAAATTACATGATATAACTCACATTACATATAAAGCCTTTATTTGTGAATGTTTACTGTGACTTTCAGCCAAGTATTAAATTAGTAAGCTCTAAAAATAAATCTATGATTATCATAGGTAAAAATTAATAATGCCTCATAAAATAATATTAAACAATGGATACTAAACTAATTACAAATACATATTTATATTTATGAGTGGAGAATATAGAGATGAATAATAAACATTAGCTTGATTCAATATTATGTACCATCCATCTAACATATGTATACATTAATGAGATTTTCTTATATTAGACAATGCTTATATGCCCTCTTATATTGCCCAGATAGTTGTTTGTACCTCAATTTGTTATCCTAACATCAACTTAAATTACAAGCTGTGGACAGAATAATGAAAAATCACAATAATTCAGCAATATGTATCAAAGTCTTTAAATATTTATATTTTCTCCAGTAATTCTACTTCTGGCAAGCTAGTGATGAAGAAAAGGATTTTTCCACAGAGATGTGACCTAAAACATTGAAAATGTTGAAATCTAAAAACAACCTAAATGTGAGAGATTGGGAAATTACTTAATTAACTAAAGCAATCCACTTTGTAAAGTATTACACTGACATTAAATTACGGTTTTGAAGTCTGAGTAAACCATGGGAAAACATCAAATGCTGAATGGGAAGAAGCTACATATTCACAGTATGGCTACAAATAATGCTTTAAAAAGTTAAGTAGAACCGAAGGAAATAAAATACACCAAAATTTGAAAAAAAAGTTAACAAGGATATAAATGGACAGGGGGATCATGAGTAGCTTTTTCTTGTTCTGGAAAATGTAAAAAGTAAGAAGAAAGTAATAAACTTGCATTATTTTCATTATCATATCAAAATAAGAGAAATCATATTTTGGCAATAGTCAAACTAAAAGAAAATACAAATAGTTTCTATAATGCTGCCCCCTGAATCTATAAACTACTATGGAAATATAAAATGGGAAGAATAACTACTTTATTCATTTCTAAGGTAAAGAAAGTATGTACACAAGAAACCTCTCAGAGTTCCCATGTCCTATGAAATAAAAATCAGAACTTAGGCTTAAGGAAGTTGTATCTTAAAATCTCTACCAGCTCTTTCCACCACAGAGATACTCAGTTTTAATTATTTTTTAAATTAAATAATACTTGAATATTATAAAGATATAGGAAACATAAGGATAAAATAACAGAAATTAAAACGTAATACTGTTTAATATGTTTGAAATTAAAAATCATTCCACCACCAGAAATTACCACTGTTAACACTTTAAAATATTATAAAAACACATATTCTCCTAATCTGCTCTCATTCAGTCCTATGGCTTTAAGTGCTACCTACATGCTGATAATATCCAAATTTCTACCTCCAGAGTAGACCTCTCTATAAGTATAAATTTAATTGCCTACTGAACATCAATACTTCTTAGAAATCTCAAACTGAACTCCACATCTTTACCACAAAACTTGACATTATTCTTCCTGTGACATTATTCATCTGTACTAGTTACCTACTGCATATAACAAATCCATGGCTGTTGTTGGGAGGCCTCAGTTCCATGCAACACAGAACTTTCCTAAGGGCTGCTTGAGGATCCTTATAATATGGTTGCTGGCTCCCTGAAGTGAGTGATCCTAAAAAAAGAGCTAAGAAGACAGCACAATGCCTTTTATAACAAAGCATTAAAAACATACATCATCGCTCCCACTTATTCATTAGAAGCAAGTTACTAAGTCCAGCCCAAACAGGAAAGGAAATTAAGGTCTTATTAAAGAACGAAACATTGAAGAATCTGTAGACATATAATAAAACCACCATAACATCTGAATTAATGGCAATTTTATTCTTCTAGATACATGAGCCCCTGGTCATCCTTGTCTCTTCTCTTTCACTCTACCACCCTCACCCCAGTCTGTTAAGAAAACATGCTCTTTCTTCTTACAAATACCCAATGTCTGTTTCTCTCCACTTAAAAAGTTATCATATAGTTTTGAAGGACATATGTATCTGTTTATAGTCCATTCTTCATACAGCAACCAGTGTAATCTTTTTCCCCCTTTTTTGTACGCATGTTGAACCCACAGTCATTCTTCCCGAGAGCTATACCCTCAGCCCTTTTTATTTTTTATTTTGAAACAGGGTCTCACTAAATTGCTGAGGCTATCCTGGAACCTGTGATCTTCCTGTGTCAGCCTCCCTAATACTGGGATTATAGGTGTGTGCCACTACGTGTTTGTATTTCCAGGACGACAAGGGATAAATTAAGGATCCACCCGGAGACTCCCAATGAGTGGCCACGTTTGAAAAGAAGATCAATTACTATTCGGTATAATCCTTTTACACTTGAGTCAGAACATGTCACTTTAAACTGCCCAATTTCCACCCTCACTCCTAATTTCCCTTACCTTGCTCTTCTTTTCCATAGTACTTTTCAACTAACATACCATATAACCAACTATTTTTTTGCCCACTTCTCTTTACTACATACAAACAACCATGAGAGAGGGAATCTTGATCTGATCTTGTTTACAATGCATTTCAAGTGCCCAAGAGAAACTCAAGGAATAATATGTTGAATTAATGAACACAAATAATTTTTTAAAATAACTAAAATAATTTGAAACCTTTTTTCAGTTAATAAACATGTATATGGTGAACATTTTCCATATCACTTTTAGTGACTACATAGTAAATGACATATGGCTAAATCACAATTTACCCAACCAATTTGCTTTCCCTGAGCATTTAGATTGTTACTGGCTTTTCTCCATTACAAATATTGTAATTAAAATCTCTTGATATAAATATTTATGACGACTTATTTCCTTAGGAAATATTCTAGAGGCAAAACTGCTGGGTGAAATAATATGTACATATTTAAGGATATATTATCCAGCCCCTACCTACAACACATGAGAATGTCCATTTCTTCACTAAGAGGTGATTAGTAACTTTTAAATAGTCAGATAAACCTAATTCATATCTGTGTTCAGCTATTAATGAACTTAAAATTGCTCTATCTATAAAAAGGAGATAATAATACAAGTTGCCTCAGGGAATTGTTGTGAGCTTAAAGGAGACAATTCATATGTAAACCACTTATTAGCACACTGACTTGTACACAGTACTTAATACAAAGTTGCTTCTGCCATTATCATGACTTGAAAGAAATCAACAGCAAAGTGTTCTGTACATTATTACAGGAACACCAGCCTATAATAAAGTAAATGTTCAGTTCAACCTCTCCTTGGAGATTACAATTAATCATTCAGCAAAGAATTAAAAATATTCCTAAATACAGTGAGGACAATCATTTTATCACCATGATCCTTATTTTTGTTTCCTTTTGGACAGGGACAAACACAAACATTCCACAGACGCAGGTGAAAGCAGACCAGAGGAAAGCAGGTAAACAAACTTTGCCAAGAGAACAAGCTACAGGTCTCTCCTGTTCATTCTGGTCAGCACCTCCTGTGTATTCCTGGGGCAGCAAAAGATCCACCTGGTGACTCCCAATCAGCTGCGGCGTTTGAAAAGCAGAACAATGACAACTTCCTTAAAGCATCATCGGAAAAAGCCAGCGAGGAAAAGGCGCAGGCTCCTGCCGGTCTTTGACGTGTACTCAGCGGACCTCCCCGCCCAACACACACGCCCCCTCGACGCCCGGAGCAGGCCTCGGCTGGTCGCCCGACCTAGCACCGGGGTCTCACATCTGCTCCCCAGGCGGATGCTGACCCTGGGGTCGACTGGCTGGGCACCAAGTCTCAATTCCTCCCAAATGCCCTGGGAAGGCATGCTGTGCTGGGGTTTAAACACCAACCCGTGCCAGGCCTACAACTTACATACACATACACGCACGCACACACACACACACGCGCACTCACACACACGCACACACACACTTCCGTGCTTCGGCGGGAAGCAGCAGGACCCGGAGGCCGCGGGGGAGGCCTGGGCACATCCCGGGACGCCAGCCCCGCGCCCGGCCCACGCGCGACGCCCACCTAGCTCCTCGTGCCCCGCCGCCTCGGCCGCCGCCGGCGTCGCCGCTTCCATCTCTCGGGGGTCTCCAGGACGCCGCCGCCCCGGTGCCCGCTCTCCCGCCGCTGCGTGGCCGGCGTCAGGTCGAGGATCGCAGCCCGCGGGACCCGCGCCCCGCCCGCTCCCCGCCGCACTCCCCGCCGCACTCCCCACCCGCGCGCGGGGAGCATGCGCAGTGCGGCGGCCCGGCCTGCAGGGCGCGGGGCCCCTCCCAGGTCTCGGCGGGCGCAGGCTCGGGGTGGGGGGGCCAGGGCGGCCGGGCTTCGGGCCAGCTGGGAGAACAGCTGGAGAACTGGTGGATGACGTCCAGCCACGCGCATCTTGGAGATAATGGGAGGCGGGAGAGCTCAGAGTTTGCAGAGAACCAGGCCCGTAGAGTCTGGGGATCTTTAAAGATGGACCACTTAAATTTGGGGCGCCCATCAGTCTGCAAGTCGTTAGCATTCCGTTAAGTCACCTTGGAGAATGCACAGTAAGAGGATATTTGTCCTCTATCCGTGTTGGAGTTCTGTCTACTCTTTGGTTATCCGGTTCTCTCCCTATGCCCCTATTTAGAGACAGGGGATACATTCGAGTAGAAATGAACTTAGTCACCAACGGTTTCAACTTTAAGGATGTCTCAATGCCCTTCAAGGTATTTGACATTAACTGTGGGGATGAAAGAAAATTAAGATTAATTATGTGAATACAATGTCAAGTACTCTTAAGCACTATACATACATTATCTTATTTAATTCTATGACAACCCTGTGAGAAAATTCTAATTTTATATTCATTTTATAGATGAGGGAACCATATAAGGCACCCAGTGGTAAATAATTCATCCAAGGACAGTAAGTTAGTCAATGGCAGAAAGGGAATTCTGTCTGCCACTAAAGTTGGGACTCTGCAAAGCTGGCCTCTCGGGTGATTGAGGATAAATGCGGAGAGGAGAGGTGCTGGAGATGGAACCCAGGGGTATTTTACACCCCCAACCCTATTTTATTTTTTATTGGAAACAGGGTCTTGATAGATTGATGAGAGTCTCACACTTGCTGAGACTATCCTCGAACCTGCGATCCTCCCGTCTCAGCCTCCCAACTACTGGGATTACAGGTGTGTGCCACAACTCCGGGTTCCTACAGATAAATATTTGATGAGTCAATAGACATGCTTTTGGTTTGAAAAGAAAATCATAGTGAAATTGCTTCCATTTTTTTATTTTATAGTTCTTTAAAGTCAGGACATCAGACACTTTATTTTTGTCTCTTTCAGTGGGGTGGTTTTAGGAAAGTTGTCTGTGTGTGTATTTTAGGGAATGGGGACAGCTGTCTGGTTTCCAAGACTACTGTTATAACTACATGATGATAGTGTTAAATATTTAAACATTCCAGATTAAAAAGGAACACAGCTACATCCTATCTACCAGATGATTAGTGATAGTGATGGTTTGCCAAAACTCTGTTTTCCTCCTGAAATCAAGCCCAACCACTCACACACATGCATTGGCAAATCCCAAAAGGAGGTTTTATTTGAAACACCCTTAACAAATGTCAAAGATGTAGGAGAGATAGAGAAACATAATTAGCGCAATGGTCTCTAACTGCTATTGGATAGATCATCTGGTAGAGATAAGAAGGAAAGAAGGTAGGAAACAGAAGTGATAGCCTGCAGGTAATTGTCCACTAACCACTCCTTGTAATGAGAACGTTCAGAACAGTATCTCAAAGAGGAACATTATCAATTGCATGTTTAAAAAGATCAAAAGCCATTGTCCCCTAATCTTATCTCCAGGAAAAGTAAATCTGGCAATAGTGAAGGAAAAAGGGCCTGACTGTACCATAGGCCTGAGCTTCTTTGGAGAGGCCATGGTTAAGGCCAGCAGCCAGGCTCAATGTCTTTAGAGTGATATGGAATAAGCCAATTAAGTGAATGCCCTCTCTCTCTCAAAATATCTTATTGTACTATACTCAGGCTTCTTCTGTGATACTGTGAGATGATACAGTGCCAAAAGAATAAGAAGTGAGGTGAATGGCATGGGCTTAGTGACATAGTATTAAGCTACTACCTAAGGGTTACATCAACACAAGTACTGTGATACTATGACCAAAGATCCGATAACCAAGGCAGTGACTGAGTGCCTAATGGGAAGGCAGTGTATACAGTGTGGATACACTGGACAAATGAATGGATCATATCCCAGGCAGGGTACGGTAGGACAGCACACAATTTTCATCACAGTACTCAGAACATGGCATGCAATTTAAACTTACGAGCTTTTTACTTCTCAAATTTTCAATTTAGTATTTTCAGACTCTAGCTGACTAGGAGTATTGAAGCCACAGAAAGCAAGATTATGGGTAAAGGAGGGCTACTATAGAATAGTACACACACTGACTAATTATAGGTGTGGTGGCACACATCTGTAATCCCAGTACTTGGGAGGCTGAGACAGGAGGATCTCAGGTTCACAGCCAGCCTCAGCAATTTATGGAGACTCTCAACAACTAAGTAAGACCCTGTTTCAAAACAAGAAATAAGGTAGACATGAGAAGGAGTGAGGGGGGAAAGGAATGGGGTGGGAATTAGGGAAGGGTTAAATGAGTGATGTGTGCATGTATGCCTCTATACCAGCTTGTACCTCACAAAGATGGATGATTGCAATGCACAAATAAAAAGTATCAAAAAGAAATAAGATAGGTCTGGGGGTGTAGCCCAGATGTAGAATGCTCCAAAAAAATAATAAAAAAAAAACTGTAGGGTTGTTAGCATAATGCCTTAATCTACATAGATGAAGTTGAAAGTGTGGCATTTCATTAACCCAAAGAATAAAGGGGAACTTCTCTATGGCTATTCTTTGTCCCATTAAGCCCTATGTACAGTTCGGGGGAGAACCCTAGTGCTTCTGATGTTCTAGATCATCATAGTTATAAGTGACTCCTCTGTTTTCTTATGTGAGGATACTTTAGAAATTTTCAAATAGATATGAGTGTATATGGGCACGGGGAGTACGGAAGGAATATTACAATGAAAGGGAATACTGAATAGGGTAATACTGTTTCAGAATGAAGACTGATGATTTGAACTCAAGTAATTCCTCTCTTTTCCTGACTTTAGCTTCTGGGATCATATCTTAACTAGTTCCCTCTTTGCAACCATGACACTTTATTCACATCTCTATTACAACTCCTCTTCCTTCGTATTATAATTATTTTCCTGTCTGCACCTTGTGCAGAAAGAGGCTGTATCATATTTTTCTTTGTCTCAACATGAGCAAGGCACAGGCCCTGCACATACTACTCACTCAATAGAGGGGTGTTAAAAACTGCTGAGTAGAGCCTCATAGAGACATGAAAGGAAACATTCAGAAGTCTTTAACTTGTCCAGACATACTGTGGAGCATCTTCCCTGTGTCAGGCACTGTGCTAAATGCAGTGGCCGTAATGGCCAATAACGGTAAGAGGTCCTCACATTCACAGAGTTGATAGCGTGGTGCTGAAATATGCAAAATAAAAAGAATTAAACAAGACTCTGAATAGGTAGTTATAACACTGATGAGGAAAATAATAGGTTGCTAGTAGGGGACCTACTTAAGGTTAAGTAAGCAGAACTGTCTTCTCTGAGAACATTCACTTAAGCTGACACGTCAAAGTGAGAGAGAGTTGGCCCAGAATGTGTAAGAAGAGCATTTCAAGCAGTAGGAGCATATTGCCCCATTTTACACATGGAGAAATGGTTCTAGTTTGGGCATGTTGATTTGAGACCCTTGAGGAACATCTTAACAGAGTTGTCTATTGTATAGAAGCTGGATATCTAAAATCTTCTCATATATATAATAATATTACCAACCCCCTGTCCCATTTCATGTAAAGAAGAATCAAAATAGAGTGAGCGCCTGGGACACCTTTATGTTGTAATAAGTTAATGAGGTAATGTAATAATTTAATGACTCGATGTACGTAAAGCATTAAGGAGCACATTGACTGATTCATACAAAGCATCAAAAAACGGGCCATATTAGTTACCAATTTTTTATTGTTGCAATAGGCCAACAAAGTAGCTGAAATTTAAAAAATAGCATTTAATGAGGATATCTCTTTCTCCGGTGATTGCTTTTCTCTATGCATCTGCTTACGTGTCTATGCAGATGTTCAAGGTAGATCTTCTGCTTCTCAGGTTCACCTAGCAAGAAACATCTCCTAAAAGCTTTCAATTTCTATATTTTATAGTTTAGGTATCCATAAAGATACTGGCCTCTTTTTCTTAGTTTTAGTTTTAAATTTTCCCAAGGAAGAATTGTGATCAAATCATGTTGAATCAGATTCCCATCTCTGGACTAGCTGAGGGGTGGACAAAGTCATATATCATGACATATTGTGATGAAACCAAGCTTCTCACTATCTTCTAATTAACATTTGTCACAATGACTTCCCTATTCTGTTGATGAACCTAGGAAACCTGCTGACCAGCACTGGTCTCTTAAAATATTCTCTTTTGGAGTGATTGCTCCTGATAATCTTACTTTTATTGCATATAACTCTGTTTTATTTAACTCTTTATGATTAATTTAGCAGACTGAAAGAACTAAAAACTAAGTTCCTAAAGGAAAGAGAAATAATGCAGGTATCACTCTACTGACTTATACCTCAAGCCCTCTTGGACAGATTTTTTAAAAAATATATTGCATTGAGCCGGGCGTGGCACATGCTTGTAATCCCAGCATTTGGGAAGCTGAGACTGGAGGATCCGGGTTCATGGCCAGCCTCAGCTACCTAGTGAGGCACTTCGAAACTTAGTGAGACCCTGTTTCAAAATAAAGAATAAAAAAATAGGGCTGGGGGTATAGCTCGGAGGTAGAATGCCCCTGAGTTCAATCCCCAGTACCAAAAAATATATATATATTGCATCTATAATACAAGAATAGAATGCTATAGAAAAATAAGGGATTGGGGAACAGAAAATAGAACAAAAAGACAAGAAAATAGAAAAAATAAGATCAAATGATCCATCCAGCAGATCCAATGTCTGAGTTCAGAAAGATAAAAAATATGAAAAGGAAAAATCAAAGTAATAGTATAACAGACTTTCTCAGAATTGAAAGACGAGTATTTCCAGATTTGAAGAATTCACTGAATTCCCAACATAACAAATGATAACTGACCTAAGCCAATATGAATTATTGTAAAACTTTTAAAACACTGAGAGTAATAGAAAGTTTCTAAAAACTTCCCCAGATGAAAAAAAATAAACAAATAGGAGGCACTGGGGGAAGGGGTCACATTCGAATGAAATCACATCTACTACTCAGTAGCAACATCAAAAGTGAGAATACAATGGAGCATTGCATTCCAATTTCTGAAGGAAAACACATTCAACTTACAATTACATGCCTCACCAAACTATTGATCAAATGAAAGGGTAAAATAAATACACTTTAATCAATAAAAACAACATGTACATCCCATGTGCTCTTTCCTAGAAAGCACTGTAGGAATGCTCCACAAAAATAAGAAGTAAACCTAGAAAGGAGGATATGAGGTATCTAAGAAACCAAGATTTCAACCCAGGAACCCTAAGGGGATGCCAGAAGAAAGTTCCAGAATCACAATTGTGCAGCAGTGCTAGAGAACGATCAGTCCAAATTGAGACAGGAAGACCTCAAGGAACAAAAGAAACAGGGAAACTGATCGGTAATCTAAAAAGGGTAGGAAATTGGACAGAGACATTCTGAGTTTTTGGAGAGTGTGAGAACGCTTTGCCACAGATGCGAAGAGAGCCAAGCAGATGGGGAGGAAGAGCAACTCCGGTTAACAAAATATTGATAACAGAAGTAGTAGTATAGTCCATCATTTGCCTTGGCAGTAAACAAGACATACAAAGTTCTAAAGAAAACATGAATGTAATGGAGAATGCATTAAAACTCTGAAGATGCACATAGGGTAGAGAGAAATCTTCTCTATGAAGGCTGATATTAAAAAGGTAAATTCTCAATTTTCATCGTTGTAAAAATGGTGGCAAGTGAAACTGAACAATTAATAGTTATTTAGAAGTATGGAGGTAAATACCAAATGGGACTCTCAAAAAAGTGGCTGCCTCTCAAGAAAGGAAATTGTAAGGGGATACAGTACAAGAGCGTGTTTTTCATTTTAAGTCTTATTTGATTCTTTAAGCTATGCACTTAGTAAAAATAAACACTAGATTTACAAAAGCAAAATCACAATCTCTGCCAATTACTAATTTTATTAAGACAAATATCTAAGAAAATAATATATACTATGAAGTTTATTATTTAAAGTAACAGTTTCCTGTTCTGTAGTTGTTCTCAATTCTTTGTTTTTAATGCCAGTCATCTCTATGCCAGGGGATATAGCAATTTCTGATTTTAAATTTTTAGAGACTGGGCAAGACAGTGAAGGAAGTGGATTTTGTGAAAAGTCCCTTGAAATTTTATAGTTAAAAATAAAAAAGAACCTTCTTGTTTTTATGAAAACTTTTGTCACCATAAATTATAAGTCTTTTTGCTTTCAGGTTAGGAAAAGGTAAATTTTTCACAGTTTGTGGGATTTTTTAAAGCATTACATTAAAACACTAGTTGTTTCACTGACTGACCTAGGGAGGGTTCCCAGGAAAAGCATGAGAAAAAGGAAGAAAAGAAAAAAAAAAAAAGAAAGAAAAGGGAAGTCCAAATTAAAGAACAGGTTTTGCCTTATCCCCAGATCTACCACACTTAGCATCCTTTCACCAAATTTTGAAGCAATACTGTTAAACGGGTAGTTGCAACATGTACTGCTGAGCATGTAAGACACTGTTATTAGAAAAATCCTCTCAACAATGAGCAGGCTACAACATATTTCTGAAGTGTTTAAGAAGATTATAAAGCTTTAGATTTTTTTTGAAAAGCTCTCGAATTATCTACCGCCCAGCCCCCAAAGGTGGAGCTAGGATTTAAAGTCTAGGTTGTCTATTATTTTCTTTATTATAAAAATTATGACTCTTATCTGTATGTCAGGCAACATACCATGTAACCCTTTCCAGCTATTTCCCATCTTTCCCTCCAAATTCACTCTCCCTTTTTTTTTTCTGTCTTTTTCTATTCCCTGGAAGTCTGTTCTGTGTGTAATATCCCATTAGACTTCCTAGAGCTCTGGCTTCTAATTTGGTTTGACCACTAGAGGTAATAGAAAGAAATCACAGGGCGTTGTTAAAATAGGTTAAGAATTTGTTCTCCTGGTGCCCTCCTTACAGGGCACTACATGTTGGTGGCACCCCTCTCTGAAGGACACAGCTTCTGGAAGGCAGGCTTCTCCTTTCTGTTGCCTGTCCAGACCCAGAAATAGATGCTCCCCCTCCCCCACCCAACCCATTGCCTATACTTGGGTATTATCTCATCCCTTGTCCATTTTCCTAAAAACCTGCTAGTCACCTTGGGCTTTTATAATGAAGTACCATAGTTTGAGTGACATATAAACAACAGAAATTTATTTCCCACAGTTCCAGGGGCTGGAAGTCTGAAATTTGGGTGCCAACAGACTCCATGTCTCATGAGGGCTGTTCTTCCAGGTTACAAACTGCCAATCCTCATTGTATCTTCACACGGTGGAAAGAGGGTGGGACAGCTCACTGGGGTCCTTTTTATAAGGCCACTAATTTCATGTGTTCCTTTCACAATCTAATTACCTCCAAAAGTCTCCACCTCCTAATACAATCACACAGGGACTAGGGCTTCAGCATATAAAATTAAGGAGTGGGAAACCAAGAAGTTCATTGCACCTGCCCATACCATTGTAAATAGTTCCTTTACTTAACTCCCTTTAATTATAGTTTCTTTGTGTGTACCATCTGTTTCCTAGCCAAACTTACATAAATCACAAGCTTATTAATTTCTCTTTAAAAAAGAAAAAGAAGAAACTTCCAAAGTAAGATGAGCCAATCTCAGAAAGTTGAGTTATATGTTTTCTCTCATATGTGACAGGCAAAGAGAAAACCAGAAAGAAAAGCCACTTCAGAGAAAAGAGAAGAGAAACCAGTACAGTAGTGGAAGAGGATGGTATGGCAGAGAAAGGGAGGGAGGAAAGAGTCAGATAATGTTATGTTCATATATGAAGGCATCACTACTGATCTCACATGGATGGGGAGGAAGGAGGAGAAAGGGAGTCAGATCTGGAGGGCAATAAACCAGGTGATGTGTACATAGGTGAATGTATCACTTTGAATCTCACTATGATGTATAATTACAATGCACTAATAAAATTATAAGGCCTTCCTTTCATATGCCACACACTTTGCCTATCTGCTATCATCTTTGCCTATCCATCTGCCTCTTCCCCTTTCTTCAGAGTTGTTAAATTGGGAACAGAAGTTTCTGAAACTCCTCTCTTCAAGCTCCTTTTCCCTTCCCTCTGGCCAATCCTGGGAGGACCCTACTAAGAATATGCTATTCTAGAGATGAGCCACTAGATTGTGAATTATTCTGGAAAAAAAACCTGTCTATGAAGGCTCCATTGTCCTGCCATTTGGCAGTAAGGGTAGGGATGAGGTTAAGAACAGGCAGTAAAAATCATGAGAGTGCGGTGACTTTTATTCAGCTTAGTCCCCTTAGCTAGGTTCTTGCAGCACTCCACCTCTTCTTCTGTTAGTTATATCTAAGATAGGTGACATCACAATGGTTTAATTTTACAAAAGGTAATAATGATTATAAATATAGTAACAAGTAAAATTTAAGTTTCATTGAGCTAGACCCCAGGCTAAATGATTTTTCAGCATTCCTTCATTTATCTGGTACAACAACTCTATAAGACAGGTGTTGTATGATTCCATTTTTTTAGTTAAAAAAATATTGAGACCTACATTTACTGGCATAGCATCAGAAACTGAGGCCTACATTTACTGACAGACTCAGATTTTCCAGTGCTTACCCCTTACCGTAAATGTTAACTTGAACAACTATCCATGCACAAAAATACCTTCATTATGTAAACTTCTTTAAACTGTTCCCTTCCTTGATCCTCA
The DNA here is from genome assembly GCA_004027655.1 of Graphiurus murinus. Taxonomy (NCBI): domain Eukaryota; kingdom Metazoa; phylum Chordata; class Mammalia; order Rodentia; family Gliridae; genus Graphiurus; species Graphiurus murinus. The sequence goes on along the minus strand of PVLC010000121.1, from coordinate 289,351 downwards.
TTTTCCCCTCCCCACCTCCATCTCCTAATCCCCTTCCACTGTTCTACTGTTTTCTCTCCTCACTTGACTGAAGGCCCTTTTGCTCCCTATTTTTCTTCTAGCTTCCACATATGAGAGAAAATATATGACCCTTGACTTTTGGAGACTGGCTGATCTCACTTAGCATAACATTCTTCAGAGGGGAATATAAAGAGGGAAATACATCAAGTGATGTGTGCATGTATGTTTGTATGACTTTGGATCTCATTATGATGTGAAATTACATTGCGAGAATAGAAGTATTTTAAAAAATAAGAAGAGACACCACCGCTACCATCACCACCAACAACAAAAATATCTTCATGAGAGGTAATGGGTCCAAGTGAAAGATTATAGCACCTGACTAGAGCAGAAAAAATAAGAAAAGATGCATTGAAGAGGTGGGAAGGAAAGTTTTACAGTACTTGCATCTCCTTCCCCCAAGCCTACTTTCACACCATGAAGAGAGACCCCACCACCACCACTGTGTGGAGGAAGGAGAGTGAGGTGAGCACCCATCTGTGCCTCAGAAAACAGCACTTGGTTCACTGCAGTGAGCCCCATTACCAGCTGGCCCCAGGATCCCAGGCTACAGGCCTACCCTAGCAATAGCCAGCCCCTGCAAACTCAGGATCAAGACCCACCCCAGCACCAGGATAGCCTCTGTAGCCCAGGCCTGCTGTTGCCTGCAAGCACAGGCTCTAATTCTGCTCCATGGTCTGGGCTCCAAGCCTACCCACCAACTGACCCAGGCACCATGCCAACCCACCTGAGGACTCCAGCAGCAAGCCTGCCTGCAAACTTCTCCAGTCAGAACCTCTGGCTGTGCCACTTGTAAAGGGCTTTCTCTGTGGAAGTTAATCTGTAAGGACTAAAGGAGGTTGGGCATGGTGGCACACATCTATAATCCCAGTACTTGGGAGGTTAAGACAGGAGGACCAAAGGTTGGAGGCCAGCATGTGCTAACTTAGTAAGACTCTGTTTCAGAATCAACAATAAAACAGGGCTGGGGACAGTAGCTACAAAAGAATACAGACAACTAAGTGATTTCAGGCCATTATGGTAAGTGAAATAAGAAGGCACAGGCCAGGCTTGGTGATGCATGCTTGTAATCCCAGTACTTGGGAAGCTGAGACTGGAGGATCCAGGTTCGCAGCCAGTGTCAGCTACTTAGTGAGGCCCTCTGCAACTTAGTGAGACCCTGCTTCAAAATAAAGAATAAAAAATAGTACTGGGAGCATAGCTCGGAGGTAGAATGCCCCTGGGTTCAATCATCCCTGGTACCACAAAAAAAAAAAAAGGCACAGGAAGAGGAATGCTGCAGGATCTCACTGACATGTAGAATCTAAAGAAGTTGAACTCGAGTATACAGACTCTTGGGTGATGGTTGGCAGAGGCTGAGGATGGAGGAAATGAGTAATTGTTAGTCTAAGGGTACAAATAATGAACAAATAATGAATAAGTTATGGAGGTCTTTATGAACAGTATGGTGACCACAGTTAATGGCTCCATATTGTATGCCTGAAATTTGCTGAGAGTATTTCTTAAATGTTTTCAGCACATACACACACACACATACACACACACACACACACACACACACACACACGAGATAACTATGCAAGATGATAGCTTGACTGTATAATCTTTTCACAATGTATACATATATCAATATCCTACACTGTAAATAGATTCAATTTTTATTTGTCAATTATACATCAATCAAGTAGGGGTGGGAGAAAATGAGGCTTAGACAGATTAAGCAGCTTTCCCAAAGCCCCACAGCTGGAAACCAAGTCAACTTGAGACTCTGGGATGTGTGACCTTTACCACTTGACTTCATGACCACCTGAGTTCCTGAGCTGAGCTTCAAGTGAGTGCCACCTCACTGCTGATAAGTTTGGTGCATTATTTAGTTATTGCAGCATGGTGCACTTCTGTCTACCCATCCTCGTATAACTAATGAAAGAGTAGGATGATCACCATGAAATCAGGTCATGAGATTCACTGTTGGGGCTTAACTCTGACATAAATGTCATTCCTAACATATTAAACATTGTCTTCTAAAAAAAATCACACTTTGAAGGGAAATTGAAAAAGTAGCTTATGGCAAGTGCTGTAAAGTGCACACTCACTTTCCCATATTTTATTTATTCCTTTTGGTATTTAACATAAATGGCAAAAGGCTTTAAAGTTCATATTTTAATAAATTCCAAGTGTGCTTCCAAAGACTCAGAAGAGAGAGACAGCTTTAAAAAATTGCTTCTTTCTACTTTAAACATTATATATTTGTTAAATATTAAACTACCAGAAAATGATTTCGCTTGGTTGTCTTCAAATGAAACTTATTGTCATGCTGAGTACAAAACTGGGTTTTCTCTGGATGTTAAGAACTCATGATCTTCACATGTAAATTTAACTTGGTAAGTCCTCCCTGTTTCAGGATTTTAACATCAAGGACTGGTTTAGGATTTAATTTGATAGGCTGTACCTGTCAGCTTTTGTGTAGCCTACTTTTATCAGAGTTCAAAGGGAGTGTGTGAACGACTGGTAGGAAGCAGGTCACTGGAGACCCATGTTATGCATGAGGAATCCTGGAATTCCTGCTCTCTGAAACACTTGCCATAGTGATTCAACGACCGTGCTTACCACTTACTACTACCATTGTAGAGACTCCACCACATGGGGAATGATTAGAGCCATTCCTCAGTAAGGAGCTCTACCTAAGAGATGTTAATCCTGGTGGACCTGATTAAAGAAAATAAACATCAACATACCACCTGTTTTTTTGGCAATAAAAAGATGTGGTAAGGACGTTGGAGAGCTTCCATTCAGGAGGAAGTTTCAGCTAGAGAGTCATATTCCAGCCCATACTGCTAGACGTTTTAAGATCCGGAAAGAGCCCCATAGAAATAGGTACCTATAAAAAGACAATGCCAGCAGTGTGTGGTGGCACAAGCCTGTAATCCCAGTACTTGGGAGGCTGAAGCAGGAGGATCGAAGGTTCAAGGACAGCCTCAGCAATGTAGGGAGACACTTTCAAAATAAAAAGGGCTGGGTGTATAGCTCAGAGGTAGAGTGCCCCTGGGCTCAATCCCCAGTACCACAAATAAAATAAAAATAATAAAGGAAAATAAAAAGGAAATACTACCAGTCTGCTTCGCTTAAGGCCAGGCTAGTAGTCAATTATGTTCTATTTGTGTGGTACTGTTCCCATCAGTTTTGTTTATAGTTAGAGTAACATGTAATTGTTCATTTTCTGATGAATCTACACCTACTCATCACCACAACAGGATTTATAAGAGAGACCTAGCTCTTCTCAACAGACTCAATGCATGATTTCTCTTTTAACTGATGAGGAGGTAAAAAGAAAATAGGCAATAGGGTCAGCAGGCTAAGGTAGGAAGATCAAACTTCCTGAGGGTTAACAAAATCAAACCTCCTGAGTATCAAAAAGATCAAATCTCCTGTGAATCAACCAGATAAAACCTCCCGAGAGTCAACAAGATGTTTATATGACTCAAATGTTCCTGGCCACAAGCAAACACTATCTAAATCCCAGGAAACAATCTCAGCCACAAAGGATGAAAAAGTTACTTGAACTGGGCATGATCTCTCAAAAAAGAGGCACCGACCATTGGACAATTCAAAAGAAAAATCAATATGGATTGGATACAATTACCCACTCAGAAACCTACCTCTCTCTCTCTCTCTCTCTCTCTCTCTCTCTCTCTCTCTCTCTCTCTCTCTCTCTCTCTCTCTCTCTCTCTCCCATTGACTTTGGGAAAAGGCAGTGTATAAATTGGTGGTACTTGGCCCCGGGTGCTCCTGGGTAGTAGCCAGAAGCCATCCACTGGGCACCAAAGCCAGCCTAGATCCTAGGGGTGATCTGTAACTCTCTTCCATAGACTGTGTGGATTTGGGGAGAAGGCTGTGGGGCGGGGGGCTAGGCCATTCCCAAGTTGCAACCAGAAGGCAGCTGCTGGACACCAAAGTCCCCACTGCCTATAAGGATGATCGTCCTCTTTTACTCTCCTGGTCTCTTTACAATAAACTCTCTATTCACCTTCCTGGTGTCTGAAAATATTATTTATCAAACTCTACTAGACAAATCCAAGTAAGGAAACTATCGGTTTCACTGAGAAGACCAATTTTACATGAAGTTGAAGTGCAGGGACTTGTCAAATCCATCTCTGAGGTATGTTTAGTAACTTGAGATGAATCTAGCACAAGTACAGTATCTTTGTACTTGCCTTCAGGATTCACACCTACACTTTCAGCTCTTTAGCTGGAGTTAAAACAAGAGGCTGTCATGAAATCCATTCCCAAATGGGTGATCTATGCTGATAGATAAGGTCCCAATTTTTGTGGAATAGTCTGAATTTCCTCTGTCGTTCTGAGTGTCCCAGTTTAAACAGTAACTTATATGACAACTCTCCTCATAGCACCAGCTACCACCCAACATGGGGACATGTGTCTGAGCCACTTTTGTTCCTTTTCTCAGCAAAACAAATCTACATATCTTGTTCTGTTCACAGAGACATAATTTCGTAGGTCCCAACTCTCACCTCTCCTAGGAGTACAGACTTAAGGAAGGCCCCAAATTCTTGGAAGCTCATCCTCTTTCTAAAACCATTTAAACAGCCACCTGACTGACAAGAACAGCAAATTATCCAGACATTTTGACCCTTAACCGTACATTTTATGTTTCAAAGAGCACTGCTAATGTACCAGTCATTAAGTTGGCCCTGTACAACTCCTCTATTCCTGAATACTCAGAAGGAAGTATGAGTAGTTGGTGCTGCCTCCTCATGAACTGTTTTCTCCTTACAATGCTCAGAAACAACTGGAGAGGTGTGCTAAGCAAATATCAGACATAAATGTTATATTACGCAAACAATGGGAGCAAAGCCTACAAGATAGGTCAGAAGGGCCCTAGGTTACCCAGCTGTTCCAAAGGCAAATAGACCACAGTGTCCTGGCAGGCTGTACATACTGCACAAATGTTGATGTCTCCTTTGCCCTGCTCTAATTGGATATTCTCTTGCCACATAAATGCACTTTTAATTTAAAGAGCTCTGAGTCAGACTTCTCCCCTACTCAGGTCTGAGACAAAACATTCTGTGCAAGGAGACAGGAAATGCCCTCTAACCTCTGGTTCTGACTGGGGTGGCAGTTCTCAGAGACCACTTAGAACTCAATTTTACAAGGCTAAAAAATTGCCAGGCATGATGGCATACACCTGTAATCCCAGTATTTGGGAAGCTGAGCAAAAGGATTGAGAGTTCCAAGCTAGCCTCAGAAACTTAGTGAGACCCTATTTCAAGATTTAGAAAAAATTAAAGAGGGCCAGGGTATAGCTCAGAGGTAGAAAGCTGCTAGGTTCAATCCCAGTACCACAAAAAGAAAAGAAAAGAAAGAGAAGGGAAGGGAAGAGAAGAGAAGGGAATTTGTTAAGCATATACTGCATTTTGAATATGATAAGAGATAGCCAGTAAGGTTGTACTTCACCAGGAAAGATAAGACAGGTACAAAGATAATTACAATTAACTTGACAATTACCCTAAAAGGAGTAAAACAAAGTGCAATGGAAACACAAAGGAAAAAATGGTTTTTACTTAGAGCTTGTAAGAATTTTTTGGAAGCAGAATGTGCTATTTATCATCTTTACAACAATATTAACTAGTAGTTATGGGGACTTATTATGATTCAGGCACCAGTCTAAAGATTTCAAATGCATCTTAATCTGAATTCATCTCATTATGCTTCATCTTGGAGATCAGTCATAACTGAGAATTATAGAAATGGAGAAAAAAGAACATTCCAGGTGGCAAAAACAAACTAATGGAAGGCATGATGTCAGAAGGGACTCAGGAGAATAACCTCAAAACTAATAAATACCTAGAAATAAACCTAACCAAAGAAGAAATCAAAGACCTCTATAATTAAAATTATAAAACACTAAAGAAAGAAATTTTAGAAGATCTTGGAAGATGGAAAGATCTCCCCTGCTCTTGGATAGGCAGAATAAATATCATCAAAATGGCCATTCTACCAAAAGTGATCTACAGAATCAATCCCTATCAAATGCAATACCTATCAAAATGCCAATGTCATTCTTCATAAACCTAGAAAAATCAGTCATAAATTTCATATGGAGAAACAAAAGAACCAGAATTGCAAAAGCAATTCTGAACAATAAGAACCATGAGGGAGGTATCACAAGTCCTGGCTTCAAATTATACCAAAGTAATTAAAACAGCATGGTATTGGCACAAAAACAGGAACATAGACCAATGGAACAGAATAAGAAGATATAGAAACAAATCCACACACTTATAGCCAACTGATGTTTGACAAAGGGGCCAAACACATACGCTGGAGAAAAGACAGCCTTTTCAACAAATGGTATTGGGAAAGCTGCTTATCCATTTGTAGAAAAATGGAACTAAATCCATACCTCTCACTCTGCACAGGAGTCAATTCGAGATGGATCAAAGACCTGGAAGTTAGATCAGAGATGGTGAAGCTAATAGAAGAGGGCATAGGTTCAGCACTCCAACATATAGGCACAGGTAGAAACTTCCATGGCAAGACCCCAAAGCTCAGGAAATCAAAACAAGAATTGATAAGTGGGATGGTATTAAACTAAGAAGTTTCTGCACATCAAAGGAAAACATCAAGAGTCTAAAAAGAAAGCCCACAGAATGGGAAAAGATCTTTACCAGCTATTCCTCTGACAGAGGATTAATACCTAGAATATACAAAGAACTTAAAAGACTTTACACTAGAAAAACAAATAACCCAATCAAGAAATGGGCAACTGAATTGAATAGACACTTCACAAAAGAAGAGATACAATAGATGCATGAAAAAATGTTCAACATCATTGGCAATTAGGGAGATGCAAATCAAAACTTTATTGAGATTCCATCTAACCCCAATCAGAATGGCAATCATCAAGAAGTCAAATAACAATAAATGTTGGTGAGGATGTGGGGAAATGGAAAATAAGGAGGAGGTAGGCAGTTGTCCTCTGTATGTACATGAGGTGATAGTGAGGTGCTCAGAACAGTGCAGTGGACAGTGCAATGGACGTGCAGTGATGCAGTGGAGTGCTTGCACAGGGAGAACAGTGAAATCAAAAGCCGGTGAATCAAAGTGGAGATGTGAAAAAAAAAACTCTCTAAAGAGGAAAAACCAGCCCATGAGCCTGCAAAATTTGTCTGTATCAGAAATTAATGTATTCGCAGCCTGGCATGGTGGTGCAGGCCTGTAATCCCAGCATTTGGGAGGCTGAGACCCAGAGGATCCAGGTTTGTGACCAGCCTCAGCTACCTAGTGAGGCACTCTGCAACTTAGTAAGACCCTGTTTCAAAATCAAGAATAAAAAATAGGACTGGGGGTGTAACTCAGAGGTAGAATGTCCCTGAGTTCAAACCCCAGTACCGCAAAAAAAAAAAAAAAAAAGAAATTAATGTACTAAATAGGCTAAGCAATGAATGCATAGGTAAGAAATGGATTTTGTGAGAGCCAAACATGGTGGCTCTCACATTCCAAGTACTTAGGAGGCTGAGACAGGAGGGCCATAGTTTTGAGACCAGCCTCAGCAACTTAGCAAAGCCCTCAGCAACTTAGTGAGACCCTAGTAATTTATTTATTTTTTTTATTTATTTTTTTTTTGCAGTACTGGGGATTGAACTCAGGGGCATTCTACCTCCGAGCTACACCCCCAGCCCTAGTTTTTATTCTTTATTTTGAAACCGAGTCTCACTAAGTTGCAGAGTGCCTCACTAGGTAGCTGAGGCTGGCTGCGAACCCGGATCCTCCGGTCTCAGCCTCCCGAATGCTGGGAAAAAGAGCGGTGAGTGTAGCTCAGAGGTAGAATGCCCCTGGCTTCAATCCTCAATACCAACAACAACAACAAAAAAAAACAAACAGAAAGAAAGAAATGATTTTATGAGTTAGGCAAGAATAGAAAAACCAGAAAAAGTTACAGAGGTGAAGGTTATGCCCATTCCAGCACTGTTCAAGGAAAGTGGTGATCTGGCCAGTACTTCTGGTCCTATGTATGGGTGAGGAACTTTCTTCACATGGTGTCAGTAAACAGTTTTCATCATCATGCCTGGTCTCTGAATTCAGAAGAACCATCATCCTGGTTAAGGTAAAGCTCTCTTAAAGAAGATTGTGTTCATCCAAGAGACCTCTGTTCTCATCCCTATGTAATAATTTCTTCTGAATGAATGAAGTGACTGGTTTCTGAATCTACATGCATGTGTTGTTGGGGATTGAATCCAGGGGCATTCTATCTTTGAGCTACACTCCCAATCCTAATTTATTTGGAAACAGAGTCTCACAAAGTTGCTGAGAGCCTTGCTAAGTTGTTGAGGTTGGCTTCAAATGTGCAATACTCCTGTTTCAGTCTCCCAAGCACTAAGATTATAGTCATGAGCCACCGTGTCTGGCCTGGTTTCTGATTTTAATTGTACTTTTAATGGGGTTTGGCACTGTTCATAAAGATTCCAGAATTCTGACTTCAGAATTCAGATTTCCAAAGGTCTGAGTCCATGGTCAGTAGGCTCCATTGCTCTGGGCCTGGGGTTAGGCAGAACACCATGGAGGGAGGGCCCAACGGAGGAAACTACTCAGCTCCTGGCAGCCAGAAAGCAGAAAGCAAGAAGGACTGGCAGGGAGAAGATAAACCCTTCCGGGACACACCCGCAGTGATTTACTTCCTTCAGCTATGCCCCACTCGCCTCCAGTTATCAGCAAGTCCCACCTCAGCAAGTCCATTTAAATTATTAATCCATCACACAGATTAATCCCTGATGATGTTCGAGTCCTCATGATCCAATCATTGCCTAAAAGCCCCAGCTCAGCCTTGCTGCACTGGGGACCATGCTGTCACACATGAGCTCTTTGGGGAACATTCCAGATCCAAGCCATAAGACCCCGCTATGACCCTATCCTGCTGTGCTCCTGACCCTGTCTCCTCGCCTCTTGCCTGACCCTCCGTCCCAGTGGGATCATAACTCAGGGATTCCCAGTCTGATCCCGATCCTGCTGTGTCCTCAGCAGTGGTTGTTCCTACACATCAGAGCCTCCTGTGGTAGGCTAATATAAATGTTCCAATGTTCTGAGTACTTTGTATTTGTGTGCATGCACACAAGCATGTGTGTGTGGTACTGGGGATTGAACCTAAGGGTGTTCTACCTCTGAGGTATGCCGCCAACCCTATTTTATTTCATTACTTTTTTTAAAAAACAGGGTCTCATTAGATTGCTGAGGGCCTCACTAAATTGCTGAGGCTGGCCTGGAACCTGTGACCTCCTGTCTCAGCCCCCCCTCCAAATACTGGGATTACAGGTGTTCTGAGTACTTTTAAGTAGACTGTTAATCTATGATGAGGGTATTAAATGTACCTTGTTTTATTTGTTTATTGTTTAATATACTTTTATTGATGCATTGTAGTCTCACATCATAATGTAGTTCAGACTGATAGGGTCATACAGCATGCGCAATTGATGAGCTTCCCCCCGGCTCCCTCCACACTCCCTCCCCTTCCCCATATGTGATATTGACATTGGTATTGATAATTTCACATATGTACACAAAAGCAATCATATGGATTGCTTCTAGACAGGATGTTTTCAACTTACAATGGGTTGCTGAGTCATAATCCCATCATCAGTCTAAGAGCAACCACATACACTCATATAAGGAGATATACTTGCCTAGATTTTAAATTTTCCATCTGAGAATATATGTTATTTCTACAATAGTGCACTCGATTTCCCTGGGCCTTACTTGGCCATAACCTAAATAAGGGCATCATGTTATTAAGTCCCCAATTTTAATAGCTCGTTTCCCATGTGCTATGAGCTCTTTCCCCTGAGATTCATCGGGAGGAGTCTCAAGTGCTCCACCCACTCCACTCTCTGAGCTGCTCCATCAGGAGTCAGTGTTCCTACCACCCTGCTGAGCATGCGGATCCCTCAAGGTGCGGAAGCTGAGCAGCACTGAAAACTAGTCATTGTGGTTACCAGTGGTTTCCTATGGGGAACAGGTGTGGGAGGGAAAACACTTTTTAATTGTATGCCTGGTTGTGCCTTTTGAAATTTCATCTCATGTATTTACAGCATTCTTTCAGAGACAGAAATAAGTAGAAAGGAAAAGGCTGTGTAGGAGCCAGCTAGAACGACTTCTTGGTTTCTACGTTATATCCTGAAAGAAATAAAGGAAAAGGCAGAAGCCAGTCCTGTGCATCAGTGCATTCTAGGACAGCTCTGTCATTGTTTGTCCTTCATTCTTGCTCTGCTTAAGGCCAGGGACTGGGGACACTCAAATGACCACCACTCCTTATAAATCCCACCTCCTCTATTGTTAAAGACTTTGTACCATGATGAGTCAAGCTCATTCTGTCTGGTTTCTCAGCCTCCACTCCTGCAAAAAGGACTCCAGTGGGCCACCCAGAAACTCATCAGGCATTCCCTAGATAATTGGACACCAATGGGGTGTTGACACAACCAAGGGTTTACATGAGTCTAAGGGAAGAGCATAATTGAAAAATACCAATTGTAACTGAAAATTGTTCATCAAACTTTCAGAAGGGCTCTTAACTAAACCATTAATATGTTTAATGAAACTCCTCTCCCAGGCAGGAAAGCTAGGCTGCGATGAAGTGGTTAGCATAGTCTTGTAGTCAGTGCTAGGTTGCAGGAATGGGCCCCGGGGAAGGCTTAGCTCTTTATTGGACGTCAAGGATTTGTGAGTCCTTTAAGAAATAGCATAGTTCCAGGAGCCCTATACATTTATAACAGTGCCTGGAACATAGCAAATGTTTAATAAATGTTAGCCTTTTTTTTTTTTTTTATTGTTGCAGGTGTTTCTAGAAATTCAAGTGACTTAGAATGTTGAAAACGAAAATACATTTTTTAAACTAGAATTTAGTTATCTCAGAAGATTAATGATGATTTCTCAAGGCCATATATTATAGTCTTAGCAATAATTACTCTCTTCAGAATGATAGTATTCACCACTTTCACAAGATTGTCAAATACCATGCCTAACAATGGTTAAGATAATGCTGTGGATTTGCTGCCACCCAGTGGACAATTTGAAGAATTGTCCTCAACAAACATCTGTGAATTATCTAAGCAAATAGTGTTTCAGTAATTGCCAACTGGCTTCCATCAACTTTCATTAATCACAAGGTTAAACTTCTAACGACAGAGACCATGTCTATGTGGATGCACATTTTAAAAAAATATATAAATTAGCAAATGCTGTGTGACCTGCCTAGTCACGTACCAACAGCTGCCTAAATTATTCCTGGTTAACATGCGGTTGTCCTGGTTGCTGAACATTGCCACATCTTAAGAGCAGGGTGTCTGGCACACAGTAAGCCTTTGACAAATAATCTGTATCTTTGACAAACAAGATTTACAAGCCCCTATCCAACTTAACCAAAATAAAAAGAATCAACCCAAATTATTAAAGCCAGAAATGAAAAAGGAGACATCACCACAAACAGTGGGGAAACCCAGAGGATCATCAGAAAGCATTTTGAAAATTTATATTCCAATAAATTTGAAAACATGGAAGAAATCGACAGATTTCTAGACACATGCAACCTACCTAAATTGAACCAAGAAGATATAGAAAACCTAAATCATCCAACAGCTAGCAAAGAAACAAAAACAGCAATAACAAGCTTTCCATCAAAGAAAAGCTCAGATCCAGACAGATTCCCAAGTGAATTCTACAAAGATACAGGAACAAATCCACACATTTGTAGCCACTTGATTTTTGACAAAAGTGCCAAACATGTATGCTGGAGAAAAGACGTCTTTTCAACAAATGGTATTGTGAAAACTGGTTGTCCATTTGTAGAAAAATGGGACTAAATCCTCACTACTCACCCTGCACAGGAGCCAACTCAAGATGGATCAAAGACCTGGAAGTTAGACCAGAGACTGTGAAGCTACTAGAGGAGGGTATAGGTTCAACACTTCAACATGTAGGCACAGTTAGGAACTTCCTCAACAAGACTCCCAAAGCTCAGAAATTAAAACAAGAATTAGTAAATGGGATGGCATTAAACTAAAAAGTTACTACTCAAAGGAAACCATCAAGAATCTAAAGAGAAAGCCTATACAATCATCAAGAACACAAACAACACAAATGCTGGTAAGGGTGTGGAGAAGTGGGAACCCTAATACATTGCTGGTGGGATTGCAAATTAGTGAAACCACTTTGGAAAACAATATGGAGGATCCTCAGATGCATGGGATTGAACCTACCATATGACCCAGCAATACCACTTCTGGGTATCTACCCAAAAGAATGGAAACCAAACCATCAGACTGATGCATGTGTATCTATGTTTATAGCTGCACAATTCACAATTGCCAAACTATGGAACCAGCCAAGATGTCCATCAACAGTTGAATGGATTACAAAACTATGGGATATGTACACAATGGAATTTTACTCAGCTATAAAGAAGAACAAAATCATGTTATTTGTAGGGAAATGGATGGAACTGGAAAACATTATGTTAAGTGAGATTAGTCAGTCACAAAATGTAAAAAATCATATGCTCTCCCTAATATGTGGAAGCTAGGGAGAAAATGGGACATAAGAGGGACCTCAGATGAAGAAGGAGAAACCTTAGGTGAGCAAAGTATTTGACTTAAAGGAAGGTGATGGGGGGAGAGGGACACCCTAATGAGCGTGATATACTTTCAGGAACATCAAAGTTAATCCCTAAACTGAACTTGAGGAGGAGGGAGTGGGGTGGGAATTGGGGAAGGGTTAAATGAGAAATGTGTGCATGTATGCCTTTATCAGCTTGTACTTAACAAAGATATTGGTGCATTGTAATTAATAAAATAAATAAATAAATAACTCAATCAAGGAATGGGCAATTGAATTGAATAGCCACTTCACAAAAGATGAGATACAATGCCAATATATACATAAAAAATGTTCAACATCATTAGCAATCAGGGAGATGCAAATCAAAACTACACTGAGATTCCATCTAACCCCAACAGAATGGCAATCATCAAGAAGTCAAAAACAATGAATGCTGGTGAGGATGTGGGAAAATTGGAACTCTTCTACACTGTTGATGGGATTGCAAATTAGTTCAGCTGCAATGGAAATCAGAGTGGAGATCCCTCAGAAAACTGGGAATGGATCCACCATATGATCTGGCTATACCACTCCTGGGTATCTTTCCAAAGGGGCCAAAATCAGAGAACTACAATGGTATATGCATACCCATGTTCATAGCAGCACAATTCACAATAGCCAAATTATGGTACCAACCTAAGTATCCATCAACAGATGAATGGATTACAAAAGTATGAGATATATACACAATAGAATTCTACTCAGCAATAAAGAAAAACAAAATTATGTCATTCACAAGAAAATGGAAGGACCTGGAGAACATTATGTTAAATGGGATTAGCCAATCACAGAAAGTGAAGAGTCATATGTTTTCTCTAATGTATGCAAGTCAGGGAGTAATTGGGATACCAGAAGGACTCCAGATAATGGAGGAGAGACCTCAGTGGAGCCAGGGAAGTGGTGTAAGGGAAGGGAAGGGTAAAGACTGAGGTTCATTAATGGAATTACTACCATCAATTATGTATACATATGTGAAAATACTAATGTATATATATATTAGTAAATATGTGTGTATATATATGTGTGTGTATGTGTGTGTACACATATATATTAACGAATCCTGTGTGACCTGCCTAGTCACATACCACCAGCTGCCTAGATCATTCCCAGCAACTTTCAGTTGTCCTAGTCACTGGAACTCAACCACATCCTAAGAGCATGGAGTCTGGCACATAGTAAGCCTTTGACAAATAACTTCTCAATGAATCTTTGCCACAGTAATTACAAACAGAAAGCAACAGCAAATACACAGTGAAAACATAAGCTATTTAATCATAATTCCCTTTAAAAATGTTTTCAATATAAATTATGTTACTTTATTCTCAGAAAAGTCTATGAGGAAGAGTATAGCTTTTCATTGTAAATACAGTGGGGAAGAGGAAGAAGAAGAGGGAGAAGGATGGAGAGAAGGAAGGAAGAGGAAGAGGAGAAAGAGAAGGGGGAGGGGAGAAGGGAGGACGAAGGGGGTGGGCACAGCTACCTTCTGACTTTACATTCTGAGCTCTCCCAAATCAATACTCTTCTTATCAGGATCCTGTGATTGGATCATCAGGAGAGACAGTGAGAAAGAAGGTAATGATTTGTTTTGTTTCGTGAGAACAGAGCAGAGAACCCATAAGAAAGAAGAAGGTAGTCAAGATGGCAGGCAAGGCTGCAGCGCTCAAGCACACTGAGTGGGAAGAGTGATTCTGCCCCTACTCGGGGCTAGACCTACCACTGTGCCCCTATCACCTGCCCTCTGGCTCCACTGGAATTTGCTAATCAAAGCATCTCACTTTTCCATTTTCTAACCTCCCCTTTTCTATGAGAAAATACCTTCCATCTCTCAAAGCCAAAGCCAAAATTCTACCTTCATCCAACTATCACTATAGATTCTGTCATATTGCTCTCCTACTCTTTAAAATAGACTTATCAAAAAAGTGAATTCTTACCACATTTCACCCCTGTGGTAGAAAAGTTACTAAAATGGAAGGCCATGTATTCAGGCAGCCGCCTGAAGGAAAGGTCATACATCATGTAAGTCATAGCTTGCTCAGGAATTTTGTGCAATCAGTAACTGCCACATTTCAACTTCTGTAAGTTTGCCTGCCTACTTCTGCCTTTTGTTCTATAAGATGAGAGCTCATGTGGAGCTCAGGGCCGAAGTTTTTCAGGAGCTATCCTAACTTCAACCTGCCAAAGTAATAAACTTCTCTTTTCCACCCTAATTGGTGTTGGGTCAGTTATTCCAGAGAATTTCTGCAACATCTCTGGAGACCTCAGCAAGATTCCCTCACCAAGACCCCTGTTGGTCAGGGGCTGCCATTCCTGGACTCCACCGCCCACCAGGGCTACCTGGAACCAGGAAGTGCGCACACCTGACGGTATTCCAGGGTCCCCTTCCAGTAGACCCAGAAGGACTGTGGCATCCTGGACCAGAAGCCTCCAGGTAGAAGATTATGAGGCTAAGCAAGTGTCCAGACAAGATAAGGCCCCCCAGGGTAATTAGGTAGTGGAAATCTGGTACAGGAGGGCTTGTGCAGGACTGATCATCCCATCTCATTTCACAAGTAGTTGCAAACCAGGAGGCCACCACTAAAAAGGAAAGAGATTGAGAGAGACAAGAAAAGGCAGGAATCTTCGCAGTTGCCACGAGAGAGGCTATGGATCCACAGGAGCCCTGAGCAGAAACCAAGGAAAGGGAGTGACAGCTGGGCAGGGACCACCAGCCACTGGATGACTGAAGAGCAAGTGGCCCAACATCAAGCGATGCTAGGGGAAAATCCCCACATACAGGTAGAAGCCACTCAAACCCTAAACCCAGTCACATACCTGCTTGAAGAGGAGCGAGAACCCCTCCATGCATGCGAAGAGATCTTGGAAGAAATCTCCTCCCAGTCAGACTTAAAGGATAAACTGCTCCCTAACTCAGATATGGATCTCTTTGCGGATGGGAGCCATAGTTTACAACAAGGAGAGTATCACACCAGGTACACAGTAACCATGGAAGACAAGATTATATTGAAAGGCCGGCTATCTAACCACTGGTCTGCCCAGAAAGCCAAACTTTATGCATTAACCAGAGCACTCTTCCCAGAAGAGAAATGGATGATGGTTTACACGGACTTGCTATGCCTTTGTTACTCTGCACATTCATGGAACAATATATTGAGAAAGAGGACTGCTAGCCTCAGGGGCAGAGAAATTAAAAATAGTGACCAAATCCTCTAACTACTGAGTGAGCAATCGGCTGGCAGATGAGGCAGCTAAACAAGCAGCCCTTCAGGGAGACACAATTAAGGAAATGTGTTTCACACTCCCAGTGCTTCCGGAATGGCCCTTATAAAAGCCAGAAGAGAGAGAAAAAGTGACTGACCAGGGAGCAACCAAAGACTCAGAGGGCTGGTTACTTACTCCAAATGGAAAGATAATAATCCCAGGGGGAATCACACCCAGCCTGTTCCGGCAAGCCCATGAAATGACTCATTTGGGAAAAACTGCTTTACAAGACTTGCTACAAAAATACTTGATGGTCCCATGGCTGGCTATGTTGACTCAGCAGGCCAGTAAGGCCTACCCACAACGTGCATGAAACAACCCCAGGCAGGGACCTCGAGCCCCGCTGTTGTCACAGAAATGGGGGTCCTATCTGATTGAGCATTTAGAGATGGATTTCACAGACATACAACCAAATTGAGGGTACCGATATCTGCTGATCATGGTCTGCACCTTTTCAGGCTGGGTAGAAGCTTTCCCCATCCACTCAGAGAGGGCCCAAGAAGTGTCCCGGACCCTAGCCAAAGAAGTCATCCCGTGTTTTGGAGTCCAAATGAGCATCTGATCAGACAACGGCTCAGCCTTTGTTAGTAAAGTCATTCAACAGGTATCTAAGGCAGTGGAGCTAAAATGGGATTTGCATACAAGCTACCACCCCCAATCCTTGGGCTGAGTTGAAAGAATGAACAGAAGTCTTAAAATGGCAATGGCCAAATATTGTCAAAAGACAGGCCTTCTCTGGCCAGAGATTCTACCGCTTGTATTGTTTAGGGTGCACTGCACTCCCCACAAGTGCAGGTACTCCCCCTTTGAAATCCTGTCCAGGTGTTCTCCCCAATTACTCCTGAGGGACTCAGAGGACCTCTGAGACTTTCAGGAGACTCACCTCCAGCAATTCTTTAAAGCCTTAGTTAACATTGCCAAAGAGATTGCTGAACATTTAAACCTGCCTCCTCCTCTGATGGTACAAGACTCTATATACTCCTGGAATCCAAGAGACTGGGTTTGGGTAAAAGTCCCAGTGTAGGGTAGACTAGACCCCAGGTGGGAAGGACCATATCAAGCTATTCTCACCGCTCCCTCAGCCCTTAAAGTTGCAGGTGTCAAGCAATGGAATGGATACACCATTCCCACAAGAAGGTGGTTTCTAGGCGGGAACAGACCTGGATAGCAGTTGCAGATCCCCAGAAACCCCCTACAGCTAAAGATTTCTAAAAGTAAAACCCAGGATAAGGACTGTATGCACTCTTGTCCCTGATAACATGTCCCTGATGCTGATGACAGACCCAATGATGAACTATTATCCTGCTGGGCTTGTTTTTCGGGCCCTATATCATTAACCTCTTAACTTGGGTTATTAGGAATCAGACAGAAGCAGTGCAGTACAAGTGTCATGTCAGGAATACCACCAGGTCCCCATATCATGAGATAGTAATAAGGGATTATGTAGGTGAAGAGGAGAGAATGTGGTAGAAAAGTTCCTAAAATGGAAGACCATGTATCCAGGCAACTGCTTGAAGAAAAAGTCTTATGTCATGTAGGTCATAAGTCACATAAGTCGTAGCTTGCTCAGGAATTTCCTGCAATCACTAACTGCCACGTTTCAACTTCCGTAAGTCCACCTGCCTACTTCTGCCCTTTGTTCTATAAAATGAGAGCTCATGTAGAGCTTGGGGCCGGAGTTTTTCAGGAGCTATCCTAACTTTGGCCCACCAGTGTAATAAACTTCCTCTTTTCCACCCTAATTGGCATTAGGTCAATCATTCCAGAGAATTTCTGCAATACCACCAACTACCACCACCACCACAATTACTCATTTTGTTTTAGTTTTTGGTACTGAGGATTGAACCTAGGGGCATTCTACCTCCAATCTACACATCAGCCCTATTTCATTTTTATTTAGAAACAGGGTCTCACTAATTGCTGAGGCTGGCCTCGCACCTACAATCATCCTGTCTCAGCCTCCCAAGTACTGTGATTACAGGTGTGTGCCACCACACCCAGCTCAATTACTCCTTAATTCACTGCAGTAGGGTTTCCACACCAACACCACCCTCCTCCCCCCTGGGAGTTGCTCAGGGATGATTTATTCATCAAATCCAGGGGACTTCTCAGGTGCCTGCCTTACTCCTTGGGAACTTTCACGCTGCTCACCATAGCTCCTTTCACAGCTCCCGAGACGCTGCTGCCCTTGGTTCTCCCAAGTTCACTCTTACCTCCTTCATAGGAGCCAGTCTTATGCTCCAAGGTTCCCCAGGAGAACTTTCAAGGAAGTAATGCTGCCTGACACTCAACTCCATGTCTTTGGCTTGGACCTCTCCCAGGAGTTCCCGTCTCTTTCGATTTCCCTGAGATTCTTCACACATGCATCAAATCATACCCATCACCTTAACCTGATTCTACACCAGCTGCCCAAGCCAGGGAAGATGGACTTACCAACAGAAAAATGTAATGAGGAAAATTTAATGGAAGAGTCCCAGATTTAAAGGAGAATAACTTTTTAATGTCATCTGGTTGGGGAAAGAATGTTACCTAAAATTTTTAAAATTTATTTTTACCTTTTTATTGTGTAAAAGTTTTAAACTCATAAAAAGTTACAAAATTAGTACAATGAACTCTCGTCTATCCTTCAGTGAGATTCACCAATTGTTAATACTTCCCGTTTGCTTTATCTCGTTCCATCTATGTTGTTGTTGCTAAAGCACTTGAAAGCAAGTTGTAGACATTTGCTCCGAAATATTTCAGCATTCATCTTTTAAGGATGGGACATTCTCTTATAAGCAGCAATGATCATTCAGAAGATCCAACAGTGATACAATTACTATTGTACCTGATGATACAAATATAGACTATACAGACTATAACCAAGTTTTACCAGTTGGCCCAATAATGTCCTTTATAATGGGACTTTTCTCATCCAGCATCCAACAGAGAACCATAACTTACATTTTGTTTTTCTAGTTTTTAAATGTCCTTTAATCTGGCATGGCTCCCAGCCTTTCTTTCTCTCTTCTGGCACTGATACTTTTGAAAAATGTGGGCCAATTGCTTTGTGGTTTGTCTTTCAATTTGAGTTTGACTGGTAGTCTCATAAATTCAGATTATACATTTTGGGCAGAAATATTAAATAAGTAATATTACAACCTTCTCGGCATAACTGATCAGGAAACGTAGGACATCATTTTTTGTTATCAACAGTGCTGTCCACCATGAAAGTACATATTTCCTCTTGTAGTTAATAAATAATCTGCAAGAAGAAACTTAGACTGTGTAACATACTCATCCCCAACAAACTTGGTTTTAGCATTCTTTGATGATTCTTATCCAAACCAAATATTTCTATGATCATTGCAGAACAGTAATTTCTAACCCCATTTTTCTTTCTACATTTATTGGTTGATGTTCTGTTATCAAGAAAAGTTTCAAGTTAGACGTGATGGTACACACCTATAATCCCAGTTCCTGGGAGGCTGAGACGGGATGATCACAGATTTGAGGCCAGCCTCAGCAATTTAGTTAAACCCTCAGTAAAATAAGTAAGACTTCATTTCAAAATAAAAATAAAAAGAACTGGGGATGTCACTCAGAGGTAAAATGACACAGGTTTAAACCCCAGTACCACAGAAAGAAAAGAAGGAGAAAGGAAAGAAGGAAGGAAGGAAGGTTGGTTTATGTCACTCTTCTCATTTGCTGTTCCGTATTTCATATCATTAAGGATTCATGGATTCTAGTTGATTCCCCCATATGTTATAATCTATTACTATCATTATTCTTTATTCTCTTTTTTAATAAAATTGTCAGTTAATTCATCAGAAGTCTGTTCAAGCTTCTTCCTTTGCCTTTTTCATACTTATCTTTTTTAAAAAAATATATTTCCTTTTTTTCTAGCACATGTTCTAGTCATATAATGTATTTATTATGTGTTTTAGAATCAACTATTTTTAATGGGGAATGGTATTTAGACACTATGATCTGGAGGATAAGTGTGCTAATTATTACTGAGGCAGCATTACTTCAACCCCCTCCAGCAGATAGAGGTAGGGAAGATATATACATGCACATATACTATTTTCAACTTTTAATAAAAAGTATGACCTAATACTGACACCTCTAATTCTAAGCTAAATCATAAGGATTTTTTAATTTCCTTGATTACATAAAATATATCTCCTTTTTCCCACAATAGGAAACCTCACTCCCAGAAGAATCACTGTTTATTCATATGATTAATCCTAAAGTATATACAAAATATTTTCAGAATTGACAGACCCATATTATTCCCAAAACAATATTTATTTGGTTTTTTTTTTGTCTTAACTGGAAGTATATATCTAAGAACTGTGTTTAAAGTGGCTCAGATTCATTTTTTCTACTATATAGTTTAATCATTCATTTGATATACTGTTATTTGAAACTTTCTGTTTTCATTAAATTCAGTGTTCTTCTCAAACTTGTTGATTTAATTTAATGCCTGAAATATGCAAAATATTAGCATGCTCCCAACAGTCAAACCTAACACACACATATTATTATTACATGTATTATAAATATAATTATTCTACATGCGGTATATTCTTGCATATATTGTACAATTATTACAAATATTACATATATGCAAATACACATACTCAGGACTATCACTCTCTCTCTCCTTCCTTTCCATCTCATTACAGACAAATAATTCTATTAGTTTCTCATTTACCTTTCCTACAATTCTTTTTTTAATGTGAAAATATGGAGATACATATATATATTCCTGTTTCCTCTTTTTCCTTACAGAATAGTAAGCATTCTAACTCTATTATTTTCTATCTATGGGATTGATCCAGGAAGGCTCCATAAAAAGCACAATTTGAAGCTTCAACATATTCCTAAAAGTAGGAAAACAGCTTAATAATACTTTTTGAAAATAGAAGGGATGTTCTAGGCTAGTGGTTCTCAAAGTATCATCCTTGCAACAACTTCACTGCAATACCTGGGAGCTTGTTAGGAATGCAAATTCTCTGGCACCACCCCAGACCTATAGGACCAGAAACTGGGGATGTGTCTCAGTAATCTGTCATTCAACAAGAGCTCTTGATAATTCTGATGGGTGCTAAAGTTTGAGAATGACTGGAGTTGGTTAGTCTAGGAAGAAGGAAGTTGAGAGACTGTCTACCTTTCATTGAGTACTTACTTTGTGTAGGACTGATATAAGCACCTTACATATATGTGATCCTCATGTATCCTCACACTCTCCCCAAGCAGTAGGAGCTATGATCACTCCAAGTTTAAATATAAGAAAACAGTGGCGCAGAGAAAATAAGAAAATTCACAGCTAGTAAGCTGTGAAGAGTGGCTTTAAAACCCATAGGCTTAATCATTCCTCTACACCTCTTCTCCCCAGAGAATCTGATAAAAATGAGCTAAATGTCTCTTCTTAATAGAATTGTAGGCTAGCTTCCTGGAGGGAAAGTAAATGAGTGTCTCTGGACTAGGAGAGTTGAGAGAAATGTTTTCCTAGAAGGAGGTGAAACAAGTCCCAGGAAATGATGATGGGCCAGGACTTCTTAAAAAAGCTGAGAATGTCACAGTGAGGGAGTCCCCATGATAGGGACAATGGAGGGCCTTTAAGGCCAGTTGCTTTCCACCGTGTGATTTCACTGTTTCCCATATTGTGTCTTCCTGTAGCCCCTCCTCATCCTATATCCTTCAGGGAAAGTTCATTACACACAAGAGCATGTATGTAGATGCTCTGTACCTTGAAGCTAGAGAGGTGAGATCCAGGCATGAGGACAGCTAGAGAGGTGAGGTCCAGGTATGAGGAAGAAACTCAGCTGCTGCAGAAGACCAGGTAGTGAGTAGGAAAAAAGAATTCATTGGGAGCAGAAATGTGGTATCCAAGTTCTATTGAAGGGCATTTAGTAAAACTATGATACTCACCAATAAAAAGAAATGTCCACCCATTTTCCAGGCCTGGACATTGGTGGAGAGTTTTTGGGGTGGATTTGCCTCATCTGGAGGGGATTTGGGTTATTTCATTAGTATGAAAAGAGATTATCTGCCCTTCTCATGTAGTAGGTCTCTAAGACAAGTCTCACAGACTTAGTGGTGTCAGAAAAAGGCCCTGAGGTTCAACTCTTCTGAATCCCTTTAAGTCCCATGTTGATCAACGACTGAGTGGAAAGTCAGCCACAGCAGGGTGAAGTGACCTCACAGCAGAGGTGGAGAGCAGACTGTCAGTCCAACAGGCTGGAGAATGACTGCGGCAGAGACCTGGGATCTGCAGCCAGCAGATGCAGAGGGGAGGCCAAGCCAGCAGGCTTAATCCCAGCATCTGGCAGAGCCAAGAGAAATATCAGGGTCTGAGGGATGCAAGCAGACCTCACCACACTCTGGGGGACACTGAGTACTTCTCTGAAGAACAGAAGAGGACAGGACGTGCAGCTGGGGGACCCTAGTGCTTCCCTTCTGAATTATGTCCTGTTAACCAACACCACTCCCTGTCCTGCAGCCCCCATAAACCTGGATGCCAATTTTAGAACTAAAATAGAGGGTAGGAAGGGAAATCAGAAAAGCGGAACATTTTGCTGGAGATTCTGAGCATTGCCTGACTGAGAATTGTTTAAAGTATTAGATTGGACAGAGTTTAAAGACATTGGGCATTCAACTTCCCCACTAGTGATGGAGATTAGAAGTGGTAACTAATTGTTGCTACCCTCTAGTGGACTAGATATTAAACATTGTCTTTTTTCCATTATACTTAATGAGAGCTTAATTTTGCCACATGGGCACACATGTTTATTCTTGTGATTAGTTGTTTAATCCTTGCTCCCTCCCTGGAGTATAAACCCCCAAGGGCACACACTGTCTATTTTACTTCCTGCTCTAGCTCCAGTGTGGGAGAGTAGAAATTTTGCCTCAATCTCGGTGGTACCATCAGCACTGTTGAATTTTGCTCATTATAGTTTTGTGGATGAATTAACCAATGAAAGAAATGAGATATTCAGATGAAAAGCACACTGATCAGTGATTTCCCTGACTATGGATTGACAAATAGAATCAATGGGATTCTACAAAATAAAAGAAGATTTCTAGGGCCTGGCACAGCAGCATATGCCTGTAATCCCAGTACTTGGGAGGCTGGGACAGGAGGATTATACATTTGAGGCCAGACACAAAAATTTAGCAAGATCCTCAGCACTTTAGCAAGACTCTGTTTCAAAATTAAAAGTTAAAAGGGATAGGAGAAGGTAGCTCAGTGGCAGGACACGCCTGGGACCAATCCCTAGTACCACACACACAAAAGTCGACTTCTATGGAATAATTATTTCATACAATGTTTTCAAAAATATAGGACCTAAGGATAATGTGCTGCATGTGTACGTAGTGCTTTAAAGTTTACCAAGGGCATTTGATACATGACCTCATTTGGTTTTCTCAATAGCCCTGTAAGTTAGGTCAGGTTTACTCATATTTATTTTGTAGCTAAGCTAACTGAGGTTCAAAGAGACGAGTCCACCTAGCTGAGGTGTAAGGCATGGAAAACAGCAGAGCCGGGTTTTCTGTCCCCAAGTTCATGGGGCCCGCACAGTAATGGCTGGCACAATAGTGCGGGGGACTGACCAGGAGTCTGATGAGGAGTGGTGAGACTGGGCACAAGCATGTAATTTTCTTCTAGGGATGCTAGTCAGAATTTACTAGCATTTGCAGCCCCCTGGAGGGAATAGAAATGGCACCTGCTAATGAGGAAAAGGTTTCAGTAAGCACATGTTACCTTCCATGAGAGGTGGATGTGCAGGCCTCCTGCTCATCCAAGGTGGTCCCCCCGGGGTGCCTCTTCCAGGACAGTGGAGTGGGTGGCAGATTTCTCCTCTCCAGTTGCACACGAGGAATGGAATGTGAATGTAGTTTCTCTGTGTCCCCAAAATGATGCCAGGAAAGTGCTGTTCAGTTTTCTTATCTGGACTGTACATTTTGTGTATGTGGGCAGGGGGGGGGAGCTTTTGTGAAGCCAGGGATTGAACCCAGGGGCATTCTGCCTGTAAGTTATACCCCTAGCCCTTTTCTGTTTGTTTGTTTTTGTAAGATCTTGTTAGGTTGCTGGGCATCTTATCTCACTGCTGAAGCTGACCTCAAACCTGTGATCCTCCTGTCTCAGCCTCCCAAGTATTGGGACTACAGGCATGCTCCACCATGCCGGCTTGGACTGTACATTTAAGAGAAGACTTTATGCCTTGGCTTTGTAGTAAAGCTGGGGGCAGCCTGAGAAAGGGAGTCTGTGGGCGTGAGGGGACCTTTCCCTTCCCCATCCAGGAGGTTGCAATCAGAGTGCCCTCACCAGCCTGACTTTGAGATCCTAAGCCGGCCCAGCTGTCCAGATCCCGGCACTCCCCAGACCGTCCTCACGGTGGTAGTGCAGCCTCAGCTAGGAGATGCTTCCCAGCCAGCTGTGTACAGAAGGGCAGGCAGTCGCACTGCCGCCTAGTATGCAGCATCCAGCCCTGACCTTCTGCAGATGAACGCCGCCAGTCTTTCTGCAGGACTCCTATCACTTATTCACTTCCTCATTCATTCATTCATTCCATCTTTGTGTCTTTTAACAGACATGTATTGAAAGCCAACTATGTGCAGGAGCTCAGGTGCCAAAGATACAATTTAAAAAATGATAATTTACATCATGCTGCAAGACCTCAGGGAGCACAAGGCTGAAAACAACAATTGCCATGGAACTATGGTGAGTGCTTACAGAGTCATGGTGAGAATGAAATGTGCGGTGCAGGACAACATTTTTCAGATTCTAGCTTAAATGTGGCTTCTTCGGGGATACTGTCCCTGCCCCCTAGACCAGGTTAAATACCTCTGCCCTCTGGTGTCCCAGATCCCCACTTCTGTTGTAACATTTGACTCACTGTATTGTCATTCCTTGTTTAGCTATCTCTTTTCTGATCTATGTAACAACTACTCAAAGACAGAGACCATTTCTGTCTTGTTCCTCACTACAACCCCTACATCTATCATAAAGTCTGGCTCACAGTAGGAGCTCAATAAATGCCCTTGAAGATTAATGAAGGTACAATTATTCCATGACACATCAAGTGCAGGAAACATCATATGTCTTTATTTGCCTAAATCAAATAAAATCTCAATGTTCCAAGATTAGTAACAAGCCCAATAATCATTTTAAATTTTCCTTCCACCCTTTATTGCTCATACCAACACCGCAGGGTGTGTACAGTTGAAGAAGGTAGACAGGAAAGGCCCGCAGCCTCCCACTGCCTCCTGTGCAGCGGGAGGTTGAGCTCTGGTCTTTTGCCACCAGTTGGGCTTGCTGCACTTGGAGGTTAGTGCTGTACCTCTCACAGAGTCCCTCTGCCCCCTCCAGCGGCAACTCCCATCTAAATCCTGCCCCTCTCTTACAATGCTTGCAAGTGGTACCCAGGTGCACAATGAAGCCCAGAACAGAACAGGAGCAGCCCGCCTGTCTCCATCCCCCAGAAGGGGCCTCCATGGCAGGGCTGCTCTTCACTTTCTCTTCAAGCTTAGCCCTCTTTCCCTTCCCTCTTGGATCCTGCCATCTAAACACCTGGTGGATTTCCAGCCAGGCATGATGGTGCACATCTGGAATCCCTGTACTTGGGAGGCTGAGACAGGAGGATGACAGATTCAGGGCTAGCCCCAGCAACTTAGTGAAACCCTGTTTCAGAATTAAAAGATATAAAGGGCTAGAGAGGTGTAGCTAGGAGGTAGATTGCCCTGGGTTCAAGAAAAGAAAGAAGGGGAGAGGGAGAGAAAGAAAGAAGAGAGGGGAGAGGAGAGAGGAAACACTTCATGGATTTCCTTGCTATTGTCTTGGGATGAGGAGGAATACTTTCCCAATTAGGACTTATTAATTAACATCTTGTAAAAGAAAAGTACAAATTAATCCTCAATAATGCTCATTGTTACTAAAGAATGAATGTATGTTTTTGTGGAAGAACCTTTTTGTAAGAGCATCCCATCTTTCTGACTTATGGCACTTGAACTGCTGTAAGTCGACAAGCAACCATAATTTCTGGACTAGTGACTTCATTTGAGTCTCAGAAAACATTCAGGCACTACATAACATTTTGGTCAACAAAAGAATGTGTATATGCTGTTGATCCATAATTTTACAATGGAAAAGTTCCTATCACCTAGTATTTTTCTATGTTTAGATATACAAATTCTTACCACTATGCCACATTTGCCTACAGTGTTCAATACAGTAGCATGATGTACATAGGGTTGTAGCCTAGGAGCAATCGGCTATACTACATAGCCTGGTGTATAGCAGGCCATATCATCTAGGTTGGTGTAAGTAAACTCTATGATGTTCTCACTATGTCAAAAATGCTAACCAATGCATTTTTCAGAACTTATTCTTGTCATTAAGTGATGGGTGACTGTGTCTACATTCTTGTGAGACTTAATGAAGATAATGTTGTTGGAAGCACCTTGGGAACTAGAAGTAAGACACAAATGTATTGTTATTATCAGCTGGTGATTTCTGCATTTTGCAGCTGGAGGAGAGATGACATGATAAATTATCTCTTTAGGGTCTTTTCCAATTCTCCACTGATAGTTTTTTTTTTTTTTTTTCTTTTTGCTAAAAACCATCCTGCAGCTATCTACTAGAAAGCTTTGTATTCTTAAAAAAATAAATAAATAAATAAATCCATGCATTAGTGCTGCTGCTTTTTCCTCTTTCTTACTAGCTTCAAACTTAAACTTGAGGCTCTAAGGTATTAAAACAGCAGCCACTTATGAGGGGAGTAAACAAAGGGACTTCACTAATACCTTTAATTCTGCAATTCTATGATGTGTCATATCTCCAGGCCTCCAGGTGTGGTGGTGCATGCCTGTAATCCCAGTACTTGAGAAGCTGAAACAAGAGAATTGCAGGTTCAAGGCCAGCCTCCATAACTTAGCAAGATTCTCAGCAACCTAGCAAGACCCTGTTTCAATAAATAAATAAATGGGCTGCAGGTGTAGCTTTGAGGCAGAACACCTCTGGGTTCAATCCCCAGTAACACACACACACACACACACACACACACACACACACACTCCTCCAAGCTGATGATAGCAAATCCTTGATTTCTCCTTTTTTTTTATTCATTCATTTGGATAATTTATTTGCAACTTGTTCTGTGTAGGATATATTCTGAGCATTTCTTACATTTTTAATTACCTACAAATAAACCTATTTAATAGCCTGTTACTCCCTTGAAATTATGCATACTGCATTTCAGCTCTCAGCCTCTCCCCACCCCACAGTCCCCACCACTGTAAGTTTTCAAGAGGCCCACTCACCTGCAAGCTGCTTAGATTTTCCTCTGTTTTATCTGTTTCCTTGACTGGCTTTACGTGAACGTGCCTCCATCCCTGTGTCAAGGTTCTTGGCTGTCACGCTACTTATTGTGTTTCTGTTGTTTGTTACAAGAGAGCATTCAGAAACCCTGAGATGAAAACAGTGAGGAACAGAGCACTGAGATAAAAAAACAAATAAAAATAAAAATAAAAAATAAAGTAAATAAACTTCAGGGGGGAAAAAGTGAGATAAGAAATAAAATGTTGATCACATGAAGTTTGACCTGTTCTTTTCCTCCAGCTGAAGAAATACCAGTTTTGAACTGGGTAAGCACAGAATGAAATCTGAGGCAAACACCCAGTGTGAACTCACACTTTGACACTTGTATCTAGACAGGCAGTTTCGTTTTGAAGCAAGGCAGTGTGCTCTGTGTCCTGTGCTCTCTGACAGCATTAGCCACTTTACTCCTTGCCTGTTTGCCTGAAAGCTGACCTGCTGCCTTTCTTTCTTGTGCATATTGCCTTCCTTTCAACCATACTGGATAGTGTGCTTGGTCATTCTTTAAACTGTGAACCTGTCCTCTAGCCATAGCTTTCATGGACAGGGAAGAATGGAAGGAAGAAAGCAATTCCTCTCTTCCTTCCAGTAAAACTTGGGGGCAATAGCAGATGTAGTAGTAACTACCACTGACATGTGCTGAGCCCTTGCCCTTGAAAGTACCTGACAAATATCCAACTTTGATTTCTCACATGTGCTTACTTGATGGAAGTCCTCAGTCACAGAGAGGTTTAGAAACCTGCCCAAGGTGAAACAGCAGCTAATGGGTCTCCGACACTGACCTAAGGATTTTGATCCCAGAGTCTGTGCACATAACCACTGTGCCCAATAACCCTGGTGCTCAGAAAGACTTTCTGGTGCTCGATCCCACCAGCTTCTGGCCCCTGTTTTCTTCATCTAATTGTAGGCTCACTCTATTTGAAACTGGCCTCCTTATCCAACTTTGATTTTTCCCATTTGGGGGTGCAATTTTGTCCTCACTGATAAACACACAAAAACTATATCAAGCTACTCAGAGAAGAAACCCTCTTAGCTCCAGGAATCTTGTGAGGAGGAGCAGCTCCCATGTGGAAGGAAGCAAGATCTAGACAAAACATTGACAGTGCAGCAACTGGATACATTTTATTGAGAGAAAACTCTTTTTAGTAAAAAAAAAAAAAGTACACAAATCATAAAGATATTGTTCAATGAATTATCACAAATCGAACATAGCTGTGAAGCCAGGTGAATATATATAATGTTGCCAGCACCCTGAAAGTCTCCCTCATGGCCTCTTCCAAATACTATCTTTCCCTCCTCTCCCAGAGTTCACCAATTCCAACCCAGACATTTGCTTTGCCTGGTTTTGCACTTTGTATAAATGACATTGTATATTATGTGTTCTTTGGTGCCTGGATTCTTTTTTTTTTTTTTGCCCAGGGTAGTTCTACCTCTGAGTGATACCCTTAGCCCTTTTTATTTATTTATTTATTTATTTATTTATTTATTTATTTATTTATTTATTTATTTTTCTGATTGTGAGATGTGGCTTGAGGTAGCTATGGTTTGTCTATTTTCATGCACTTTGTTGTATGAATATACCACACTATATTGATCCGCTCTACTGCGATGGACATGTACGTTGTTTCCAGTTTGAGGTCTTTATGGGAATTGAGAAGATTGTTTTTGTTTTTGTCTGGCTTTGGTACTAGAAATTTAACCCAGAGGCATTCTACCTCCAAGCTACCCTTAAGCCCTTTTTATTTTCTATTTTGAAACAGGGTCTCACCAAGTTGCTGAGGGCCTCCCTAAGTTGCTAAGGCTGGTCTAGAACCTGTGATCCTCCTGACTCGACTTCCCAAGAACTGAAGATTACAGGCATGTACCACCATACCTCGCTCAGTTTGAGGTTTTTATGAATAGTGCTACTACAGATCTTCCCGTTCATATCTTTTGGTGAACAGTGCATTATTTGTGTTGGGTGTATACCTGGGAGTATAAAGGAAGAACTTGCAATACAGAGGGGGAAATTCAGGCAGGGAGGGTGAGGAGGATACATTTGATAGTGGGTCATAGGAGAAACTACTTCTGATCAAGGAAGTATGCTCAGGCTATAATTCTAAAGGGATTTTTCCACTTAATTCAGAGAGGCCTATAAAACCCTTCTTCTTGGAGAACAAGAGATTTTGCAGAAGGCATTTATGTGCAGAGAACATTTGTTTCAGAGTACATTCAGACTTGAGGGACACTAAACCTGCCATATTTGGGTTTTTACCATGGGAGAAAGGAGTGGAAATAGAGAAATGGAGGGTGCATGATGAAACGTGTACAGCTATAGTGCAGAAGTCTAAAATTTCAGCCATCTCAAGCGCAAAGTTGGAGAACTCTGCAAACCATATGATTACAGGGAAGCAGTTCATCCAGAGTGGGCTGGGCTGGGCTGGGTGCTTAGGTGGAATGCAGAAGTGTAAAACCTCAACTGCAGGATGGGAGAAAATGAAAAACCCCAGGCAGGTACCAGCACAGGAAAGATGAGAGGTATTCTGGCTAAGGCCTTTACCAGGTTTCTCCCTCCAGAATGCAAGCTCCATGAGGGCAGGGACTTTCTCTCCTCAACACTGTATCTCCAGCAGCTAGTCGGGGCTTGATGCAAAATATGAACTTAATATTTATCAAGTGAAATATGAATAGCATGTTGGTTAAGAAGAGTTAATTATAGCAACACCATACCTAATTACTAAGTACTGCATTATTGTGTGTGTGTGTGTGTGTGTGTGTGTGTGTGTGTGTGTATTTTACTGGTAATTGAACTCAGAGATGTTCTCATTCTGAGCTATATTTTCGGCCCTGTTTTTCTTTCTTTCTTTTTTTTTTTTTCTTTTGAAATAGGTTCTCACTACTGAGGTTCTCAGTTACTGAGGTGGGTCTCAAACATGTATTCCTCCTGTCTCAGCTTTCCAAATACTGGAATTACAGGTGTGTGACTCTATATCTGTATAATTTATTTTGAAAGATAGAAGGAATAATTATGTCAATAATTGATTATTAATTATAATAGGTGAGTGAGTTACCAACTCAACTAGCGGAAAACTTTTGAATCTGCTATCAGTCTCTGAATAATATTTTAAAGGCAAGTGATTTTGAATACTTGACTTGTTTTCTTTTCCTTTTGTGATTTTTAATTAACCAATTGCTCCTGAAAAACACTATTATCTTCGATATCCACTTATAAGAAACACTTCCATTGATAGTAAAAATAAAAATTTTCTTCTGACGATCTGATGTTTTGTGGTAAAAATCCTTAGTTATTAAAGAAAAGAGAAGACCCTGAATACTAAGATAATAATAAAAATGCTCTTTTCACTTTCTTTTCTCTCTGTATATCAATGGGAATGGATAGCTACTAGGAAGACACTGGCAATATTGTAATTCCACAGCCTATAAAATTGCTTAATGTTCTTTTAACAAAATGATCTCTGCCAGATTTTGTATTTTTTTTTTAATCATCTAAGTAGCTGGGCGTGGTGGTGCACACCTGTAATCTCAGTACTTGGGAGGCTGAAACAGGAGATTTCAGGTTCAAGTAAGCCTCAAAAAGTAGTGAGACTCATCAACCTAGCAAGATCCTGTTTCAAAAAAAAAAAATAGGGCTAAGGATGTAACTCTGAGATAGAACATCTCTGGATTCAATCCGCATTATCAACACACACACACACACACACACACACACACACACACACAGAGTTGTCTAAGTAGTCTAGGTGTTATAGTTCAAAAGGAGTATATTCTTGTAAAAAAAAAAAAGTACTTGATTCTATAATAAAAATCCACTTTCTTTCTGCTAGGTTTATTATACTGATAGACTGTAAATGTGGACAGGTCAGGGTTATTGCTATTACCATGTGGTTATAATCTCACTGAGAATG
The DNA here is from genome assembly GCA_004027655.1 of Graphiurus murinus. Lineage (NCBI taxonomy): Eukaryota > Metazoa > Chordata > Mammalia > Rodentia > Gliridae > Graphiurus > Graphiurus murinus. The sequence goes on along the minus strand of PVLC010000121.1, from coordinate 258,106 downwards.
AAGCTAACACAGGAAAAAAAAAAAACATAAGAGGGAGAGCAAGGAGCCAGGTGTGGTGGTACACACATGTCCCAGGAGGTGGTACACACATGTACTCAGGAGGCTGAGACAAGAGGATCACAGGTTCAGGGCCAACCTCAGCAACTTAAGAAGGCTCTCAGCAACTTAGCAAGACCCTGTTTCAAAATAAAATAGGGCTAGGAATGTAGCTTAGAGGTAGACCACCCCTTGGTTCGATCCCTAGTCACACATACACATCAAGGAGAGGAGAGGAGAGGAGAGGAGAGGAGAGGAGAGGAGAGGAGAGAAGAGAAGAGAAGAGAAGAGAAGAGAAGAGAAGAGAAGAGAAGAGAAGAGAAGAGAAGAGAAGAGAAGAGAAGAGAAGAGAAGAAGATGCACATCTACAAGCACGGAAGGTATTATATCCTGGGTGAAGTCACCCCTGGATTCAGCTGTGTCTGAAACAAAATTCACCTTTGATTCCCAGCTTCATGGGCAATATAATTTGAGCCAGACTTTCCAAAACTTTGATTTGTAATGATTTTAATGAATACAAGGAGATATGTTTCTTGTTGAACAATGCAGATTCAATTCACAGCCCATTCTCTTATCCCTCACATGGCACTGAAGGAAGGGGCAGAGTTGGAGATGAATTTGATAACATACATCAGATTTAAATTAATAAACAATAGAATGGACTTGATAACTAGAACAATGTTATCATTGCTTCTGATGAACCTCAGGCAAACAATGGCTACTAGAGAAATAAAAGAGACAATGTCCTAAAAGGAGGACCTTAAGTTTGGTCCTGTTATGGGCTAACCTAAGGCCTTAGCCTCAGCATAAGTAATGCCATGTTGTTACCCTACGTGACCCAGCTAGTCACGCATAACTGCTTGTTTGGCTTCTGTAATTTCTGCTTGACTCGCACCTGCAGGAACAACCCGTTAGGAACTTTCCATCCTTGTCACAACCAGAATATATATATAACAGAAGGATCTATCTTTGTCACAACCACGATATGTGTGTTATAGAAGGGGTTGATGTGGTTTGTTGAGCCCCTACGCAATACTGATTTGTGGCTTCTGAACCTTATGCTTGGCTACCACCCCTGATGTGCCACTCTGCTGTGAGAACCTAAATTTTTCACCCTGAGCTTAGGTTTGTCTGTATAAAAGTAGTCCAAAACAGCCATTTGACACTGCACTTTGGTTCAGTGCCCAGTGTGGTTCGGGCTGGTAAATAAAGACTTTCTTTTGGATATTTTTGGGTCTGAGTGGTCCTCCCTGGCGGTCCTACCTCATAACAGTCCCTTCTGAGTATCTGTGTGCATAGACATTACTTTGCATGAGGGCTTCTTTGTTTAATGTTGTAAGGTCTGTGTTCTTTTAATATATTTGTTGAAGTTCTCGGCATAGAAACATACTATGACCATATGGTTACAAATCAATGATTCTCAACCTGGGCACCACAGATTCATTCAGAGGAGGCTTAGAAATATTGTGTTGGATCTAAGAACCAATAAGTTTAGTCTAGCTGTGAGTGGGTCTTAAAGAAGCTTTAATGCTAAATGAATGAAGGAGTATCTAAAGCATTACCAGTGAAATTTGGCTCATACAAATAAGGTTTACCAGTTTACAACTAAATACTTTGTAACTAGAAAAAATAACATAATAAAAATTCACAGAATGACTTTATTGGTTTAATGAAAACTTCTCCACGTCCACCATCAATAGATCTTTAAGTAATAATTACTAAAATGCCTAATTCCTGGGGTTTGGCTTATATTATGTTAAAAACACATCATCACATTTGAAAAGATTGGGGACCACTGTACAGATACTTTTCCTGAAGTCAGAAATCTGTCCACCAACACCCCTACTATAGTGCCTTGCATGTACTTGAAATTATAAAATGCACAGCATACAAGGCTGATAATAAATCATATTACATGAGAATACTCACTTCCTCTCCATTTTAAACTTATGATTTAAAACATTATTTTATAATTACATTTGACCTCTGCTTGTACATTTATACAAATGCATATATGCACATTTTTACACATTTGTAAAGTAACATCCTATAGTTACTTGCAGGATAAGAAATAGAACATTGCCAGCATTACAGACTGTTCTTCCAGGTATGGCTTCTGATCACAAACCTGTCCTTGCCCCAAAGGTAACTATTATCCTATCTTTAATGATAATGATTACCATTACTTTTTATTTTTATTTACCAGGGGTTGAACCAGGGACATTCTACCTCTGAGCTACACTCCCAGGCCTATTTTATTTTTTATTTTGAAACAGAGTCTTGCTAAATTGTTGAGGCTTGGCTCAAACCTGAGATTCTCTTGTCTCAGCCTCCCAAATACTCAGATTACAGTTGTATGTCATCATACTTGGCTTGTTTTTTGTTTGTTTGTTTGTTTACCTCTTTTTAAATAGTCATCATAGTTGTCTTATTATCTCTCATTGATAAATTCAATATCTGAAGTCCTATGGGTCTGTTTCCCCCTGTTGGGTCTAATCAATAGGGCCTTGTTTTCTTAGATGCTTAATTTTATTGTTCACTCTATGCTGATCATTTTTCTTGAAAATTACCTGGGGGGATTCTTTGAGACCTAGATGAAGGATGAACAACTTTAAAGAAAATTCATGTTGTGGGGAATTTTGTAGCACCTAGATGAAATTAATTGGGGCTTCAAAACTGTGTGGGGCCAGTTGCTCTGGGCTTGATTCCTCCCGCCCCCTCCATGTGTTTACATTTTCATCAGCTGCAAGGCGACCTTCTCTGCAATCTCCTAGGAAGGTGATGAGGAAGAGTTTGCTCTGGTCCACCCTTATCCTGAAGGCATAGCCCTATGACATTCCAACTGAATGTTGGAGAAGTTTCCCTTCAGATTTTGGACTCTGGGCTTTTATTTCTGTCCCCCTCAATACATGATACTTCAAAAGCAAAAGCTGTGTTTTCCTGAATTGCCAATCATCCTTAGGATAAAAGTGGCTTCTGGACCCTATCAAGCTCTCTGGATTTCTACTTTCTCATAGATTTTGGTCTGGTAATTTCTTACAACTTTCAGTTCTTTAATTATCTTAAATAAGTTTTAGCAGACCATACCTAGCTTTTTTTTTTTTTTTTCAGGAATAATGTTAGTATGAATACTCTATCCACTGTAGGAAATTTCAAGAAATCACAGTTTTCTCATATCCCTTTATAAGCCCCATTGCAGTGTGTCTGTCAATTTTTCCATCTGGCCATAGAGTCTATTTCCCCACCCCTCAAATCTAGGGCTAGCCATGTGACTTGCTTTGGTCAATGGAATTCAAACAAATGGAATGAAACTAGATGTCTATAGAAATCTGAAAAGAATGTGCTCATCAGGTCTTTCTCTCTCTCTCTCTCTCTCTCTCTCTCTCTCTCTCTCTCTCTCTCTATTTATTTATTATTTGATATTAGGAATTGAAGCCAGGGATATTCTACCTCTGAGATACACCCCCAGCCCTTTTTATTTTTGTTTTGAAACATCATCTCCCTGGGTTGCTGAGATTCTTGCTAAGTTGCTGAGGCTGGTCTTGAACCGGCAATCCTCCTGTCTCAGCCACCCAAGTACTGAGATTACAGATGTGGGCCACCACACCCAGCTCTCTCCTGATGCTCTTGGGACCTCTATTACTACCATGGACATGGACCTAAGCTAACTAGCTAGATGCTGAGCTATTTCCATCACTTCCAGAAGACGGCCATCATTAGATACATGAATGATACCAGCTGCATAGCTGCACGAGCAAGCCCACCAGCAGCATGTGGAAAAGAGGGCAAGCCATCCTGGGTATGCCTAGTCCAAACTGCTGACACACAGAACTTGGGCAAAATAAATGATTAGTTCTCTAAGTTGCTTAGTTTTAATATGATTTGTCATGAAACAAAAGTTACCTGATATGCCCTCCAGGGTCTGAAAGAGAAGATCCTAATTATAATTTGTATTTTTTATTTTTTGTGGTTACTGAGGATTGAACTGAGGTTCATTCTACCTCTGAACTATACCCCAGCCCTTTTTATTTTTGTTTTTCGCAATAGGGTCTTGCTAGATTACTGAGCATCTCACTACATTGATGATGCTGACTTCGAACCTACAATCCTCCTGTCTGAACCTCCCAAGTACTGGAATTACAGATGTGTGGCGCCACTCTCTGCTGTAAATATAATGTGTGTGTGTGTGTGTGTGTGTGTGTGTGTGTGTGTGTGTGTGTTACTGGGGCTTGAACTCAGAGGCATTCTACCACCGAGCTACACCTCCAGCTCTATTTTACTTTTATTTTGAAACAGGATCTCGATAGGTTGATGAGAGTGTCACTACTTACTGAGGCTGTCTTCGAGCCTGCAATCCTCCTGTCAACCTCCCAAGTACTGGGATTACAGACATGTGCCACCATGGCTGGCTTAATTATAATTTTTTAATATTTCATAAGTTTTCATCTTCACCATAGCAAATTGAATAGGCAAAGAAAAACATTTAGATAATCTAAAATCCTACTACTTCAAAATAGCCATGTTGAAATTATGATATATCTGTCTGAGTTTATGTGTTTGTATATTCAAGTGTTAAGAGGTGGGATGACCAGTGATGATATGCATGGAGTGGCAATGAACACTCCTTCATATACATACAACAAAATATAATATACACCTAAGTCAGGTGGAGTGACTCAAGCTTATAATCCCAGTAACTTGGGAGGCTGAGGCAGGGGGATAACAAATTCAAGGCTAGCCTCTGCAACTTAGCAAGACCTCTTCTCAAAATAAAAAATAAAAAGGCAAGAGATGTAGCTCAGTGATAGAGTGCTCCTGGGTTCCAGGACCACAAATACCCAGTACCCCCTATCCGCTTACCCAGGAGGCTCGTCAACGATGGGAATTGAGAGCCAGATACTTTCTGAGGACTTGCCCCAGAGAGTCATAATGGCACCTACTTCCTGAAAGTACAGCAGAACTCTTAGCGTGGGTGATTTAACACTGGGGAAAGACTCAGAATGTGAGCTATTAAAGAATTGTAGAGTTAAGTATACTATATCCTTCCATTACCCCTCTACCTCCCAAGTTCCTCCCCCAACATTTAAAAATAGAGATATTTCAAATAAAACTTAAGATACTTTTCATAAAAATCAAAAGCCCTGCTAACATAGGGCCTGATGGCCATTCTGCAGTATTGATAGGTGTGCAGAGGCCTGGGACTCTCAGACGAGGCACATGCTCACTTGATGGCAAAGTCCCAGCCACTCTACATTGCAGCCCCACTGGGGAGTTCAGTTCCTACAGCTATGTGAGATCCTCAACTCTTCCCCTAATCTGTTCTATCTTCCAAGTTATATATTCCTGTTACTTTGCATCTCCTGGTCTAAATGCTCAATCAGTGAATTAGTAGGTAGTACTATAACCAGCTACTTGACACTTCCAATCCCTCATTCTTTGGGTTGCATCTTGCCCTTTTTAGTCATCCTCCCCTTTGATTTTCTCTCCTTCAAAGCTAAAATTCAGAGTTCCTTTTATCCAGATTTCAACAGCATGAAAATTTTGGTTGTTGGGAAGCCCACCTACTGTGGTTTACCCTGAGATCTTCCAGAGACAGCCCCATTGTCTTTTTATGAATTCTTAGGGATTTATATAATCCTTTGCACAGGCCAAGAAAGCTACATGGGTCTGGTGGGCGCTTTCCCGAAATAAAGAAAACTGAGAGTATTTTTTTTTAACTTTGATGTTTACTTCATGTGATCTTTATTTAGACTATTGTACACTCCAGGTAATTCTGCTGAAAGAAATCTGACTTTGACCCCCTGCTTGTTCCTTGACCACTGATGAATCCGAAGAGTAGGATTTAGCTTTGTAAATGTTACCATTCCAGAGTCTAAAAAATATTTCTGAAGCCTCCATGTGGGCATATTGTGTGGCAAGGCAACGGATCACCACAAAAGGTGACTGTCCTCTCACCTCTGGCTTTGAAATCATGTTTAGGACACCTGAGAACAAATGGCTTTCTCCTCCGCATTTACACTCCATTTGAATTGTATTATCATAATCTACTTAAGCACGCAGTTAGGTGGACCTATTGTTTTCTTATTCATTCAAGTTTTCAAGTTGTCTCATCCACATGTGTTTTAATCTCTTTCAAGTGGCTGGTGACTGCTTAGTAAATAACACAGTGGTAATGCAAAAAAAAAAAAAAAAAAAAAAAAAAAGGTTGAATCCAGCAGTATATGAACTGGAAGAAGTAAGAACCAAAAGATTGTACTGTGTGTGTGTGTGTGTGTGTGTGTGTGTGTGTGTGTAACTGGGAATTGAACCTAGGGGCATTCTACCTCCCGGCTATATCCCCAGCCCTATTTTATTTATTTATTTATTTATTTATTTATTTATTTATTTATTTATTTATTTATTTTTAAACAGGGTCTCACTAGATTGATGAGAGTCTTACTACTTGCTGAGCCTGTCCTCAAACCTGTCATCCTCCTGTCTCAGGTGTGCACCACCATGCCCAGCTGTGTGATTTTAATTTTATAATGGTATAGATAGAACTAAAATAAAAAGGTAGTTTGTAAAAATATATATGCATGAAGTAAAACATGAAATTCAGGATAACATTTCCTAGAGTGGGAATGTCTTGTTAGATATAAAAATTAGATTACTGTCAAAGACCCCACTTTTATGTTGGTGATGGGTAGTACATGATATCCATTATATTATTGGTTAATTCATTTGGGGGCCATCTATAGATCAATGACATAGGGTATAATAAACCAAAGATTATAATTAAAATGATTTCATCCCTGAAAGGGGACCCCCCAAAAAAACATATCTGATTCGTACTTTCAATGTTACTTGAGCTTTCAGTATCATCCAATTGCACATCCATGCTAATTGAACTGGCATATTGGCTCTCTTTTAGCATGCAGTGGCCAGAAAGCTATAAACTATAATTCCTGGGCATCTTTAGAGATAAAATTGCTCAAGAAATGTATAATCAGATGAAGCTTTGATTTAGACCTAAGCCATATATGAAGAGAGGCAAGATCTCACACCATTTTGCTGGTGTGGACAACAACATTGGCAGAGACAGATGCAGTGGGTTGAGGAGCAGACAGTGGAAAGGTCAGCCTACCGAATCTGCGGCTTTGGCTTCTGCAGAAACAACCACTCCATTGACCCAGTTTGGTCTGGGAAGTTGTCCTTGGAAGTTCAGCCTCAAGAGCAGTTTTTTGCCTCCCAATGGTATATAGTAAGCCATAAAATATCCTTTAATAAATCTTTTCAACTTGCTGAATAGATTCTGTTCTTCACAACTTAACTCTAGTTAATACAAATATCCACACAGGATATTCCCTGTCTCTCAATTAGTAATATAATTGTAAAAGGAAAACAATTGTCATTGATTATTCTTTTCATTTATATTAGAAGGAAAGAGGAAGGAAGGAAGGAAGGAAGGAAGGAAGGAAGGAAGGAAGGAAGGAAGGAAGGCTCAAAAGCTTTCTTCTAGCTGGGCATGGTGGTGCATGCTTGTAATTCCCAGTACTTGGGAGATTGAGACAGGATTGCAGGTTCAAGGACAGCCTCAGCAAGTAGTAAGACTCTCACTACTAGGGAGACCCTGTTTTGGGATAAAAGTAAAATAGGGCTGGGGGTGTAGCTCAGAGGTAGAATGTCTCTGGTTTCCATTCCCAGTACCAAGAAGAAGAAGAAGAAGAAGAAGAAGAAGAAGAAGAAGAGGAGGAGGAGGAGGAGGAGGAGGAGGAGGAGGAGGAGGAGGAGGAGGAGGGGGGAGGAAGCTTTCTTCTGATCAAGAAAGACCTGAAGGCTTCCCCTGTTTCAATTTATTTATTTTTATTTTTATTCTTATTTTGGTACTTTGGATTAACCCAGGGTCATACCACCAAGCCACACCCCCAGCCCTTTTTATTTTGAAATAGGGTCTGACTAAGTTCCTGAGGATCTCACTAAGCTGCTGAGGCTGGCCTCAAATCTGTGATCCTCCTGTCTCAGTTTTCCAAATACTAGGATTACAGGCATATGCTACTCATGTTTCAATTTAAGTAGAAGAGACATATGTAAGTTGAAAACGTGTCAGATAAAAGCTTTTATATCTCAGAGTTCATCTTGAAATAAAAAATAAATGTCTTAGTAACAACAAATTGCTATGTATCTATTATGCTTCTTTATGGTGAAACAATATTGTGTTTATAGAATTAAAATTCTTCAAATGTAGAAAGGTGGTGTGACAGTGTGATAATTAAATTAAGTTCAATTTGCTATTAAAGTCACATCTACTCAAATGTTCCTAATGCATAATTATTAATGAAGGCTTATTACAATCCCAAAGTGACAGGAAATGTATGTGATGTGGATACTTACTCAGATAGGTCACTCATCCAGTTAAAAGGACTCAGCAGGCTATCTGTTCATCTTCAGAGAACAGCTTAGTCTCCAAGCAGGAGTCCTGCCTGATTATGCAGTGTGGCTCCTAACCGAGAGATACTTGGAGTGGAAGTAGTCTCCGCAAGTGGCATCTCCTGGGGAGGAGCCTTCTGTTTCCCACATGTTGAATATGTGGCAAAATGACAATCAAGGGCAGGAGACATTATAATAACATATTTATAGCAAGGCCACTACTTACTGCTAGGCTCATTCTTCCCATGATTGCTTTCTGCTGTGAGCGTAATAAATTCATATTAAAACTATATAGCAGAAGACCTTCCATTAGCTGAGCCAACATTTCTGGCAAAAGAACCAGTTGCATGTACCATGGGGGTTGAGGGGTGTGCGAGAGTGTTTGGGAAGACACATTAGAGGGGAAATTGGATGTATATGAACACCTGATTTGAGGATGCCATAGTAGACACTCTTAAAAGAATTTGAGCTCAGAACCATGTAAACTGAACATCAATGATAGAGTTAAGGCTGGGGACTATTGAACCCATAAAAAAAGATTGTGGAGAAGAAGAGTCAGTGTAAAGCAACAGGAAGAAAAAAATCACACACATGAAGGGGCTATCAGTCTCAGCTTCCATTCTGCTAACAGAATATCATGTATTCTAAACAATGCCTAAAACATATATGAATATAAGTCAAAGAACTTTCATAAGATATCCGCATAGATACTGACCAGTCACTATAATTGCAATAGATATTTATTTCTAATGTCCCACTATGAGTTTCATAGGTATTTTCATAGGATATAGGCACTTTGCCTTTATGGATCCCTTTTCCACTATAAAAATATATATTTTATAATTGCATTGATATAAAGTAAATGTAACTCAGACTGGATTCATTATTATGTGTTCATTATTATTATACTCATTTTTTGCTTCTGCTTTTAAAAGAAATTTAAATTAAGACATTTTCATGGGTCCTGAAATTATCGTGGGCCATATCCACATAGGAACAAAGTATTATGTACCTAAATGGATAAATGGACTCTAGGAATCTACAATACCTCTGAGGATTAAGCACAAGGAACTTTTGTAGGGCACAGGTTATAATTTAAACACGTATCAGTTCTTCTAAGAGCTATTCAATTTTCTTTTAAGTTAGGATTTATATTCTTCATGTACTTTGTTTAAAAATGCATGACTTGTTTGTCAGTGGATACTTCCTATTCTGAGTACATCTATAATTTGGCTGTCAGCTTTTAAGTGGTTGTCATTCCTATCCTCAAAATTGATGCCTTTTACTTTTCTATCTCCCTTAAGGAAGCATGTGACTTTGAACTGATTCACCTTAAGGACATGACTAGCTTTCCAAAATGGGAATGCTTCCTCAAAGCATTAGCTGAGAAGTATTCAGAGAGGAGATGGAGAATTTACCTGAGGAGATTGAAAAGGACCAAGTGCAAAACTCAATGGAAAAGTAGAATATATATAAGCAATTTATTCCAGATTCAACTAATTTTAATAAGGTGATCAGCCCCTTTTCTTGCCATCCTACAGTTGAGACAGCAGCCTCCTGAGTGACCCATTCCAAGGCCTGGAATGAAATAAGAAAATGCTACCTAGCATTATTCATGGGATGGATAAATAGTAAACAAAATATGATTACTCCTTAGGAATCCTATATGTTAATAAAATAATTATAATTTTTATTTGAGAATAAATGCTCATCATTACTACCCCAAAACAGACATACTTTAAAGTAATGAACATATATAATTCACACAAATTATCTTACCGGTATTAATGCCAAGCATAAAGTGAGTATTCCATAAAGAATGGCAAGATCTAAAGTTCTAGATGACTCTGCTTTCTATGTGCAACACAGGCCGAAATTGTGCCTCTTTTGTTCATAATTATATATCTGGATTTTTGTACAGTGTTTGACACATTATGGGTTCTCTATAAACATTTATTGAATGAATAAGTAAGGAAATGAACCTCCAAGTTTTTATCTTAAACCAATAGAATAGTTCACTTGATCTATTTGAATCCTAAAACAATCCTTTGATATGCATTCATAGAGCTTCCATTCTATGTCTTGTATATAGTGTCTGCTTTTCAATAGGGCAGACATGCGGGCCACAGGGAATGAGCCTAGTTCAGTGCTTTGAACATGTAGCACTAAGTGTGAATAGAATGACTGAGTGGCAGACACATGTCTATCATTATTCATCTGAAACAACACATCTGTGTGGCGTAAACCTTCAGAGACCAGAGATTTATTACACATTAGCAATTACTTCAAACATTGGAGATTAATGAGGCATGAGAGATTACTTCAGACTTTAGTGATCTCGGGAGTTTAGTAAACACTGAAAGCTCCTCAGTCATCGCTGGGAGGTCTGATGGGGCCACGGCAAACATTATTTATAGAAACTCTGGTTCTGCACCAGCGGTGGGTCTGCCCTTTTACTTTGAGAGAGGATTCGAAAGACTGTTCAGGGTGATTGCACAGCAGTCCTTATCCCAGCAATCTATCAAAATGCTCTAGTCAGTCACCTTTAGGATTAGCCACTGTGTGACTATTCAGACAGTCTTGTATCTGAAAACATGGCGGCTAAAGGTCACTTGTCCATCAGTCAGACATTCACTTTAAGCACTTACTACACACCAGAGTGCCTTCATCAGTTACTGAGGTGAAGAGTGGAGAAACAAGCACAACGCACAGTCTCTGCTCTTGAGAAGGATGCAAAACAGATGGGGAAATACAAGGGAATAATGAAAGTGATCTTGAATCAAATGCCAAATATTTGGGTAATAGGATACCATGAAGTGAGGATCCAGGGTTCTGTGAGCACCAGGAGAACTTAGTTGGGGAAGCAGGATGCTAAATGCTGAGTTTAGACCCTCATGGTTGTTCACTCCATGCTACTCCAGAATAGGCCTTATGAAATTACTCATGTGCTACTCACCCTGTCTGGAATATTTTTCCTCCACTTTCCTGCCTGGCCAAATCTCTCTTCAAGGCCCAGTTCAAATGTTCAAATACAGTCTTTTCTTACAGAGCCTTCATCTACTATCTCCTTTGGCACCAGGGCAAAAGTCAGTCATTTTCTTCTTTGTGGTCCCATAGCCCTTCGCATGTGTTCCCAGGGCAGCACTGAGCCATAGTCATGCAATGAATTGTTTATGTGTCTGTCCTGGAAGTCATGAGCCCTCAGTAAATATCACTTACATTGATGTATGGATAAATTAACTAGAAAAGGACTTTCTGATCAGAGGAAACCAGTGGGAATCCAGTAAAAAAAACAGGTCCAAATTTTGAAATATCCTTTAAAAGACAGGCCAAAAGAAGGGAAGGAGAAAGGGAAGAAATAAAAGGTATGCTTAAACAGGTTAAGGGGGAAAATTGGAGCTTTCCTAAAACACATGATTCAGAAAATAAAAGGCCTTCATAATCCTGGTTCTCAGCAATATCTACTATTAACATATTTTTGTTTCTCTATCAGTTTTTCTATGCATATAAATACATTTGCAAATTTCCCTACGATTTATATTCTTATTATTCACATAGGAGAGTGCCCAGAAATCCAGTCAAGCAACAAATATTTATTATGTGCTTAGGAATTTCCACATTATGGTAAACAAAACAGACATTATCCCTGCCTCCTGTAGATTTTACAGAATAGTAGATAAAAATGGTAACGAAAAAATTTTAAATTGCTAAGTAAATGATTAAAATGTGCAGAGACTCATCCACACCATTGCTGTGGATGTTTTCAACAGAAGCGTGACATGATGAATGCGGTGTTTAGGATGATTAAGCCAGCAGCAGAATAGATTGAAAAGGGGAGATATGAGCTGAAGAAAGATGTTTTGGCTGATGGCAATGAGAATACTGGGGGAAATGCTGAAACAAAGAAATAACTTAAAGTAGAATTTCTTTCTTTCTTTCTTTGTGTGTGTGTGTGTGTGTGTGTGTGTGTGTGTGTGTGTGTGTGTTGCTGGGGATTAAACCCAGGAGCATTCTACCTTCAAGCTATTCCCCTAGCCCTTTACTTAAAATTTTTGTATAGAAACAGTCTCGCTAGGTTGCTGTGAGGCTTGCTAAGTTGCTGAGGCTGTCCTTGAACCTGCATCCTCCTGTTTCAGCTTCCCAAGTACTGAGATTAAAGGTGTGCACTACCAAAACTGGCTGAGGTAATATTTCTAATCTGTGGTTCATTAATCTCTTTAGGGAGTGCAAGGATAAACTTGAAGATTTTTGAAACCTCAGATTTAGGCTTTTTGTACAATTCATCTATGTATTGTTTGTTCTATGGGTAACAAGTTTTATAGATTCCACAACATCTCTGTAGGAGTAACAGAGCACAGTGTTTTAAGATTACTATGGTGGTCAATGTGTCAACTTGACTGGGCTAAGGGATGCTCAGGTAGCTGGTAAAATATTATTTCCAGGTGTGCCTACAAAGGTATTTTTTTAATAGATCAGATTTTTATCAAAGTCAATCACTGATCTGAACCTGAGAAGGAGGGAGGGTGAGGGAGTGGGGTGGGAATTGGGGAAAGGTTACATGAGAAATGTGTGCATGTATGCCTTTATCAGCTTGTACCTAACACAGATGTATAATTACAATGCACCAATTAAAAAATAAAATTAAAAAAAGAAAAAATAATAGATCAGGTTTTGAATCAGTAGACTGAGTAAAGAAGATCCACTCTTACCAATGTGGGTGGACATTATCCAATTGGCTGAGGACCTGAGGAGAACAAAAGGTAGGGAAAGGATGACTTCACTCTCTGCTGAGCTGGGGACATGGGCTCTCCTGGTTCTCAGCCCTTCCAACTCTGACAGAACTTACACCATCAACACACCAGCTCTTGGGGCTTCAGACTGAACTCTGACCATGGTCTACTGTGATCAAAGACTTCAGGCTTGGACCAGAACTACACCATTGGCTTTCTGGGGTCTCCAGCTTGCAGAAAACAGATTGCAAGACTTCTCAGCTTCTATAATGTGAGAGCAAATCTTTCAAAATAAATCTCTTTCCATATATCTATATTGTATATCCCATTGGTTCTATTTTTCAAAAGAACTCTTAACTAATACAATCATTAACTTTGGAGTTAGAGACCAGATTTAAATACCAACACCTACTACTTTGAGACCTTAGAAAGTTATTTAACCTTTGAGAGATAACAAAACAACAATTGTTTAAAGTGCCTAGCACCCAATAATTCTTATTCTATATGGGTCTGTTACCCAAAATATGAACATTGATACTTCAAAAGAAAGAATAGACAGATGGGGTTTAATGTCTGATTGATAAGGAAGGAAGAAAAAGGAGAAGTAGAAGAAAAAGGAATCATAGGTTCTGGCACAGAAGATGAAATGGATTGCAGGGAAATGGATGGAACTGGAAAACATGCTAAGTGAGATTAGTCAGTCACAAAAAGTAAAAAATTCGGATGCTGTCCCTAATATGGGAAGCTAGGGGAAAAAATGGGTCATAGGAGGGACTCTAGACAAAGAAGAAGAAACCTTAGATGAGCAAAGAAAGTGACCTAACTGAAGGTGATGGGGGTGGGGGAGGGGAAACACCTTAATGCACATGATGTACATTCACAAACATATAATTAATCACTAAACTGAACAGGAGAAGGAAGGAGGGGGGAGAGAATGAGGTAGGAATTGGGGAAGGGTTAAATGAGTGATGTGTGCATATACGCCTCTACCAGCTTGGACCTCATTAAGATGTATGACAATGTACCAATAAAAAAAAAAAAAAAAGATTTATGACCGGAGCTTGAAGGATACACTATTGTCCCTTTGCATTGCACAGCTTTTAGAACAAAAAGAGGGCTCAGATTATAGATTTTCTTCAATAAGTTTAGGAGTTCATATCACTTTGCTGATTATCAAAAATTTTGACTCTTATTTTCATTAAATACCAAAAGATGTTGGCAGAGTGTGAAAGAGAGGAGGGGAAAGAAGAAAGTTTGGGATCTGGGGCTGAGCAAGATAACTTCTAAGGGGCCTTCAAATCTTGAGAATTGATAAGTAGGTATTACTCACATAGTAACTGATAAAATTATTTCACTTGGTTGATGATGGGCGCTAGAGGAGTGCTATTTGGCCTCGACCTCAAGACATATAATAATATATACATGGTCACAAAGATGTCCTGACAAGATTCAAAGAATTTGTCAATGATTATAAAACTTAAACCTGTGTATCTCATTGCCACACCACTCCATCCATAGTGCATTGTAAATTAATATGTTTATCCCCTTTTGTAATTTTGAGAAAAATTAAATTATAGAAATCATGTAAATTGACAATTACAGTCACCTTTGTTATATTTCCTTCATTACAATTATATAAATCTTTTTGTTATTTATAAATTGCAAAGTTATATTTCATTGTCTTGTGTTTTATAATCTTTTGATTTTAAATTTTTTTTAAGGCAGAAACCACAGAACATGGAAGTGCCCTGGCCTTCTCATGTTCTCTCAGCAGTCTTAGAGATCTGCTAAGCCACTGAGATAAATGTGGTACAGAGAGGCACACAGGCCTTTGAAAGCATAGTATTTTCAAGAAAAATCAAAAGAATTTCTCTTCAGTCATATCTTGAAAATTAAAAGAAAAAATGTCTATAGGTATTTCCATTTACCACTGAGAAAATATTTATTATCTTCAATATGATAGTTCCCAAGTTCTATTTGAGAATATATCATTTTTTTTCTAAGAATTTGAGAAATAAAAAGAAAGAAAAATATGTGGTACTTTGTTCTCAAGCTCCCAATATAGATGTGACTTCAAGACTCATGTCTAAGAAACAATTATGAAATAATAGTAGATAAATCCTAGATGGTCCCTCAAGATGCTATTTTTACTTGTTCTTCCCTTTTATTGTCAAAGAGGACAATTTGTAAAATCCTTAATGATTTCAAGCCCAAGACTCATCTTTCAGGCCTTTTGAAGGTAAATGCTTGTCTCTTATTGAATTCATGTGTCTTAGCCCATTTTCTCTTGCTATAACAAAATACCCGACACTGGGTAACCTATAAGAAAAAGACTTTTATTTTGGATTCTGGCTCTAGAGTCTGGGAAGCTCAAAATCTAGCAGGCATATCTGGTGAGGGCCTCGTGCTGCTTCAACTCATGCAGCTGTCATGGTGAAAAGTGAAGGGGCAAGCCAGAGTGTGCGAAAACAAAAGAGGCAAAATTCAAGGGACAACCATGCTTTATAATAACCTGTTCCTGGGGGCCAGCCTTGCTTTATAACAACCTGCTCTCACACTAACTAATCTAGTCAGAACTCTTTTGTGAAAATCTTAATGACCTAAAACATCTCTTAAAGGTCTCATCTTCCAACACCACCATATTGGGAATCAAATTTCAATGAGTTTCCAAGGGGACAAACCATAGCAGCTTGCCTTATAGTCTGAACAGGCCCAGATCTCCCTTTGTAGGATTGCTACTGTCTGCAAGCCTGTCTACCTTCATACAGAAATAGAGTCTTCCTGAAAAATGTGTAAGACAAGACTACTCATATGCCATATTCATCATTCCTTTAGGAGAAAAGCTGATTCCTTGCACCCAAAGCTACCAGGATTTGTATCATGTAACCCTGTTAACTGGCTAAAAAGTAAGCCAAAAATTGAAGCCACAGGTAATTGCCAACCGCTGAACATAGTACTAATATTTAATGAGCAATTTGCTTGTTTTATTCGGTCTTCACAATAGTCCTCTGAGGTTGATTAGAATATTATTACATGTATTTTAATAATCATACACATACAGTTAGGCTTCAAAAACAACCACACACATACACCCTGAAAGGATTCAAAAAGTGACCAATGATTGTCTACTTTAAACATATGTGTCTTACCAGCAGACCACACCATCACAGAGGCTTATTAACTGCCTGCTGTCACAGACCAGTTACATGGAGTTGCTGAGACTTGAGCCCAGAGTCTTTCAGCTGCCTGACTCGAGGACCCTCACCCTCAACCATGGCTCATGTGGTGGTCTCATTCTGCTCTTTTGCTCATTCTGTTCCATATTAGACTGATGACTCAATCAAGTCCTCTTCCCCTGGAGGGTAACTGGAATGTGGCATTTAGACAATGAGAGGACAGAAGAAGCAAAAATGTAAAGACAGTTGGGTGTGGTGGTGCTTATGTGTAATCCTAGTACTTGGGAAGCTGAGACAGGAGGATTAGAGGTTTGAGGCCGGCCTCAGCAACTTAGCAAGAGATTGTTTCAAAACAAAAAATAAAAAAAGAAACTGGGGGTGGAGCTTGGAGGTAGCATGCTCCCAGGTTTAATTTCTAGTATAAGAAAAAAGAAAAAAAGACAGCGAGAAAAAGTTTAGGAGAATGGGTGTTAGCAAGAAACAGGAAGAGTTGAGACACTGAGTGTGTTATCAGGGATAAGGTGAAGCCACAGAAATGCTGGGACACTCTAATTACATGAAAGGTATTCAATGTCCCAGCTGTCTTTAGGTCTGATGGGGTGATATATCCTCAAGAAGTCACTTGAGCACATCTCTAGTCCCTGCTCTATCAGCAAACCTGACACAGAAACACTCTTTTGTTTAAGCAAGGAACAGGCTTCTAAGTAAGTTGCTAGAGCAGAAAGTCAACATTGACAACCTTTGTGGTACCAGCAACACATGGAGTGCTCTTTGATTAATGACAAAGATTACTGGCACTTCAGGAGAAATTGGGGGATAATTTGACTATGAATAGACACCTGCTAAAAGCTTACTTGAAGTAGTATCTGAGAGTGAGGCTGAGAGACTTATTAGTTTTACAGACCTTTAGCTTCTTGAAATCCTCTCCCAGAATTAAATTAGGTCATTATTGAGTAAAGATTTAGTATTATAATTTTCACTCTAATGGAGAGTCATTTAAAGAATAAGCATCATTTAGAATAATAAATGCCATTTGTTTCACTGGGAGGAAAAGTTCATTCCTCAGGTAAACAAAGTATAGTTCCTTTAATTATGAAGAGGATTTTAATACTTGAATAGGTTTTCTGCTTTGTCTCAGCTGCCAGGAAACTCACGACCATAATATAAAGTGTAAAGTCAGTAACTAATGTACAATTTGTATATCTACTATTTTTATATTCTTTCTTTTCACTCTTTAAATGACCTGTGTTATTTATTTTACTATTATAAGCTATCCACAGACATTTTTGGAATGTTAGGATGAATTATATGAAATAGTCAGAACTACTGTTTTGGGGATTAAACCCAGGGGCATTCTACCTCTGAACTAGATCCCCAGTCCCATTTTATTTTTTTTTTTTTTGAAATAGGGTCTTGTATATTTGCTGAGAATCTCACTAAGTTGCTGAGACTGGCCTTAAACTTGCAATCCTTCTGTCTTAGCTTCACAGGTGTTAGGTTTACAGGTGTGTACTACCACTCCTGGCTCAGAATAATTTTTGATCTACAAAATGAGCAGTTCTAAATGGTTCAACTTATAAATCAGAAATAAATACAAGATGAATATATATGCCTGGGTATAGACCCAGAGTGCACATGGAAAAAAATTAATTATGAATCCCATGATTAGACCATATATGCTTTTTACTTTCTTCTCCCTGCTTTTGGTATTTTCTAAATGTTTAACTGGCAACTCATAACACAGTTGCATCTTCTTCTTTGCCCCTGTCACAGATTGTGCCATATTACACTATACTTATTACCCTAAAGTGCATAATAAAAAAAATAAACGTGTGCTTTCTGTGAATTTCTTGAGAGGAGGTACTACATCTTATTTATCTTCACATACACTATACCTATAGGCACACTGGAAGATTTCACAAACGTTTGCCTGATTGAGTAGATAAATGTATCCCAGTCTGGCTTAACTAGGTCAGAGCACAATTCACATGTGACTTTTTCTGCCTTGGTATTAGCAGCTGATTTTTCTGAAAATAATTGAATAAAGCTTCAGAATGACTTCTCGTATTTTACATCTTCTCTATTAATATGCTAAACTTTGGCTGACATACATTCTTATATTCTATTCAGGTGACATTTACATTTCTTTACAGTTTATTCTGACCCAGCAGTGGCTTTTAGCATTGCATGACTGTAGCCCTAAGATCATACTTGGATGTTTTCCAGATTTTTTAAATTAAATGGAAGTTATGTTCAAGGGATGTCCTTGACTCTTGTCCTCTCTGGGTTGGAACTATTTCTCTTAATGAACTCAGTGTCTCTCCCAACTCTATAGCAGATAACCTTGAGACTGTTTTGTCTCAGAGCTTTCCTCAGAGTTTATAGCACCCCTTTAAGAATGACCAGTTTCAGATCATAATGATCCCCTGGGCTGCAAAAGTATAAACTGCTCCACTCTCCCATGTACATGGAGGCAGTTGGTTAATATAAAGCTAACATCTCTTGAATTCAAATCACCTGGAATCTTGTTAAGATGGAGATTCTGACTCAGTTGGGTCAGTGGAGCCTTCGGTTCTGTGTTCTAATAAGATGCCACTGGTCTACTGGTCCACACCCACAGTCTAAATAGCAAGGATATAAGTTCTCTTGTGCATCTCTGAATATCCCCAAGTGATCCAATCTGGAGCCCAAAGGGGTTCATCTCTAATAAATGCAAAATTCCACTGGCTGGCAGCATTTTATCTAAGTCCTGCTCCCAGGTTAACCAAAGTATTCCATGGTTTTCCTTTCCCTTTTTTTATTTCCAGATATGCTCTGCAAAGTGCCTCCTGGAAGCCCAGGGTTCCCACTGTGGCACTCCATCTGTGCAAAGCCTTTCTCTGTGTTCTGAACTGTCCTGTCATACATCCAGTTAATGCAAGGTCCTTCTTGAATTGGTTGATAGAAGCTAATTTGAGGAACCTATCAACCTCAATAATATATCAATGGACAATAGGGTTTAATGTGTCCATTTCCATTTGAAAACAGAAATCCTTAGTTTGCATCCTTGTTCTGCCATTCAACAGGTATGGATCTCATCAAATTAATTAGTGCCAATGCAGGCTAAATAAATGCCTCCCCCAAAGATACCCTATCCCTATCCTTGAAACTTGTACATGTTACCTTGTAGGGCAAAGAGGATTCTGTGGATGTGATCATACCATGCTACTGAGGTGAAGAGATCATCCTGGATTGTGTATGTGTGCCTGATGTAATCACAGAAATCTTTATAGGAAGAATGCTTAAAATGTGAAGACGGAAACATAGTTTGGAGTGATATAGTCTTAAGCCAAGCCAGTTTCTAGAAGTGAGAGGAAGCAAGGAATAAATTCTTCCCTGGAACCTCCAGAAGAATCCAACCCTACCAATGTTCTTTCATGTCAGCCCTCTACAACTGA
This sequence comes from Graphiurus murinus, assembly GCA_004027655.1. NCBI lineage: Eukaryota > Metazoa > Chordata > Mammalia > Rodentia > Gliridae > Graphiurus > Graphiurus murinus. Next base: position 238,321 of record PVLC010000121.1, on the reverse strand, counting down.
CTTCAGACGTCTGGTCTCCAGAATTGTAAGAAAATCAATTTGTATTGTTTTAAGTCACTAAATTTATGGTAATTAGAAAATTAACAAGATGTCCCTATTTTTTAATCTGTAAAATGAGACTAATAATAGTAAGATTCATAGAAGCACTGATGAGATGATTCAAAGGGATAACATATATGCAAGTATTTTATGAGTGTCAGACCTTAGTGGATATAAGGATCATGAGAGAACTTGTAAAATGAAGATTTTTTTCCCTGAGGATTCTGATATGATATCTGTCAGCTTGAGGCTATGAGTTTGTGTGTGTGTGTGTGTGTGTGTGTGTGTGTGTGTGTGTGAGTGATTAAGCCCACGGGCATTTTACTTCTGAGCTACACCCCCAGCCCTTTTTAATTTTTTTTGTTTTGAAATAGGGTCTCCCTAGGTTTCTGAGAGTCTTGCAAAATTGCTGAGGCTGTTTTCAAACCTGTGATCCTCCTGTCTCAGCCTTCCAAGTGCTAGTATTGCAGGCATGCACCACCAGACCTAGCTATGTCTACATTTTTAACAATTGCTTCAAGCTTTCAGATTTGAGTGGTTCATAGACCACATCTACAGACATTGTTCTAATGTATGGTTATTGATTTGAATTCAAGCCCCCTCATGGGCCAGTGGAGGAGATATTTAGGGAGAATGAAGTCATGGTCCAATTCACCCAAGAGTCTCCCACATATGAGAGTATCTTTACAGGTGTGTGCAAATGGAATTCGGGTGTATCATTGCAGAAGTGGCATCTATAAATAAGTGTGATGATTTTCCATTCCAGTGGCAGCAGTTTGTGCAGGCTGCAGTCACCAGATCATAATTCTCCTCTGCCCTTCGGCAATTCAGCATGTCCTGGGGGCAGCTTGTCTGTCCTTCGTGTTCAAGAGAACACACTGATACCTGCCTCTTACTTCAGGATATCTGAACCAAATACATCTTATTTATAAAAGCAATTCTCAGAAAAGAGGACAAGCAAAAGCATTTTTAAAGTAATAAACCCTAGATGTAGTGGCATATGCCTGTAATCCCTGTACTTGAGAGGCTGAACAGGAGGATCACAGGTTTGAGGCTAGTGCACAACCATTTGGTGAGATCCTGTCTCAAAATACAAAGTTTTTAAAAGGGGGGGGAGCTGGAAATGTACTAGAAGGTAATTATCTTGGGTTCAATCCCTGGTACCACAAACAATAATAATTATAATAAATCTTAGATCAAGTTCTATTTTATGCTAGTCACTAAATTCCTGTTAGGAAGAAGCTCACAGTAAGATGTGGCATAGACAAGGAACTAACACAAGAGCATGCAATAACTTTAAGGTGTTTATAGACAAATGTCTCATACATATCTGTAAATATGGGCCCTGTTCAGGAGCCACAATTCTGCTTGAGGATGGTGTGATACATTGTGTTGATTGGGCTAGAGCATGGAGTTCCCAGATATTTGGCCAAACATTATTCTAGTGCATCTGTGAAGGTGTTTTTGGATGTAGTTAACATTAGACTAAGTATAGAGGATCACCCTCCCTAATGCGGGTGGATGCCATCAAATCAGTTGAAGGCCTAAAAAGAACAAAAAGACTGAGCTTCCCCAGAATAAGAGGAACTCCTTCTGCCTAACAGCCTTGGAGCTGGGACATTTTGTTTTGTTGTTGTTGTTTTCCTAACTTCAGACGCAAACTAAAGCATCATCTCTTTCTGGTTTTCAGAAAGAGATACTGCCTTTAGACTGGAAAGGCACATTGGCTCTCCTGTGTCTCAGGCCTTTGGACTTGGACAGACACTATATCATCAGCTTTTCTGAATCTCCAGCTTGCTGACTGCAGAGCTTGGGTCAGATCAGCCTCCATGATCATGCAGCTAATTCCTTATACTAGATCTGCTGTTGGTTCTGTTTCTCTGAAGAACCTGACTCAGACAGACGGACACGTGGGAATTCTTTCTAAGAAAGGCCATTTTTCATAAAGAAGTTGAAATAATACATAACCTACTTATAAATATTCTACGTTATAGTTAAAAGTAGATTTGTAAGTTCCCCTGTCATTATTTAAACATACACTTAGGGTTGAGGTGAATTTACTGACTGTTTATTACACTTCAGGCTTTTGCTGGGCATAGAGATGAGGTCAAAGACTGAGACATCAACCCTGTCCCCTGAGCAAGGAAGTCAGGCTGGGAAGCCAAATACTGTGAAGCAATGTCATGTATACAAATGATCTTTTAAAAGTGGCTTTCCTATTTTCTACAAAATGGACACTGGTTGTTGCAGGAGAGTGCTCCCCACAAGCCTAGTCTCAGAGACAAAAGAAAACTCCAGAGGCCAAAAGTAGGATAAGCAGGTCTTTCTTTAATTAGCAGCTCATGACCCAGATCAGGCAATTTCCCGCTTTCTGGGCCCCAAACAAAGAGATTCCAACCATTATATACAGTTGGTCACTTAAATTTGAGAAGAAGGGGAAAGGAAAAATGTGAGATTTATTACACTTTCACCTAGCAGGAGCAAGATACCCAAAGTAGAAAGAATGCATTAACTCAAGGCCCTGTCTCAAGGCCTGACTGGGCAGGTGCTGCCTTGTTTAGGTTTAGAGATGACCCTTGCTGCTTCTGTCTCTGGCTTGCATAAGGGAGGGGCTGGCCTCATTGATTTGCAGGTCCTCTCTGGTTTACCTTCTCTAACACTGGCAGCTAGGAGAGGGAGCGGGGAATTCCTTTTTCTTCTATCCTAAGTCTAAATTCTTAACTAATATTTCCACGACTCTGACTATTCTTTCCCATATCACGGTCAGTCAGTATTGCCAGGAAAAAAAAAAAAAAAAGAAAGAAAGAAAACACGGCATGGAACAAACTTTATACTTTTACTATTAAATATTTATTCTTTATCTGATGTTCAAATTTAGCTGAGCATCCTTGTTTTTAACTGTTAGATCTGGCAACCCTCTGTCCAATTCTCCCCATATATTCACGATGAGTTTCCTTTATGGCCACAAAGGTAGCTGTCCTTCCATTCTTCTTGTCTAGATTATTGGATTCAGCCCCTCTAACCCCAGTTTCCCCCACCCCCTGCAGACTTTGCCCTTCTCTTTATCAGCCAACATTGCAAATCCCCTGTGCAGAACTCTAGAGATGATGTAGGGAAGCCCTGCTGGGACCCAGGAGGAGGCCCAGTCTGCCTCTGGGAAGCTGAAGGGGCCTGCAGGGCCAATTCTGATTCTGTTTAGTTAGCTAGGGCCCCAGCCTGGCTGGAAAGATGTGCACACTCTTCAGCTCTCAAAGACACCAGTGGAGGTTGAAAGCAGAGGATTTGGAATTAGCCACCTTTAATTTTAGATGTTTTCCTGTCATTTACTTACTCTATGAACCTTGACATGTTACTTAACTTTCATAAGCCTCCCTTTCTTCAGTGATAATGTGGACACCCTCTGCTGCGAGGATGAAATGAAATGCATAAGGAACAATACCCAGGAGGTAACATGTGCTCAACAGTGGTCATGAATCAGGTGTGTAGGTGCACTCCTGTAATCCTAGTGCTTGGTTCAAGGGCAGTCTCAGCAATTCAGGGAACCCCACAGCATATTAGGGAGACTCTGTTTCATGTTTCAAAATACAATAGGGCTGGAGGTGTAACTCAGAAGTAGAATGACCCTGGGTTCAATCCCAGTACTAACAAAACAAAACAAAGCAAAAAACCAGTGGTGGTGATTATTAACACATTCCTTTTACGTGTATTCTATGGTTAGTTTTTTGTTTGTTTGATTCCTTGCTTGCTTCATTTATGCTGGTGAAAACATTTTTGTGCATCTGGCTTTTTTTTAATTTGAATTTATTTCTTGGAATAAATCCCTAGGAGTAGCACTATTAGGTCACAGTCTATCAGAGACAGAGTACAGATGCTGAACACACACTCTGGAGAGATACCAACTGGGATCATATCTTAGTTGCCCCACTTTCTGGCTGCGTAATTTGGGCCAGGTTCCTTGGCTTCTCTGAGCTGTGATAATGTAGAATTTAAATCCATTTTAGTTGTTATTGTGAGTATATGATGGATCTTAGTATATATGGGAAGATAGCCTCCTAAAATTGTCATTTGATTACTATATTAACTAGCCCATCAGACTAAAAGCAGCCTTATTCTTCATTGTGTCTATCATATCTAATGATAGACGCATATTTAATAAATATGGTAGACACATATTCCTTCTGTTTTCTTTTATCCTAATTTTGGTTTTTGAGATATAGTTATTTATTTTATTAATTATACATGTGACTATACATATATACATGCATATGTATATATATGCATACTATATTATACATGTCTCTTCTGCTATTAAATTTTCTGTTACATCAAGCATCAAAAATTATATTTGCCTCATCTAAATGGTTTTATCTGTGGCATCTTAGTAAGTGAATGGTGGAGCTATTTTAGGAACAGGAATCCTTTCTGCATCCTTCATGTAGCTCCAATGATGAGAAAGTTGAAGGCAATAGCAGAAACTGGGGATTCAGAACCACAATAAGATTGACTTTGCATGTGTGCAGAATTATTCATGTGGTGGGATGGGAAAAGAGTGGCGAGAATGTCAGGTTCCAAATCGGAACATGTTTCTATGAGCTTTGGCAGGTGGAGGACAGAGGCCTTTTGGTCTAGTGAAAGTCATTCTCAGAAAACCTTTTGAAATGTTGCTGACCCTGCTCATGTGTTGTCATCAAGTTAAGCACTCTGAAAACACTTTAGAAAGTGAAAAGTATATTGTCATTTTTGGTGATACGGGCAAAAAGGAATACATAGAAATGGGACCAATTGCAAAGTGGCTCACAGTCCCAGCCTTGGCTCTAAGGTGCACACCCTCATGGGTACACGTGTTTGTTTTTGAAGTGGATGGAAATAGATGCAGCAGGTACTCCAGGATGAGGTGCTCTTTCCCATTACACAAGAGCTGCAGAAGTAGGCAAGCCGGTGTCTCCACATCCCCTGACCCACAGCTCTCCTTCCTCCACACCCCCCCGGGCATTGTCTGCCAGACTAGATAACCTCACTGGGCCCTCCCTTACACCACTGCAGCACCAGAAGTACAGACCTCCTTGTCACTGACTTATTAGTAGAGCAAAGGCCTAATTTTCACAGGCTCCCCATTTTATCTACTCAGGAAGACAAGGCACATCATTTCCCTGGCTGACTTGAGTTACCTGGTTGATAGGGGTTTAAGCCCAAACATACTTACCTGAATTCTAAACACAATGCAATACATTTTATTCCTCTCTCCATAAGTAATATACAAAAGAATGTGAAGAGAAGGAAAATTCCCAAACATGCTGACACCTGTTGTACTTTCCTCATTCTCCAAGGTTAATAACAAATACAACTTTAAGAGGCATTCTATGCAGCAAGTCACTTAGCTCCTTTCAATCTCAATTTCTTTACCCATAAAATTAAAATAACTAATAATGCCAGTATGTGCCCCCGAGTTATTATGTGTTGAGATAATATATTTAAAATTGCTTTATAAATAATTAAAGTATTTAAAATATTAATTAGTATTTTTATTAGCTTCAAAATATAAACCATAATCCTACATGGTATTAGCAGAAACAAGAAAAAGAAGGACAAATACGCAGAAACTGGATGATAAAATCAAAGCAATTCATTAATGTTCATTGAATACATAGAAATATGGGAATGTGCATATTAATTACAATAATTTTTGTTTTGTAATGCACCAATTTCTTTTTTTTTTTCTTTTTCGCAGTACTGGGGACTGAACCCAGGGGCATTTTACCTCCGAGCTATACTCCCAGCCCTATTTTTTATTCTTTATTTTGAAACAGGGTCTCACTAAGTTGAAGAGAGCCTCACTAAGTAGCTGAGGCTGGCTGCAAATCTACAATCCTCCGGTCTCAGCCCCCAAGTACTGGGATTACAAGCGTGTGCCACCACGCCTGGCTCCATTTTCTTTTTTAATGATAATAAATTCCATTTTTATGTTTCTCTCAAGTCTGTCTTGACTTTTTTTTTTTTCTTGGTGGTACTAGGGATTGAACCCAAGGGCATTCTACCTCCAAGCTATACCCTCAGCCTATTTTTTATTCTTTATTTTGAAATAGTGCCTCACTAAGTTGCAGAAGGCCTTGTAATGGTGAGGCTGGCCACCAACCTGTAATCCTCCTGTCTCAGCCTCCCAAATCCTAGGATTACAAGCATGCACCACCATGCCCGACTTCCTTAAGATTTCTTTCTAATATTTTTAAGTTGAGTGTTTAATTCATCTATCTTCATTCGTTATTATTTAATAATGAAAGAATTTAAAAAATATATAACTTAACTCTTAGTAAAGCTTTGGCCATATCTCAAAAAGTTTAATATACAGTAGTAGTATTGCTATTTTCTAAGTGGTCTATAATTACAGCTCTATTTTCCCTTTTATCTAAATTACTTAGCAGAGAGTTTTAACATTTTCAGGAAGCTGGATTGTTTTTGTTGTTGTTGTTGTTGTTCCTACTTCTGTTAATAATTTCTGCCTCTATTATTTGGTGATCAGAGAATACTGAGGACAAATTTTCAGTTTATTTTTCTTTTTGGAACTTACTAAAATTTCCTTTGTGGCTTACTACGTGGTCAATTTTTCTAAAAATCTTTGTGAAAAAGGAAAAATATAGTATTCTAATTTTCTTGAGTGCAGAATTCTACATATATAGTCATTACATTATCTCACTTAACTGGTAAGAGATACAGATCTACAAATAATGTTGTATGTGTACACAAGGCATCACTACTGATCTCACTATCATATAAGGGGAGGGAGGAGTAGAGGAGATATGGGGAGGGAAACAGATCAAGCAATATTGTGTGCATATATGAATAAATCTCACTATCTACAATAAATCTCACTGTAAAATCATTTATTGTGCGATAAATCTCATTGTAAAATTACAATGCACCTATAAAATTTTAATTTAAAAATGATCAAATATAACAAAGGAAGGGGTCTAGTTTCATTCTTTTCTTTTACCTGTGGATATCTAATTTCCCAAGCACAATTTATTATGATTTTATCTTTTCTCTAATGTGTATTCTCCGTACCTTTGTTGGAGTTCAGTTGGCTTTAAATGTGTAGGTTTCATTCTAGGCTGTCTATTTTACTCCATTGTTCTATATGTCTGTTTTTATTTAAATCCAATACTATTTTGATTACTAACTATAGCTTTGTAGTATATTTTGAAGTCAACTTGTATAATGCCTCCTACTTTGTTCTTTTTGCTAAATATTCCTTTGGGTGTTTGAGTTTTTTGTAGTTTTATGAAAATTTTAGGATTGATTTTTCCAGTTTTTAAAGAATGCCATTGGTATTTTGATAGGAATTACATTGAATTTGTAAATTCATACTGGCTTTGGCCAGTATGGACATTTTAATAACAATCATTCTTTTAATTCATAAACATGAGGTAGGTATCGTTCCGTTTTTGTGTATGTGTCCTTTTCAATATCTTTCATCTTTTGTCAATGTTTTATAGTTTTTATTGTGGAGATATTTTACCTCTTTATTTAAATTTATTCGTAGGGTTGTTTTTGTGGCACTGGAGATTGAACCCACGGGCATTCTACCTCTGAGCTACAACCCCCATCCAATTTTATTTCTTATTTGAAAACAGGTCTCACTAAGCTGCGGAGGGCCTTGCTAAATTGCCAAAGCTGGCTTTGAACCTGCAATCCTCTTGTCTCGGCCTCCCAAGTACTGGGATTACAAGCATCCACCACCACGACCAACTATTTCTAGGTGTTTTTGTAGCTATTTTAAATGGGGTTGCTTTCTTGATTCTCTTTTCATATAATTTGCTACTGACACATAGAAATGCTACTGATTTTTATATCTTAATTTTATATTCTGCATTTTTGCTGAATTTATTAGTTCTAATAGATTGGGTATTTGTTTTATTGTTGTTGTCTTGTTTTTTTGTTTGTTTTGTAGAGTCTTTGGGGTTTTTAGAAATAAAATTGTGTTGTCTGCAAAAGTGAGAATCTGACTTTCTCCTTTCTAGATTGGGTGCTTTTTATTTCTTTCTTTTGTCTGATTTTTGGGGGTAAGACTTCAGTATGTTGTGGAATAAAAGTGTTGACAGTAGAAATTCTTACCTTGTTCCAGATCTTAGATAGAAAATTTTAGCTTTTCCTTAGTGTATCTGATATTAGCTGTGAATTTGCTATATATTTGGTCTACAATTTTCTTTTTTTTTTTTTTGGTGTGTGTGTAGGGGTGGGCAGTAGGTACTGGGAATTGAATCCAGTGGCATTTTACCTCTGAGCTCCACCTCCAGTTTGTTTTTTTGTTCTTTGTTTTGAAACAGGGTTTCACCAAGTGGCAGAGGTCCTTACAAGTTGCTAAGGCTGGCCACGAACATGGGATCCTCCTGTCTCAACCTCCCAAGTACTGGGATTACAAGTATGCGCCATCATGCCTGGCTTTGTAGTTTTATTTTCTTGTACTTTTCTTGTCAGGTTTTGGTCACAAGATTTTGTTAATCTCGTAAAAGTTAAAGTAGGCTGGGCATGGTGGTGCACGCCTGTAATCCCAGTACTTGTGAAGCTGAAATGGGAGGATCGCAGGTTCGAGGCTAGCCTCAGCAACCTAGCAAGACCCTGTTTCAAAACAAACAAACAAAAGGGCTGGGAATGTAGAGTGCCTTTGAGTTCAATACCCAGTTCCACACATACACAAAAAAGTTAAGATAGTATACTTCTTTTTAATTTTTTAGCCTTATGTAAGATTAGACTTAGTTTTTCTTTAAATGTTTGGTAGAATTTATCAGCAAAGTGATCTGGGCCTGCAATTTCCTTTGTGGAAAAAACTTATGCTTCTATTCTGAACTTAAGTTTTTGACTTGTTTTCTTTTTGAGTGAAATTGGTGACACTGTTTTCTAAGAATTGTTTTACCTTTTCTAAATATTTTAACTTGTTGATAAGAAGTTCTTCATAAAAATCCCTGTATCAACATTTAGTATCTGCAGCATTATGTAGTGTTCTGTGTATTTCAGGTGGGTTAGGTGATGGTTCATTTTATATCAGCTTCTCTTGGCAAAAAGATACCCAGAAAGCTAGGAAAGCACTATTTATGGGCATGTCTGTATGGGTCTTTCTGGGAGAGATTAGCATGATTGATTAGAATCCATAAACTAAATAAAGAATGTGCCTTCTTAAAGTAGACATGCATCATCCAATCCCTTTATGCAAGCAAGGATGTTCGGAATTCATTCTGCTCAGAATTCATTCTGGAGATGAATGGTGGCAGCAATAATGGCTGTTTTCAGGTTCTAAGGGCCAGGAGTCCATTAGTGGTGTCATTTGTGGTAGCTCTAATGATGTTAGTTTCTACGGCTATGGCACCTACTGCTAAGTGTTAGCGTGGTGTTAGCATCTATGACTTAGTGAGTGTTAGCATCTATGGCTGTGGCACCTACAGCTTAGTGTTAGCATGGTGTTAGCACCCACAGCTTAGTGTTAGCATGGTGTTAGCATCTACAGCTTAGTGTTAGCATGGGGTTAGCATCTGTGGCTGTGGTACCTATGGCTTAGTGTTAGCATGGGTCTATGGCTGTGGCACCTATGGCTTAGTGTTAGTGTGGGGTTAGTATCTACCGCTGTTGCACCTACAGCTTAGTAGCACTGGTACTGGCAGTGATGTCCTCATCATGTCAAAAATTGGGGGCAAGGTTTTTGATATCTTAGCTCTAATACTTCAACCCTGTTGGTGGTTCTGTGAGCCACACAAAACCTCATCATAAATTCTTGCCCGGCATGGTGGTGCATACCTATAATCCCAAGGCTGAAACAGGACACCAGGCTCAGCAATTTAGCGAGACCCTGTTTCAAAATAAAAAGTAAAAAGGTCTGCAGTTATAGTGTGGAAGTAGAATGCCCCTGCGTTCAATCTCCAGTGCTAAAGAAATAAATATAAAATATAAATATAAAAATAAATTATTTTCGCCAGGAGTGGTGGCACACGCTTATAAAATCTCAGTACTTGGTAGGCTGAGATAGGAGGATCACAGGTTCAAGGACAGTCTCAGCAAGTAGTGAGACTCTCATCACCCTAGTGAGACCCTGTTTTCAAATAAGAAATAAAATCAGGATGGGGATGTAGCACGAAGGTAGAATGCCTGTGGGTTCAATCCCCAGTACCACTAAATAAATAAATAAATAAATAAATAAATAAATAAATAAATAAATAAATAGTTAAATAATTAAATAAAATTATTTCCTACTTAAGTCAGCCATCATTAGATTCTGTTGTTCACAGTTAAGAACTTTGGCTGCAAAAGTGGTTGTTTGAATGTTTTAATGTTCTCTCTTGACAATCTAAAGGATGTCAGCATTTAACTACCTCCTAAGTTTTGAAAAGAATATTCTTCTTTTCATGAAGTTTTAAAAAATATATTTAGGAGAGGCTGAGACAGGAGGATCACAGGCACAAAGCCAGCCTCAGCAATTTAGTGAGACTCCATTTCAAAATAAAAAAGGCTGGTGTGTTGCTCAGTCGTAGAATGCCCCTGAGTTTGGTCTACAGTACTAAATACATATAATATGTAAATCACTGCTGTACACTAAACTGTATATTCAAAGCTCTATCTAATGAATAACTAAACTGGCCTAAATAGGATTGATTTTCTCTTGAAATAGTATAGTGACTAAACATAATTCTGGATAACTATGTAGTCTGTATTATTTAGTTGTTAATATGCCCAAAGTACTGAACTGAATCTTGGTAACAAGCCTGACTTCTTAGCACAGAAAATGGATTGACTATGTGTCTCTATAATTGCTTTCTCAGCAGTTGTGAGTGTTTGATCTAGTTAACAATATAGATCAGCTCTTCTTTTTGAGAGATTAAAACAGCATGTAATTAATTAACTAATTAATGTATTGATTCATTATATTTACTTACTCAGTATAGCCATAGGTTTTCACCAAGCAAGATGCCCAGCATGCACAAAGCCTATGATCAATCTGAGGAGACAATAATAATTATAAACCATTCTCTCCATCTCCCCTGCAAGCACTTTCATGGTCAATCAGTATGACCTCTTGTCTGGACTTCTATGATTACTCCCTAGCTAGTTTCTTTTCCTTCTCTCCTGCTGTTCTGAAATCCATTATCCTCTGAGGAATGAGAGCATTTTTTTAAAAAATCATTAATTGCATGATAGTACTGCTCTGCTATAAACCATTCAAAAATGTCCTAATATCCTTAGCTTTAAATCTCAAGTTCTTAACACAGCCTCAAAGGCACCCTCATGCTCTGCCTGTATTTCTAACCTTATCTTACTCCTGCCACCAGCCTTCTGCCACAGATGCCCCAAATATACTGTGCTTCTTTCAATTCCTAAAATGTAAACATAAGATCCCTTCTATCTGGGATGTTTTCCTTCTATTTCTTGCTTGTCTAATCCTTACCTATACTTCCTGTTTTAAATTTTATCCTTCTCAGGGACACCTTCTCTGAGCACCCAACTTAAGATAAGCCCCCAATTTGCTTTCTCAAAGCATCGATATCTTTCCTTCATCATTCTCACTGCAATCTGATTTATATATTTACATATTTGCTTACTTGTTCAATGTCTTTCTCCTCCACACAAATCTGTAAATTTCAAGGAAACAAGGACGGTACCTATCTTGTTCATTATTAATACCGAAGAAATCACCTTGAAAAACTCCTTAAGAATGCCTTGAGTGCAAATTCAAAAAATGTAACATAATTCTCTGCATCTTTTCAGACCACAATAGAGTGAAACTAGAAATCAACTCTAAGAAGCCGTGTAAACACATGGAGACTGAACACCACACTGCTGAATGAGGATTGGGTCATAGAAGAAGTAAGGGGAGAAATTTATAAATTCCTAGAAACCAATGAAAACAGAGACACAACATATCAAAACCTCTGGGACACTTTGAAGGCAGTACTAAGAGGAAAATTCATAGCACTGAGTGCCCATATAAAAAGAACAGAAACTCACCAAATAAATAACCTAATGACACAGCTCAAAGCACTTGAAAAACAAGAACAGTCTAACCCCAAAACTAGTAGAAGACAGGAAATTATGAAATTCAGAGCAGAAATTAATGAAGTAGAGAATAAAAAAAAATAGAGAAAATCAACAAAACCAAAAGCTGGTTTCTTGAAAAAATAAACAAGATAGATAAACCATTGGCCAACCTAACCAAAAGAAAGAGAGAATCAACACAAATTACCAAAATAAGAGATGAAAAAGGTGATATTACCACCGACAGTATGGAAATACAGAGGATCATCAGAAACTATTTTGAAAAACTGTACTCCAACAAAATGGAAAATCTAGAAGAAATTGACAAATTTCTAGATACATATAATCTTCCTAAATTGAGTCAAGAAGATATAGAAAACTTAAACCGACCAATAACAATCAAAGAGATAGAAACAGCCATAAAGAGTTTACCATCAAACAAAAGCCCAGGGCCAGATGGTTTTCCAAGTGAATTTTATAAAACATTTATAGAAGAGCTAATCCCAATACTCCTCAAACTATTCCGTGAAATAGAAAGAAACGGGACCCTCCCAAACACATTCTATGAAGCCAACATCACATTAATACCAAAGCCAAATAAAGACAGCTCAAGAAAAGAAAACTATAGGCCTATATCATTGATGAAATTAGATGCAAAACTGCTAAACAAAATACTAGCAATGCACATTCAAAACCACATCAAGAAAATTATACACCATGACCAAGTTGGGTTCATCCCAGGGATGCAAGGCTGGTTCAACATATGAAAAACAATCCATGTAATTCACCACATAGGCAGAATCAAAGACAAAAATCACATGATCATCTCAATTGATGCTGAAAAAGCATTTGACAAGATCCAACACGCATTCATGCTAAAAGCACTGCAGAGAATCGGAATAGAAGGAACATACCTCAATATCATAGAGGCAATATACAATAGGCCCACAGCCAACATCATATTAAATGGAGAAAAACTACAAGAGTTCCCATTAAAAACAGGAACAAGACAAAGATGTCCATTATCACCTCTTCTGTTCAATATAGTACTTGAGATTCTAGCCAGAGCAATAAGGCAAGAGAAGGAAAACAAAAGGGTAAAAATAGGAAAAGAAGAACTAAAACTATCCCTTTTTGCAGATAACATGATACTATACTTAGAAGACCCAACAAAGTCAACCAAAAAACTTACAGAACTGATCAACAAATTCAACAAAGTGTCTGGATATAAAATTAATCTTAAAAAATCAGAAGCTTTCCTGTATACCAACCATAAATCCACTGAAAAATAAATCCAGAAAACAATTCCACTCACAATAGCACCCCCAAAAATAAAATACTTAGGGATAAACTTAACCAAAGAGGTAAAAGAAAACTATAAAAAGTTGAAAAAAGAAATTTATGAAGACCTTAGAAGATGGAAAGATCTTCCATGCTTTTGGATAGGCAGAATAAATATCATCAAAATGGCCATCCTCCCAAAAGTAATCTACAGATTCAATGCAATACCCATGAAATTACCAAGGGCGCTCCTCACAGACATAGAAAAATCAGTCCTTAAATTCATTTGGAACAACAAAAAGCCCAGGATAGCCAAAGTAGTTCTTAGTAACAAGAACCATGCAGGAGGTATCACAATAACTGACTTCAAACTCTACTACAAAATCATAGTAATAAAAACAGCATGGTATTGGCACAAAAACAGACACATAGACCAATGGAGCAGAATAGAAGATTCAGAAACAAACCCACATGCTTATAGTCAATTGGTTTTTGACAAAGGAGCCAAAAACATACACTGGAAAAAAGATAGCTTCTTTAACAAATGGTGTTGGCAAAACTGGTTAACCATATGCAGGAAAATGGAAATAAACCCCACTTTCTCACCCTGCACAAGAGTCAACTCAAGGTGTATCAAAGACCTGGACGTCAGGCCAGAGACCTTGCAGCCACTTGAAGAGGGCATAGGCCTAACACTTCAACACATAGGCACAGGTAAAAACTTTCTCAACAAGACCCCAAAAGCACAAGCAACTCAAAGGAAGGTCAATACATGAGATTGCATTAAATTGAAGAGTATATGTGCAGCAAAGGAAACTATCAAGAACCTCAACAGAGCCCACAGAGTGGGAGAACATTTTTGCCAGCTACTCTTCTGATAGAGGTCTAATATCTAGGATATACAGAGAGCTCAAGAAAATCACAGCTAAGAAAACAAATAACACAATCAAAAAATGGGAAAAGGATCTAAATAGACACTTCACAAAAGAAGAAATACAAATGGCCAGTAAATGTATGAGGAAATGTTCCACATCATTAGCAGTCAGAGATATGCAAATCAAGACTACCTTGAGATTTCACCTAACTCCAATCAGAATGGCAATCATCAAGAACACAAACAACAAATGCTGGTGAGGATGTGGAGAAGTGGTAACCCTAATACATTGTTGGTGGGATTGCAAATTAGTGCAACCACTTTGGAAAACAGTATGGAGGATCCTCAGACAAATGGGAATGAACCTACCATATGATCCAGAAATACCACTTCTGGGTATCTACCCAAAAGAATGGAAACCAAACTATCAAACCAACACATGTGTATCTATGTTTATAGCTGCACAATTCACAATTGCCAAACTATGGAAACAGCCAAGATGTTCATCGACAGATGAATGGATTACAAAACTATGGGATATATATACACAATGGAATTTTACTCAGCCATAAAGAAGAACAAAATCATGTTATTTGTAGGGAAATGGATGCAACTGGAAAACATTATGTTAAGTGAGATTAGTCAGTCACAAAGAGTAAAAAAGCATATGTTCTCCCTAATATGCGGATGCTAGGGAGAAGATGGGGCATAAGAGGGACTCCAGATGAAAAAGGAGAAACCCTAGATAAGCAAAGAAGTTGACTTAACTAAAGGTGATGGACAGAGCAGGGCAGTGGGTGGGAGGGGGTTACCCTAATGCACTTTCACAAATATATCAAAGTCAATCACTAAACTGAACTTGAGAAGGAGGGAAGGCGAGGGAGTGGGGTGGGAGTTGGTGAAGGGGTTAAATGAGAAATGTGTGCATATATGCCTTTATTAGCTTGTACCTAACAAAGATGTATGATTACAATGCACCAATTAATTAAAAAATGCCTTGAGTGAATTAATAAATGAACTAATAGATAAACAAAGCCAAGGCCTATACAATTCCATGAAAAAAGAGTGTTGTGGGATATGCTGTAAAATCAAAGAAAAGAGGGAACTTGAGAGATCTTGGAAAAGCTAAGATAAGGCTCCTTCAGGAGGCAGCACTTAACCTGGACCCCAAAGGATGGGTAAGACATTAATGGGCTCTATTGAAACCTATAGAGGGAATCTTCACTGCCCAGGTGAGAGTAGGACCGGGAGCAAAAAGGCACCGTGAAAGAGGAGACAGTGAGAGGGTCACACCTGGATATCAGTGAATACTCAGCTTCCAAGTGCAACAGTGAGACCATGAGGTGGCTAATTTCTTGTTAATCCTATCTCTTGAATAAGCACATTCATGTAGCGGAACTACCCAGCACACAGGTCAACAGGGCTGTAGTGGGGGCACTATGGCAGTCACTGCAGGATGGTTGCCTTGGTTCCATGCCAATACCTTTTGAGAGTGTACTTGCTGCATCCATGAAACTAGAAGATGGACCCTATCCCCAAGCTCTTTTCAGCTCAAGCTCTGCACCTGATCTAGTTTCTGTGAGGCAGAGCCCCAGACCAGATTTTGGAAGAAGTGCACATCATACCCAAGAGGCCACACTTCTGTGGCTGCTTTTTGCTAGCACGGTAGTCAAGACACCTATTATTTGAGGCAGCTGCAGAAACGATCTCAAGAGTCTAGTCATTAGCTTCCTGTTTATGGAAAGGTATAGTGTAGAGCATCCCTTCTGCTCATATAAGGTGAAGGGTACCAGGATGAGACCTTCTGGAAAGCCCATGACTTTATAGACTCTCTTAACTAATAAAAAGTTTAAAAGTCACTTTAGAATGCAGACACAGGGTCACTTGATCCATTTAAAACATTCAGTCTCAAATATTGATTAGAACTTCAAACCTGACTAAACTTTAAACCTTGTCCTCTCCCACAACTAAACTAGGACTAGGTATAGACTGGCTGTTGCTGGAGTCAGAGGGTTTCCTTTTCCATTCTTCCTTCTTCAGCATGCCTTCCAGTTTGGGGCCCTCCCTAGGACTGGAGATCAGGGAGGTTGGAAAGGAAGAGAACACAAGAGTCTTTGTTTGATCAAGACTGTGGTAGATGGGTTTACTCTTGCTGAATCTGGCAAAGGTTTGAAGTTGACCCACTTTGGGTTGTCCTTTAGAGACCTAAACATCAAAGTAATCTTTTACCCATAGTTTTTCTGATCTGGAAAAATGAGCACTACTTTTCATTCACTTGGGATTTTTGTTGTTGTTGTTTGGTTTGGTTTGATACTGGGGATTGAACCCTGGGGCATTCTACCTAGTAACTACACCCCAACTCTTCTTATTTTTTGTTTTGAAACAAGGTCTCACTAAGTTGCTGAGAGTCCTGCTAAATTGCTGAGGCTGGTCTTGAACCTGCAATCCTCCTGTCTCAGCCTCCCAAGTACTGGGATTAGAGGCATGTGCCACCACACCTGGCCACACTCATGCTATTGCTCTATTCCCTCCCTCCACAAGCTCTGGAGGATGGGTGACCTGCCACAGCTTCATTTCTGGCGAGTGTCCTTATTCCTCTGATATTCTAGTGGAACGGATCTAAAGGGATTCCTAGGCTCACTCGAGCCCAACATCCTGACCACAGGAAACACTGAAACACATATATATTCTTGGTCCCTCAAAACTCTATGAGTGCAGATCCATCACCAAATAGCAGCAACCCTCCTTTACTCTGCCATCAAAACAGCCTGCCCTCCTACCTGGGCCTGTAACTTTCCAGAATGGGAGCCAAACCGCCTCCACGCTGATTCTCTTAAGTACAGGGAACCCAGCAAGCTAACCAAGTGATTCCGTTACTTGTGCTGAGATCTGACACCCTCCTCCTCAGTGTAGGGCTTTCAAATGTACAGCTCATGGCATCTTTCTTTAAAAATCACTCACACCAAATCCTCTTTCACTCTCTATTCTCCCTACCATTTTATGTCCTTGATATGATTGATTCATCTAATCAGTTCTCTGCTTTTGCTGCCGCCACTTATTTTAAACTGCTGCAGTGTAAATTGTCTTACAACTCACTGATCCTATTGTTGTCTCCATCGATTCATGGATTGAGGGGGGAGTACTGGGGATTGAACCCAGGGATATTCTATACCTCTGAGCTACACCCTCAGCCCTACTTTATTTTTTTATTTTGAAATAAGGTCATGTTAAGTCGCTGACAGCCTTGCTAAATTGCTGAGACTGGCCTCAGACTTGTGATTCTCCTGTCTCAGCCTCCCAAGTAGTAGGGTTACAGGCCTATGCCATGACAATCAGCTCATACATTGATTTAACTTTTTTTTTTTTTTTTTTGGCACTAGTATTAGTATTTTCCCCCAACTCTACCTTCTGCCTTCCTAAGAGAGCTGAAACCTAGAGCCCTTATCGTGGTATGACCAGAACTACTTTACCTTTAGACTTTTGTTGTAAAACAAAATAAATATCCTCAGCAAATTTGAGTCAGAATTTCTGTTATTAACAACCAAAAGCTAATGGCCTTCTTTAGATTTCCTGTGTCAGGTCATGAGTCCTGAACTGTGGAAATGGGAACATTTGGTAATAGAAAAACCTGTGGTGATGAAAACATTGTCATAGCATAAGTCACTTGTGTCTTCCTGGAACTGGGGATAGAAGTGACCTTCCAGGAACCAAAGGATTCCCTGTATTTTAGGGAAGGGGAAGAAGTAAAAGAATTCCAGGAAGGTAGACTCCCCAGTGACATGATAGACAAACGCTTTTGAAAATCATCTCTGAAACCATTCTCTTTTGTGGGAAGGAGTTAGACTCTAGTTTTAACATTCTAATTGCCTGGATCCTGATTAAAGGCACCTGGGTAATTCATGTTTTTTAGAATATTTGTTTCATCTACATTGCAGAGGTCAACTATGCTTGATTATATCTTTCCCAGAGAAAATTTTAACCTAAATTTCATGAATTTATAAGACTAGTAGGTATTTTTTAAAACCCTGCAAATGTATTTTATAGGAAGATGCCAAATCAGCACACGACCTTCTGAACTTCATTTTTAATTAAATAAATGTCTTTATGGGAAGTTTCTATTTCCAGCCAACAAAGCTCTTTAGTTAACCATTTTGTTTTTATTCTATTATAGCATTTAATTCTATCAGTTAGGTAAATTACCTATGCAGTCCATGTATTTCTGGGAAGCGGGAGATCTCTTTGAGTATTTGATGTGCTCATTGTAAAGAAATATGATCACACTATAAGCAACACTGCTTTGCTCCCTGCTACCTACGGCGTCAGTGATAAAAACAGACCGGAATGAGACCCAGGCTGGCATCATCTGTGCTGTGGCTGGAGAAATGATCAATAACCTCCGGATGCCTGGCGAACCTTCCCCTCCCCCACTAGTTCAGACTTTCATTATCTTGCTGGATTACTGCAAAGCCTCTGAAGTGGTATCTTTTTAATCTCCTGTCTTTCTTCAGTGCAGGCGTCATGCTATTTCCAGATAAATCTTAGAAATGCACAGCTCCCCTTGAATCACCATCTCACTCAAGAGGCTTCAGGGACTCAACTGCCAGACCAAATCAATGGCAGTCGGGCCCAAGTGTTCAAGGGCCTTGTCACATGATCCAAACACACTTTTCCAAGTTTTCTCCGACTCTTTCCCTGCATGCACTCTGTGAAACCAACTGACTGGCTGGCTGTTCCCCAAGCACAGTTTCTGTTCCCACTCCTCTGAGCCTCAGCTAGGATCTTGCTCCTCAGACGCCTGGGTCCTGCCCTCCACCTCCAGTCTACACCTCTTGCCTTCTTATTAGCCCTTCGGAGCCCACCTCGAGGTTAATCATTCATTCCACACACATTCATCAAGCACTCACTATCGGATAGGCGTAGAGGAAAAGAAAATCCAGTGAGACCTATCTCTGCTGTCAAGGGCACATCATATCCCAGGCAGTTTCCCAAACCTCATAAGGATCACCAAAAGAAAGGGGCATCCCTCACTATTACCCTTAGTGATCGACTATTAAAGAAAACTTGTTTGCAGCTGGGTGTGGTGGCATACCCATGTAATACCAGTGCTTGGGAGGCTGAAACAGGACAATCATAGGTTTAAGACCAGTACGCAGTAACTTAACAAGATTCTGCTTAAAAAAATAATAATAATAATGATAATAAAAAGGGCTGGAGTTGTAGCTCAATGGTAGAGCCCCCTACATTCAATTCCCAGTGGCCCTCTCCCCCACACACATACATATTATTTATATCACTTGTTAAAGATGGTATTTATTTGTTTATTTTGGTACTGGGAATTGAACCAAGGGGTATTCTACCTCCGAGCTATACCTCCAGCCCTTTTTATTTGAAACAGGGTCTTGCTAAGTTGCTGAGTGTCTCACTAAGTTGCTGGTGCTGGCTTTGAACCTGTGATCCTCCTATCTTGGCCTCCTAAGTACTGAGAAGAATTCTAGGTGTGCACTACCATGCTAGGCTGCAAAGACTTTATTTAAGCAGGATTACTGCAATGGGGAGTTTTGCTGTAGTGGAGAGAGAATGGGCTGGATTCCAAATACAACAAGAATAAGGAGATGTGTAAACAAGAAGCCAAGTGGAGGTCAAGTGGAAGCATCAGGGATATAGGGATTCTGGCTAGACCAACTCAACTGGATTCTTTCAGGAGACAGACCAGGATAATAAGATTTTGGAGATAGAAGAGAAGATGAGAAAGTTTATCAGATACCAAAGGGATTTTCACTAAACTGACTCATTGGGATTCTTGATAAACCTAAATTAAGTAGGCCAAGGACAGAGGCCAAGGTCGGGGCCAAGTCAAAAAGAGGAATTTAGTCTTAACTCAAGTTTAATCAAAGGAGAAATTCTCTGTCACCACTAGCAAAATTTTTGCTTCCTGTCTGCTAGTTTGGAGATTGAATGTCCCCAAAAGTCCATGGCTTGGTCCACAAAATGGTGCTGTTGGGAGATGGTAGAGCCTTTAGTAGGTGGGGCCTGGTGGGTGGTCATTATCAGTGGGGGCATACCCTGGGAAGAGAATGTGGGACCCTGGCCTCTTCATCCTCCCCTTCTGCTTCCTGCCATAAGGAGAGCAGTTGGCTCCACCATACACACCCTGCACTTGCCATCTGTCAACTCACCACAAGGCTAAAAGCAATGGATCCACCCAGTCATGAACTGGAGCCTCTAAAATTGTGAGTTGAAATAAACTTTCTCTTTATAATTTTCTCAGGTTTTTTTTTTTTGTGTGTGTGTGTGGTACTGGGTATTGAACCCAGGGGCATTCTACCTCTATGCTATACCCCCTGTCTTATTTTTATTCTTTATTTTGAAACAGGGTCTCACTAAGTTATGAGGGTTTCACTAAGTAGCTGAGGCTGACCACAAACCTGGATCCTCCAGTCTCAGCCTCCCAAGAACTGGGATTACAAGCACGCACCACTATGCCTGGTTTAATTTGTTACTGCAATAGAAATCTGATTATACATTGTCCCTGAGACTATGTTCCAGTTGTCTAGAGGCCTTAGTTCCAAAGGGAAGAATGCTTTCACCAGGAAACACAACAATAATTCCAAAGAATGGAAATCTAAAACTGCCACTTGGCCACTTTGGACTCCTCATGCTTCTGAATCAGCAAGCCAAGAAGGAAGCTACTAAAGGGTCTGAGGTGATTGATCCAAAGGGAAGTTGAATTACTACTATGCAAAGGGTGCAAAGAAGAGTATGTGCAAAATATGGGAGATCTGTTAAAGCATGTCGCCGTGCCTTGTGTTTGAAGTCAATGGAAACTACGCCATCACCATTCAAACAGGCAAGAGACTTCAGGAGTGAAGGTTTGGTTCTCCCTACCAGGTAAAGAACTACCACCAGCTGAAGTGCTTGCTCTCAGCTAAGTGGATATGAAAGTTGTTATAAATGCAACCACATGACCAGTTGCAGAAGTGAGGACTGTAATCATTATAGCAGACAGAAAGCACTCAAGGCCCTTGCTAAAAAGTACAAAGATGCCCAGGAACCACCTCAGACCCACAGAACTGGAATGTTCGGAGGAAACTTGAAGATCCGCATTTTAAATAAGCACTTTCTGAGGTTAGATGAGTTTCTGGTACACTATAATTGATAATGCATTTGTGTTATTGGTAAGAAAATTATTACAACACAGTGGAATAAGTCCTATAGAGGATATATATACATGGCAAAGGGATGGTAGTGATGAACGTAAGGTTCACAGTACAAGTGTTTAAGTTGACTCCCTGGCAAAAAGAGAAGAAATGAGATCCCAGGTATAGAGGGGAAATGTGTGCATGAAGACAGTAAAAAATAAAAAGAACCAGCATATAAGGGATAAAGTGTGACTCAGTGATAGAGTACTTGCCTAATATGCACAAATGAACTTTCTATATGTTTTCTCACTTAATTCTCCTGATGACCCCCGGCACAGGTGTGGAACTGAATGTAGTAATGAGTGTAGAATTAGAAGTCAGATTTGTGTGTGAATCTGTACCTTCAACACTTATTAGCTGAGTGACCCTGTTTGTGAGCAATCTGTGCTAATACTGCTAGATTTTCCTTTATAATGCTTTACCTTCATCTCACTCATACAAGACTTCTGTACTTTCCCCCCTTGACTTTTCCATTTACCTACCACTATTTACTGTGTAATCTAATGATATCAGTTTGTTTTCATCTTAGATGGAAATATTAAAGATCTAAAATAACAGTGGGTTAAGCAAAAAAGAGATTTATAACATCTAAGTCGTCTGGTATGGCAGATCAGTTCCGTAAAGTCCTTGAGGAACTGAGTTCTACCTAACTTCTTCTGTATATGGCTTACATTCCTAAGGTGGTTTTATTTCCCAAGTTGACACCAATTATCTCATCTGCATTCCAAACAGCAAAAGAGGGAAAAGAAAAAGGAACAAGGGAAAAGGACAAAGAGTGGGTACCAGTAGTCTTTTCTTTTTAAATGTACAAGTTGAAGCCCAGCATGGTGGCCCACACCTGTAATCGCAGTATTTGGGAGACTGAGATAAGAGTATCCCAAGTTCTCCACCAGCCTAGCAACTTAGCAGGACATTCAGCAACCTGGCAAGTTCCTGTTTCAAAACATAAAATAAAAAGGGCTGAGGGTGTAGATCTGAGGTAGAATGCCTCTTATTTCACTCCCCAGTGCCCCCCCCCACATTGTATGAGTTAAGATACATAAGTATTTTCTTCTTTTTTTTATGTTTATCCTCTGTGCATTCTATTTACTTGTTTTGTTTTGTTTTTGCAGCACTGGTGATTAAACTCAGGGGTATTCTACCTCCAAGCTACACTTCCAGTCCTATTTTTTATTCTTTATTTTGAAACAGGTCCTCACAAAGTAGCTGAGGCTGGCTGTAAACCTGGATCCTCTGGTCTCAGCCTCTCAAGTACTGGGATTACAAGCATGCACCACCATGCCCGACAGTATTTTATTCTTACTAAATAGTACATCATAAAGGTGAATAATGTAGAAAATATAGAACACAAGGAAGTTTAAAACACAATCACACCACTAAAATATTAATATTCAGATGAATACAATTAGTTTTTATATGTGTGGATATAATTATATGTATATTAATATTTATACTTTTATTGGTGCATTGTAACGATACAACATAGTGAGGTTCAAAGTGACATAAGAATACACACACAGCACTCCGTGTTTCCCTCAGATTCCTCCTCGCTTCCCCATCACCCCTGCCCCAAACATGTTGGTGAGATTGGTGGTGATGCCTTCGTATACGTACATAGAATTATTCAAACTATTTCCTTCATCAGTTCTCCTTTTTCCCCTCTCCAATCTCCTTCTCCCAATCCCCTTCTGCTATTCTACTGGTCTTTCTCCTCATTTATATGAAGTCCCTTTTGTTTCCTTTTTCTCTCCGGCTTCCACATATAAGAGGAAACATGTGACCCTTGACTTTCTGTGACTGGTTGATCTCACTTAGCATAATATTCTCTAGTTATATCAATTTTCCTGAAAAAGACATAATTTTGTTCTTTATGGCTGAATGAATTTCCATTGTGCATGTATATACATATACCACATTTTCTTTATCCATTCATCTATTATTGACAGATACCTATGTTGGTTCCATAATTTGGCTATTGTGAATTGTGCTGCTATAAACTATAATATTCTGACTTTAATTCTTTTGGGGAGATACCAAAAAGTGGCATAGCTGGGTCATATTGTGGCTCCATAGCCTGCACAAGAATCAACTCAAGATGAATCAAAGACTTAGAAATTAGACCAGAAACTACAATTCCTAGAAGAAAACATAGCACCAACTCTCCAACATATAGGCACTGGTAGAGACTTCCTAAACCTCAAACCTCAGGAAACCCCCAAACCTCAGGAAATAAAACTGAGAATCAATAAGTGGAATAGTATCAAATTAAAAAGTTTTTGTGCAGCAAAGGTAAACAAGAATCTGAAGCAAGAGGTTACAGAATGGGAGAAAATATTTGCCAGATTCTCCTCTGATAGAAGACTAATATCTAGAATATATAAAGAACTCAAAACACTTAACACTAAAAAAAATTTTTAAATGGGCAATTGGACTGAATAAACGTTTCTCAAAAGAAGAAATACAAATATACAACAAACAAATGAAAAAAATGTTTAACATCATTAGCAATCATGGAAATGCATATCAAAAGTACACAGATTTCACCTAACTCCAGTTAAAATGGCAGTCATCAAGAGTGCAAACAAGCGTGTTCTTTCAATAAATATTTCATAATAGCAGATTTCCACATTGCAAATTGTCATAGAATAAAGGACATACCTATTATGTAATAATAACCACAAAAAAGCCGGATATAGTGGTGCATGCTTGTAATCCCAGCATTTGGGAGGCTGAGACCAGAGGATCCAGGTTCACGGCCAGCCTCAGCTATTTAGTGAGGCACTCCGCAACTTAGTGAGACCCTGTCTCAAAATAAAGAATAACAAATAGGGTTGGGGGTATAGCTCAGAGGTAGAATGCCCCTGAGTTCAATCCCCAGTACCAAAAAAAAAGAATGCAAACAAAAATACTTGCTGCTAAAGATGAGGAATAGGAACTCTCATACTCTGTTGGTGGGATTTTAAATTAGCATAACCAGTAGTCTTTTAAAGAAGATTCCCAGAAGCTGTTGCTAAGATACTTCTGCTTATCTCCTAAGCTGACAGAATTTAATCATGTGAGGACTCCACCACCAAGACAGCCATGACAGTTAGTCTTCGGTCTATGTGACCATGTGTCTAATGCAAAGCAAGGATTCTATTCCTATGTGAGGAGGTGAAAGTGATATTGTGTAGGTGTTCAAGGGATTTGGGGGCTGATCAAGGAAAAAAGCATGGCCACAGGAGACAGTAACACACAATCTTATTGGATAGCTCTTGGACAAGGTTACACAAAAGGGGAAGTTCCTCAAAGCCTGATCAAAGCCTGAGCATGTCCAGAGGCTACAGAGTGAGGATCACCACCCAGAGAGGAGGAGAGCAAAGTGGGTCCTGGAGGAGAGAGGGATGGGAGAAGGGACTTCTGTGTCTACCTGAAGTTCCTCAGCAGTGCAGTGGAGAATATCTGGGTTGAAGAATGCTGAAGGACCACAAAAACTTGGGTTCTTTGTTTAGCACTGAGTATTGAACCCAGGGGTGTTCTACCTCCAAGCTACACTCCCAGTCCTGTTTTACTGTTTATTTTGAAACAGGGTCTCACTAAGTTGCTGTGGGCTCACTAAGTTGCTGAGGCTGACCTTGAACCCGCAACTCTACTGTCTCAGCCTCCCAAGTACTGGGATTACAGATGTACACCACCATGCCCATCTGCAACTTTGACTCCTAAAAAAAACAAGGCTCTGTTTTACCAATGGCCAACAGAAATAAAATGAAGTCCCATGGAGTATGCAAAGCATTTAGGCTTTAAATGACTAAAACTTTGCTTGTTTTAACTATTTTTTAAATAATTAGTTGTGTACAAATTTGAGTTTGGCAGAGTTGGGCTTTTGAACTAACAGGTTTCAGCCTGCAGTGAAGACATAAACAACTGAATACACAGAGAGCCTCTTTGGCTCATTTATATCCCATGTTTGGGGATAAGTAGCAGTCATTGCCACAGCAACCATTCACAAATTGAATTATGTATTAAACATTCACAATTTAGGAGGTACTTCAGTAAATGACAAGACTTGTCCTCTAGCATTATAAACTATGAACAGATGAAATCAGTCTGATTGGAGATTGCAGTGCTTGGAAATGGGGGCGTGAAGGGGATTATTGGCTCAAATAAATATGATATATGAAGTCGGCCTTGATTCCTACAGCATTTTTATTTAGAGGTGAAATCATCACTCTCTCCCTTCTCTTCCAAATAAATCCATGGCAACAGTAGTAATCCAGTGTCACTCTAATCAGAGTTCAACCCAAAATGCCTAAACTTAGTGTCATTCAGGATAACAGGGAACAGAGTCCCCAGTAGTATGTCTACACTAGGGTGCCAATTAATAACTGTTTGTGTAGGTTGTTTTCATGAAAGGACTTCCCTTCAAAGTGGAGGAGATGAAAGTAGCCAGGGAAAATGTATTATTCTGTCATGGGCTGCCATACCACTAAAATTGCTTATATGACCACAATTAAACACACTCCACACTTTATGTTACTCGCCATAGAGCATATCTTCTTTGTTTTAATATAGGAAATGCCTACAATCTGGACTTCTTTTCTAGAGTCCAGAGTTGATAAATACTCCAATCATTTATTTCACATGAGTATAGAGGCATAAACAGAGATTCTTTATAAAATGAGAGGTTAGCCTGTTAGGAACTAACAAGTCCCTTAGAAGTTTCTGCAACATAGGTCATAGCATAAGATTTTAAATGATTACTTATTACTCCTGTTTCCTAAGTTAATTCAAAGAGCTGGTTTTCATTATCTGACCCTTGATAGTTATTTTTTGTGTTGAACAATTATGTATCTAACCTCTGCCTTGTACCGGGGACTGGTACCGATGATAGGTACATAGCCATGAACAGGTTCAATGTATGGAAGATGGTGTGGTTATTACAATACTGCCCCCAAACAGTGACCCCTAAATCTGAAGATTCTGACAAAATAAGACAATAATGAGTCATTTTGTTATTATTCTCATTATTATTTTTTTGTGTGGTCTTAGTTCTCTTGGAGGCTGAAAATTTTGCTGCAAATCTGACTGGTGAAAGTTCTTTTTTTTTCCCAAGGGAATTGATGGCTGTGTAAGTGAACCACTGGTCTGAGGATAAGCTTAAACCCCAATTTGTTTCACCAAGGTCCCCGATCAGCCTCAAGGAGGCCAGTTCATGGAATCTCACATCCTGTTTTATCAAAATATTCATTTGACCTTGAAAACATTCTTGTTGATGCCATGTGGGAGGAAAACAAATAAAGTATTTGAACAAAATGTTTGCATCAGTGACTCCAAATTGACACCAACTCTGTAGGTTGCCTGGGATGAGAAAACTCTCTAAGGCTCATTTTATTTAGTGCCTGCAGGGTTTTGTTATTCTCTGTGCTAAAGGATGACAAGCAGCATGTTAATTAAAGAACTGACATCCTTCAATTTACTCTTTTCTCACTACTTGCAATATTCCTTTTTCTCCCCCAGCTCCCATCCCCACCACTGCCATTCCCAAAGAAGTGTAAATGAAAAGTTTCACAGTTTTTATATGAATAATGTGAGGGCAGATCCCATTTTTCTCATCAACCACGCTATGGGGAAGTCAAATTGTGTGCCCTGTTATGTTAAATTTTGATCTTTTTAACACAAGAAGAAATCATTTTGATAAAGGTTAATGCCTCCTTAATATTTATACACTTGAATCATATTGAAAATACATTTTAAAATTCTGAAATCTTGAATTAATATGACAACGTGCAAAGACTGTATGACACCATTTGTAATTCATTAGCACATACTTTACAATATATTAGCATCAAATGTGAAATACTTTGTCATGGTCCTGGCAAGTCTGGGAGTTTCATCCTAGTCTATTACCTAGGACTTCAAGGTTTTGACATAGATGTCCAGAGATAATTCCGAGTGATTCTTGCAGATCAGGAATAAATTAATTAATCCAGCAACCCGCTAGGTATTATATACCACCCTGTGAAACATGCTTACCTAGCAGTCATCCAGCATATGTTTGTCTAGTTTTGAGCAGATTTTGAACACCAGACTGCCATAATGTGAATGAATTGTGACATGATCCTGGTAAATTAGGGACAGCATCTGCTGTACTGCACCTGGCATCGTATCTTCCTCCCGTAGTGAGTCTGCAGATGATTAACGGTTTCTACCACTCACATCATTTTGAAATAGTGCCTGGATAAACCCACATGTATTGTCAATGGTTCCTAGAACAGATGGAAAGCTAACAGTGTCATAGATTTTATAAATTTGTTCTTTGCTGATGGGAAACCCTCTGGAATATTTATTTTAATGATCCATTCTTTGGGAATCTGAAAACCAGTCTCTGACTGATAGATACACACCGTGTACAAAACTGCAATGTAATGGCTAAACTTAGTTTGCCTATGTAATGGTTTGGATTTAGAATGCCCCCCACCCTCACAGAAACAAGATGGAAAAGTTGGAAGTGGGGCTTGGTTGCTAAGGAGAAGTCCCCTGGGGGTGTGGCTTAGGGGATTATATCAGGTTCTCTCTCTCTCTCTCTCTCTCTCTCTCTCTCTCTCTCTCTCTCTCTCTCTCTCTCTCTCTCTTCTAGCTTCTATGACATGAGAGCAGAGTCTCACTCTCTCTGATTTTCTGCTTCCAATCCGTGATGTGAGAGCAGAGCTGCACATGCTCTGTCTCTCCACTTCCTGCCACCATGCCCTGAGCTTCAGACCTTAGCCTCGCATGGGCTGAACCCATAATCTCCAAAAAACTGTGAGCAAATCAATCTTCCTTCCTGTAAGTCATGTGGTCAGTCATCTTGACCTATAGCAGTGTGAGTGTTGACTGAGACAGCCTATACCTCAAGTATTTAAGTCTTAGCTCTTAAAAAATTCCCAAAGCTCTAAAAATCCTTTGACATCAAAGAATATTCAGAGTTCCCTTGAACTTGAAAACTTTTGTAGGGAGCATAGCATAGGAGTTTATGTTTAAAAATACTGACAAGGCTGTTTCTGATTTTATTATTAAAGGGAAAGATGAATCATCTGAATTTTAAATCAAGGCTGCTTCATGTCTATTATTGTTTTCGTGACCGAACTGTCTGGAGTGGCACTATATTTTGACTTGCTGTGTAGTGTGTGTGTTTAAGTATATGTATATGTGTGTGTACATGTGCCTATATGTACAGATCTTTATAAAACAAAGTTAATATACCAGTGAATTCCTGATCATGGCCTTGTTGCTGTGATCACTATTGTCTGCACAAATCAACTCATTCTTGCTTCCTCCCTTTAAGCAATGATGCAGTTTTGCTCTTGGTCTCATCCCCACCATGCTGTTTCATCCCTCTAATACTGTGTCAAGGACAGCTGAGTTCTTCCCAATATTCCTTTTAAACTCTCTATGGTAATTATACACTGGATTTTAGCTAAATGCATTGTTGCCCACTCAAATACATTTTCCAGTCTTCCCTGGCTGGATGTGCCAAATGATCTCATTTTAGAAAGTAAGACATACATGAACTTATGTGGAACGCATGCATATACTTCTTTGACTCCTTCTTTCAACTTTCTGCCTGGAACATCAACTCAGTGGCTTGTGGTCCAGCAGCCATATTGTGCAAATATAAATAAGGACTACACAGTGGGCTAGAAGAAGTCTATCCTCTGACCATTAGGGGACTTCACCAGTTTCAGGCTGCCTATGTTCAGATTCTTTTCCCTCTTTCTTTCTTTTGTTCTTTCTTTCTTTTTCTTTTTTGGTGTATGGTACTGGGGATTGAACCCAGACGCATCCTATCTCCAAGCTGCACCCCCAGCTCTATTTTATTTTTATTTTGAAACAGGGTCTCCCTATGTTGTATGTTGATGAGAATCTCACTACTAGCTGGAGCTGTCCTTGAACCTGTGATCCTCCTGTCTCAGCCTCCCAAGTACTGGGATTACAGGCATGCACCACCATATCTGGCTTTCAGGTTATTATACATAAGAGAAAACTAAGCCTCTACCTCTTCCAAGGCACTGCTTTTCTTGCTGTTGTGTGTTCAGGCAAGCTGCATCCTAACTGATGAAAGTGCCCTAGCCACTTCTTCCGCACCTGCTGTTATTGCTATTTACTGCTTTGTTCCCTGCCATCCACATTATCCACTGTGCCCTGGGAGCCCCTTCTTGCCTGTCTTGACTAGTCACATAAGGTCTGCTGAGATGTGATGAGCGATGCCCTGCCCAGCTGCACATCTGCCATTCCTCCTCACCTTTAAGCTCCATATCACAGCAATACTGTCACACTTCCACACACTACAGATCTATGTTCATTTCCTCCGTCTAGAATGTCCCCTGCCCTGTGTTCAACAACCCAGAAAACTCACATCTCAGCTACAATGTCCATTCTCTTTGAAATTTTCCACAATTGCCCCAGACAGAGCAGACACATATGTCCTTTCTCTTAGGTGCCCCTATACTTGATATATACTCTCATGATGGCAATTAACTAATTTAATCACAGTCCTTTGTATATCTATCACTGTGTTAAACAATAAGTTTATAGAAAACAAACAATTATGTCTTCCTTGCATATCTTGTAAAAAAAAAAAAAGGGGGGATATCATAGAGCCAGGCATGGTGACACATGCCTGTAACCCCAGTACATGGGAGCCTGAGACAAGAGGATCACAGGTTTGAGGATAGCCTCAGCAGCATAGTGAAACCCTTTTTCAAAAACAAAATACAAAAAGGGCTAAGAGTATATGTTGGTGTTAGAATTCTCCTGGGTTTGATTCCAATACCACAAAAAATTAAATGAAAAATAAGTTTTAAAAAGCTCATCATAGAGCCGGGCGTGGTGGCACACGCTTGTAATCCCAGCATTTGGGAGGCTGAGACCAGAGGATCCGGGTTCACGGCCAGCCTCAGCTACCTAGTGAGGCACTCTGCAACTTAGTGAGACTCGGTTTCAAAATAAAGAATAAAAAATAGGACTGGGGGTATAGCTCAGAGGTAGAATGCCCCTGAGTTCAATCCCCAGTACCGCAAAAAAAAAAAAAAAAAAAAAGAAAGAAAGAAAAAGAAAAAAAAAAAAGCTCATCATATAGCAAAAAGGGGAGGGGGGACACCCTAATACACATGATGTACTTTCATGAACATTTCAAAGTCAATCACTAAACTGAACTTGAGAAGGAGGGAGGTCAAGGGAGCAGGGAGGGAATTGGGGAAGGGTTAAATGAGAAATGTGTGCATGTATGCCTTTGTCAGCTTGTACCTAACAAAGATATATGATTACAATGCACCAATTAAAAAAAAATAAAAAAGCTCTTCATAGTCATTCAATGTATGTACATTTAATGAAAAAAAACAACTGCGTGAATGAATGAATCATTCTGCTAGGGACCTATTCCATTAAGAAGCACACCCTCATCCCTTAAATAACCTAGCCTCAATTTTTTAGTTATATCTGTGACAAAGGGCTTCAATGATATATTTTTTAAACCATACTAGAAGATTATGATAGTGTGTGTGTGTGTGTGTGTGTGTGTGTGTGTGTGTGTGTGTAAGAGAGAGAGAGAGAGAGAGAGAGAGAGAGAGAGAGAGAGAGAGAGAGAGATTCTTCATCTCAAATATTTTTGGAGTAAAAAATAGCATAAAAGTAGAAACAAATGCATTATGTACTTAATTGTTTTTTTTTATAATGGCTACTATGTATTTGGTATCTTATAGCAGCTAACTTGGAACTGACAAACACTGTGCGAAGTGCTTTTTGTGGTTTATTTTACTTATTTTTGTCATAACTCTATAAGGTAAATATTGTATCAGGACTCTTTCAGCTGTAAGTGATAAGAACCAGGGTCAGCCTGACTTAAGCAATGGGAACCTACTGGCTTATGTTGTCAGAAGACCTGAGGGCAGTGGTTCAGGGGAACCCAGACTTCAAGCCATGCTTCTACCCCCAACTCTATCCTTATCTCCATCTTTAATTCTATTCTTCTTTGTCTCAATCCTTACCCTCTCCCATGTCTTACTTTCTCTATATATCCCTATCCTTATCCCTACCTGTATCTTTCTCATTTCAAAAGTCTCCCTTCACATAGCAATTGTGACGGACATCAATAGATCCAAACCAATTGGCCACATCAGGCTATCTGCTTATCCTTGAATTGAGGCTGATTAAAAGGAAGGGCAAGGAGGCTCAGACCTAGATCATACCCAACCATGTGACTAGGACAAGGTGAATTCAGCCTCTACCTGAACTAGCCAAATGGAATGAGTGTCCCCACAAGAAAGAATGGTTCTAGAAAAGGCAAAGAAATACCAGGAAGACAAGAATGGAAAATCTGTACCATAGATATGCTCTTCCCTTGGAGATGATCAGAATTTAGACAGATTCCAAGGACACACAGGAGGTAAATGATAGATAGAGCTTTAATTTCAATCCAGCTCTGGCTCACTCAAGATCTTTCATCTCTAATCACTGCTGAGCTATGTTCCCTTATGCAGTGCTTAAAAGTAAATATTAAACCCTCAGAATTTAATTGATAATGAAATTAATATAAAGAAAAACAATTTCCCAAAATTTGTAAGCTA
The DNA here is from genome assembly GCA_004027655.1 of Graphiurus murinus. NCBI lineage: Eukaryota > Metazoa > Chordata > Mammalia > Rodentia > Gliridae > Graphiurus > Graphiurus murinus. Next base: position 206,333 of record PVLC010000121.1, on the reverse strand, counting down.
GAGCTAAGACTGTCACCTGAATAGTCATCCTATGTCCTGACCAACCAAGTTAAGTCTCCTTACAAAAAAAAAGAAGTATGCTATTCCTTTCAAACATTGCCCATAAATAAGCAAATAACATATGTGGATCACTTTATGGCTTTAAAGATTTTGTTGTTTCACTTTTCTTGTTACTTTACTCTTTATATAGTCTTAGTAGATATTTTCTATATTGTACTCACCATCTTAGTACTTTTCCCTAACTAGACATAATTGTACCAGCTTTAAACTACCTAAATGGATTCCTGTGTACTTTGTACCAATCTTGACATTGTTCATTTTTTTTCCTGGTACTAGAGATTGAATCCAGGGGCATTCTACCTCCAAGATACACCCCAAGTCCTATATTTTTTATTCTTTATTTTGAAACAAATTTTCCCTAAGTCGTAGAGGGGCTCACTAAGTAGCTGAAGCTGGCCATGAACCTGCAATCCTCCTGTCTTAGCCTCTCAAGTACTGAGATTACAAGCGTAAGGCACTGCTCTTGATACTTACAGGTCATGCTGTTTGGTTTCCCTAAGAGAATGCAGGCTACCCTGTATCGGGAACCCCAGGCTGAACCCTCAACCGTGAGGCCCCAATAAAGACGCTGCCTGAATGTTGCTGATTCAAACCTCTCTTTATTATACCTCTCTCTCTCTGGGATCGAGGGCACTACACAAGCAGTAACAAACACAGCACAGAAGCTGTCTCTCCAAATAGTGCCTTTCCAACAGACTCCCAATAACCCCTCTCTCCAGCAATCCACCTTCCACTAGCAACCCACACCCTTTCCTGCCAGAACTACTCCAGCAACAACCCAGCCAGCCTCTCCCTCACATGCGAGAGGTGGAGGCTCTTAAAGCCACACAGAGCCTAAGCCACGAGGCGTCTCATACAGCTCTCACCTGGGCCGGCCACGAGTTGGTCGTGCTGGTGCATGCGCTCTGGCGTGGCTCAGCCCTAGAATGTTACCACCTGCAGCCACTTCTGGCACTCTGCCAGGCGCCATCTAGAGGCGGGGTTTTTCCGGCCGGGCTAGGCCCCCGACAACCCTGTCCACATAATTCCTATGTGTAAATACTCATCCATAGAAATTCTAAAAATACAGAATATCCCATCAACATTAAGGGATTTAGGAGAAAAGATGGATCTTAGAGATCTCTGATATGTCATTTTACAGATGAGAAAAAAAAAATGAGAGCCAGAGGTTAAGTGATTTGTCTAATGTCACATCATTAATATGGCAAAATTTGGGGCCCTAAGACTTCTGGTAGTTTTCCTAACATTGTACCATTATCCAAACTGCTCCAATCTCATTTGTCATGTGCTACTTAGGTCTTCTCTAAGACATGAGCTACAATCTCTTCTGAGACTTTGCCCTTGTGCATTGGCCGTGTGATGATATAAAGATGAGGCAGTTGCAGCCAAATTCCAGCAAATATAAAAATGCTATTGAGAAATGTTGAGAGATCTTAACAGATTCTGTGCTTGATGGATGTAAGAATGCTTCTTGAAGCCAGGTGTGGTGGTGCATGCTTGTAATCGCAGCATTTGGGAGGCTGAGACCGGAGGATCTGGGTTCGAGGCCAGCCTCAACTACCTAGTGAGGCATCTCCGCAACTTAGTGAGACCCTGTTTCAAAATAAAGAATAAAAAATAGGGCTGGGTATAGCTCAGAGGTAGAATACCCCTGAGTTCAATCCCCAGTACCACAAAAAAAAAAAAAAAGAATGCTTCTTGAGTCTTGTACAGAAATTCATGTCATCACAGAACAAATAATCCCACTGCTGTAGTAGTAGAAATGAAAAAAGAAGAAAGAAAACCATGATTTTTTTAAGTACTGGGGATTGAACCCAGGGGCATTCTGCCTCCAAGATACACCCCTAGCCCTATTTTTATTCTTTATTTTGTGCCACAGCTCCTTAATAGCTGGACCTTGAGCAAGGTTGGGTCCACTGGAGTCCTGCAAGGCAGATGATTCCAAAAGAAGGAATGCAGCCAGGCGTGGTGGCTCACGCTTGTAATCCCAGCATTCGGGAGGCTGAGACCGGAGGATCCGGGTTCGAGGCCAGCCTCAGCTACCTAGTGAGGCACTCCGCAACTTAGTGAGACTCGGTTTCAAAATAAAGAATAAAAAATAGGGCTGGGGGTATAGCTCGAAGGTAAAATGCCCCTGGGTTCAATCCCCAGTTCCGCAAAAAAAAAAAAAAAAAGAAGGAATGCATGGCATATCCCACTTTGCATTATGTTATATTCTGGAAATTTTGGGTGCTTTGGGTTTTGCTTTTACATTAATTATAAAGGAAAATTTCTTAGAAACAGAGGGTGGCTGGATGGATAGTGATTTCTTAATATTAGCTGAAAAAGCAGTGCCTTGAGACAACCCAATTCATTAACTTCTTACAAACATTAGTCAAAAAACAGGCTTTGTAAGTTTATCTAAAATACTTACTACAAATAGTCTTTGCCCACTTCTACCTTGTCTCCCTAGAATTTTACAGGATACATTAACCCTCCAGCTACCTGAGATAAAGATAAGAATACTCCTTAAAGGAGCTAAACAAATAGTAAAGATTTAAATTAATGGAAAAGAATTTTTATATACGTGTTGTATTTTTAAGAATTTTTATGTACTAAAAGAATTTTTATATACATGTTGTATTTTGTAACCTTGACTGGTTGAGGATGACCTTTGGAAGAACAGGTCTGTGGAGGTTCCTGTTCTATATGCCTCACTGCAAAAAAAAATAGTATAAAACAGCTACTAACAAACAATAAAACAGATACGCTTCTTCACTGCATTTGGTGTGAGCGTATTCTCAAGACCTCGTCTCATTCCACAGCTATCAAAGGACCCCCGACCCCACTGCCTCAAGGGCTGGACCTCGACAATTTTGAAACAAGTTCAGTAAGTTGTGGAGAGCCTCACTAAGTAGCTAAGGCTGGCAGCGAACCTACTATTACTTCCTGTCTCAGCCTCCCAAGTGCTGGGATTACAAGTGTGAATTACAATAAGTCCTTGAAAATGACTATTAAACATTGTCCAGATAATAATTCTGATATTCTATTTTTCTCTTTCTCTTAACAATCTTTTTTTTTTTTGAAGTTGTTCAAACCTCATTAGGCTGTCATACTGTTAATGATAGTCTCATCTTCAAATATGAATTAACTATAATGTTGATCTGAAGAAACATGGTTTTCTTAGGAAGCATTATGCCAGTATTGTTAGTGAAGAGATATACACTCCTTTGAAAACCCTCACTAATAAAATTCTATTAATCACGATGCTGGTGAATCTTCAAGGAATATTTTCATGCTAATGTTTAGAAACTTAAAAAATTCTAAATGGCTTTTTCAACTATAGCAATTCCACTGGAATGATAGTCATGACTATCATTCTCTAATTAGGGTATTCTTCAGAATTAGGTAGACAGGGATGTATGTTCTCATTTGGTACACCATTAAACAGATTCTGGGCTTGCTTTCATCAGGCCAGTAATAGAAGGCCAGGCCTATAAGAGACTGAGAATTTCCTCTTGGGTAAAGAATGGCAAATAGTTTTCATTTGCAGACCCAACTCTGAAACTAGATACTGGGATGCTTGTGAGTCTGTGTCCAGGCTCTGGGAGGAAGGAAAGCTGTTTTCAATTGGAAGTATCTCCATGAAAAGAAAAGACCAAGGCAGCACTCCTAGGGCATTTACATTGTCCAAAAGATGGTTGTCTCTTTGTCTTCTTCTTTTCTTCTTTCAATTTTAATTGTTATCGAACTTATATTTGTACAGGGTTAAGAAGTCAAATAACTTTCAAAGGCTTAAAATGAACACCAGTAGTTATCTAATCTATCTCCTCCTACCTCTGGCTGTTCACCTCCAGAGGCAACTATTTGGAGTTCTTCAGCTATTCTTTTGGTATTTACCAATATAGTGTGGAAACTGATGCTAACAGTACCCCCCCCAAAAAAAATCTCTTATCATTCTTATTTTTGCTCATATTAAGAGAGAAGTCCTAAAATTCTGTGTGTATGTGTGGGGGGGGAGAAAGAGAAAGACTTATTAAAAATTGATCTTCACTGAAGAATAATTGAGAATACAGACATTTTATTGGAAGACTCTCCTGCCAACATTTTCATTTTGCTTTATTTGTTTGACTTTCTCTTGGGCTGATTCTTTCCACAGAAAGGAACCCTTTAATGTTCTGTCTTACCTATAATATGGCTGCCAGCCTGCTAAAGACATAGAAGAGGTTGTTTAGGATAGAAACTTTCATCCAGTTGCCCTGTCTTGGGTTTGGTATTCTTAACCTCCTCTCTGCCTAACACCCTAATTCTATTGCCCTCTGGTTTGATATTTTCAGAAAATGAATGTCTAATTTTCTGCTGGGGTCAGGAAGAGGGGATTGCCTGACTGTGGAATGGCGCTAGAGAAAAGATCTGGGACATAAAATTACATCTGATGTCGACTTTGACCAAGACTCTTGTTTTCTTCTCTACCTGTGTCCCCTATATGCTGAATGTACAAGATTCAATTTCTGAAAGTTTTTTTGGAAATCCTTGGCATGAGTTAACAGGCCTCTAAGTTTTAACCCTTGTGGTCTTAGATTTTATCTTCTTCTGATCCATGGAGCCAATTATCACTTATCCATGAGCTTTCTTGCTATAAAAATTACACTATTGTTATCCTATTTTCTGGTTTGTGCGTGCGTGTGTGTGTGTGTGTGTGTGTGTTTACCAACATCATAGCATCCTAGTGGAGTTTCAAGAAAAAAGAATAGGTAAAAGCATGTTTCCTTCTGCAATGTGTCTGTTTTAATCAGAAATCTTTTGTTTTATGTTCTGTCTTAAAATATTGTCAACACTTAACCTGTAGGGTGATAAATAGAATTGAAGTTATGCTTCTCTCAATTTATGTGGCTGATTTTCTCTACTATTAACAAATCAAATATTCAGTTGAAACAAATTGGTTTTTCTCATGGACATTTTATTGTTATATTGAGACTTAGGTGGGTCATAACCTCATCTCTATTCTTTTACAATCCCAACTCAAAGTTCATAGCTAAATGTTAAATCTCTCCCGATTCAGCACAATTGTTAATTGTGTAAGCTTCACATGTTTGTTTTACCAAAAAAAAAAAGTCTTTATGTTCTCATGATATTATTTCTCTATGACAAATTCCTTTTTATTTTTTTAATTTTGAAACAGGGTCTCACTAAGTTGAAGAGGGCCTCACTAAGTAGCTGAGGCTGGCTGCAGACCTGCAATCCTCCTGTATCAGCCTCCCAAGTACTGGGAATACAAGCATGCACTACCACACCTGGATCTGTAAGACAAATTCCTAAAACTGGAATGTTTGGCTATGCACATTTTAAATTTAGAAAAATATTGGCAAATTACCTAAATATTGCCTGAAATAATTGTAATAAAGTACACATTTTCAAACTGTGAATGGGTGTCCCTGTGTCTTTGATAATTGTAAATGTCATTACTCTTTCTAATTTTTCTCAATCCCAAAAGGGAAAGGAAGTCATAATTTTATTAATTTTTATTCTTTATTGATGAGGTGTTCACCCCCATATATATTTCTTCTTTGGAAACAGTTCCTTGCTTATTTCAAATAAGATTCTCTTTGCATGCTTCCATTTCTTGATCTTTCGTCTCCCAAAATTCCTAACATATAGTTCATATTACATAAATTTGCAGTTTTTAATGAATGAATGATTGAATAAATGAAATTCAGACATGTGTAAAGTCACTTAAAGCCATTGAATTGACTTTTAATAGGAAAAAGCATATTTGACTAATTTAATTATCTCTTCCATTTTTTATCACTCTTCACTTATCATTTAAGTGTTCTCTGACTAAGCCCTTTATAACTTGTTCAAGCTAATATATTTCTAAAAGTAGCCACACACATTAGTTGGGTGTGGTGATGCACACCTGTAATCCCAGTAATTAGGTGACTAAAAGAGGAGGATCACAAGTTTGAGGCAAGTCTGCAGTACTTTAGAGAGACTCTGTTTCAAAATAGAAAAGGATCAGGGATATACCTCAGAGGAAGAAACCCCTGGGTTCAATTCCCAGAACCAAAAAAAAAAAAAAAAAAAAGTAGCCATATACTTTATTCTCTGAATATGTTTAAATAGCAGAATATATTAATAATAATGATACTAATTTTAACTTCTTGGGCCCCTATCTACACAGCAAACATGTTATATGCATAACTGATCTAATTTAATCCTTACAACAGCCTGTAAGTATAATTATTCCCCAGTATAGAAATGAAACTAATATTTGGCGAGGCCAAATAAATGAGCTATAGTCATATAGACATTAAACAGAAGAGTTGAGATTCATACTCTTGTCTGTGTGAATTAAATTGCTATTCTTTCTACAGTTCTCAACTGACTTTCTTAGAACTAATTTACATCATTGTTTTTTATATTGTATATTGAAAGAAAAAGGGGAGTCCAAGAAAAAAATTCCACCATTTTAAATAATAAGCATTGAAAATTGTATGTTTTTCCTGCCTGGGAGGGCAGCTGCTTACTGCTATTGATTAGTTTTTACAAAAACTACTAGAAAAAAAAAGATTAGGTAAAAAGAATGAATATTTTCCTTTTCTTCATGGTTTGCAAACTTAATCCAGCCATCAGTGGGCAAGTGACTTGTTGGAATTCATTTTGTGTTGCTACAACAGAATAGCTGAGGTTGGATACTTTATAAGGAAAAGAGTTTCATTTAACTCATGGTTTGGAGACTGAAGAGTTCAAGCTCAGGCATCCTCGTTTGGCAAGGGTCTCTTGCTGGATCATGACTTATCGGATGGTTATCAGGAATGTGTGCACGAGAGTGGTAAGTAACATGACATGGCAGAAGAGGCAAAACTTAATAACAACCAGCTCTTATGGCAACTGATCCAGTCCTGCTAGACCCAATTTCCACGATATGGACATTAATACCTTCCAAGAATGAGCCCCCGTCACCTAATTTCCTCCTGACAGATCCCACCATCTCTCAATACCATTCCATTGTAGCTTCTAGCTTGTGAACCTTTGGGTAACAAACCATAGCCAAACCATAGCATGACTTATACCTACTTTAAGAATGAGAAAATGCCCACTTTCTCACCCTGCACAAGAGTCAATTCCAGGTGGATCAGAGACCTGGAAGTCAGGCCAGAGACCTTGCAGCTACTTGAAGAGGGCATAGGACCAACACTTCAACACATAGGCACAGGTAAACACTTTCTCAACAAGACCTCAAAAGCACACGCAACTCAAAGGAAGATCAATACATGGGATTGCATTAAACTAAAGAGCTTCTGTGCAGCAAAGGAAACTGTCAAGAACCTCAACAGAGAGCCCACAGAGTGGGGAAGATTTTTGCCAGTTACACTTCAGATAGAGGACTAATATCTAGGATATACAGAGAACTCAAGAAAATCACAGCTAAGAAAACAAATAACACAATCAAAAAATGGGAAAAGGATCCAAATAGACACTTCACAAAAGAAGAAATACAAATGGCCAATAAATGTATGAGGAAATGTTCCACATCATTAGCAATCAGAGAGATGCAAATCAAAACTACCTTAAGATTTCACCTAACTCCAATCAGAATGGCAACCATCAAGAACACAAACAACAACAAATGCTGGAGAGGGTGTGGAGAAGTGGGAACCCTAATACAATTGTTGGTGGGATTGTAGATTAGTGCAACCACTTTGGAAAACAGTATGGAGGATCCTCAGACGAATGAGAATGATCCTACAATATGATCCAGCAATACCTCTTCTGGGTATCTACCTAATAGAATGGAAACCAAACTATCAGACCAACGCATGTGTATCTATGTTTATAGCTGTACAGCTTACAATTGCCAAACTATGGAACCAGCCAAGATGTCCATCAACAGATGAATAGATTACAAAACTATAGGATATATACACAATGAAATTACTCAGCCATAAAGAAGAATAAAATCATGTTATTTGCCGGGAAATAGATGGAACTGAAAAACATTATGTTAGGTGAAATTAGTCAGTCACAAAAAGTTAAAAATCGAATGCTCTCCCTAATATGTGGAAGCTAGGGAGAAAATGGGACATAAGAAGGACTCCAGATGAAGAAGGAGAATCCTTAGGTGAACAAAGAATTTGACTTAATGGAAGGTAATGGGTGATAGGGGGAGGGAGAACACCCTAATGAACATGATGCACTTTCATGAACACATCAAAGTCAATCACTAAACTGACCTTGAGAAGGAGGGAGGAGGAGGGAGTGGGGCGGGAATTGGGGAAGGGTTAAATGAGAAATGTGGGCATGGATGTCTTTATCTATACTAGATTGTATCTAACAAAGATGTGTGATTACAATGCACCAAATAAGGGAAAGATGAAAAAGAAAAAAAAAAAGGATTTTTTAAAGTTATACCAGGAGATTTTGGGTCTACATAACTGGGAACCCATCTCTATTAAAGTGGCAGAAACAGCTAAGACATTTGTAAATCGGCTTCAATCCTTGGTGCCTACCTGGCCCTCGTTTACCTCCTTGCTGGGAGGAGTTATCAGATTAGCAGCAATAGTCATTCTAGGCTTATGCATTCTACCACTCGTTGTATGCCTTGTGATTAATGCCTATGTTAGTATAAGAGCAGATTTACATGGAATAAAACTGCAAGCACTGCCTCACACAGGGCCTGGTAGTCAATGATGGGTTCGATTTTCTCAGGGCAATATCAACCTAAGACAGGGCTCGTTGAATGACTCATCGAGACCCCATGACGGGTAAGATTAAGCACCTGGTAGGAAACAACCTAAGACAGGCACAGTCCTTCGTGCATTTTAAAATAAAAACGGGGGAGTTGTGGGAGCCCAGCTGGGCCCTCTCCCCCTTGGCAGTTGCTATCTGCATTTATGAGTAATTATACTGACTCTTCTGCTATGGCTACATTGGCGTCTCAAAGTCTGGAGATTGCACCTAGGATGCATAGATGAAAGACCCTCCCACTTCTTAGAAAGTAAATATATGACCCTAAAGGATTATGGTTTTATGACTCTAGAAAGTTTGCTTTACCAGACTATGTTAAGAATGTGAGCTATAAGTGGAAAATGAAGAAGTGGTGCTATTTGTGTTCTGACAATGATTGATATGTCATAAATGTCTGTGTAACCCGTTGTACTCAAGAAATGTATAAAAATCTGTGCTGAAAAATAAAAAAAATATTAAAAAAAGAATGAGAAAATGAGGTAGGTGTGATGTTGCACTTCTGTAATTCCAGGACTTGGGAGGCTGAGACAGGAAGATTGCAGGTTTGAGGCCAGTCTGAGCAACTTAGCAAAATCTTCAGAAGCTTGGTAAGACCCTATTTCAAAATTAAATAGGGCTGGGGTCTAGTTCAGCAATAGAATGCCCCTGGGTTCAAACCCCAATAGCAAAAAGAAAATGCAATTGAAACATGGAAGGAAGGAAGGAAGGAAGGAAGGAAGGAAGGAAGGAAGGAAGGAAGGAAGGAAGGAAGGAAGGAAGGAAGGAAGGAAAGAAAATATGGTGGTTTCTTCTCTCAGTGATCAGTCCTTACCATGTAAGGATTTATGTCAAGCTATGAAAATTCTCCTAGTCAGATCAGAAATAAAACTGAATAATGAATTTTAACACACCACCATGAAAATGAGACTGATGCCTTCTTTTAAAAAGCAATTTGCAAACTTTCAGAGATAATTTAGGTTTCTGGATGTTGAGGTCACCACAGACTGAAGACAAGTACACATTTTAGGTGACATTAAAAATGTTCCATCAGAATGATGCAAACTTATTTTTTAGAGAAGATAACTCCCCTAATTGTTGAAAGTTGTTTTCTAACAGAATCATAGCACAATGAAATGTGACCAAGTGGGGAACGAGCGGTGCTGTACGTGAGGGCACTGTGAATCTTATTTCGTGTGTAAGCTTTTCTCCACTCTCCTTTACTGAGGCATGTCTAAGAGTTTTCATAAATTTGGCCCAGGAAAAAGGACAAAAGAAAATTGTTGCAGTTTTCTTTTTTCTTACTGAACGTGGCAAACTCATGTTCCCTCAATGCTGAACTCAGATGTGTCATAGAATAATGTTTTATTATAGGCATAACAACTCACATTCAGCAGCAGTGACAGCAACAATACTGCTGGAACCAGGAACAAAAAGAGAAACAGAAAGAGGCATAATGGCAAAGCCAGGAACAAAAAAACAGGCATAAAGGCAAAACATGATGAGTAGTCTCGCAACACAAATCCAAGTAATGAGGGAGCTGGGAGCCATTTTTCTTCAACCTGCGTGTTGTTCCATATGAAAATCCAAGGATGACACTAAAATGGATAGGAAACCAGTATCTCCCTCAAACAGATGCTGCACTCTCTCCTGGTAATGACAGAATATTTATTCATCAGTGTTTGTCTGAAGTACTTGTTCATATATCTCTAGCTTCGTGTTCTTCAGCCAGTTGCATGTTAACCATTGTTTGTAGAGTAGCCAGAAAACATGATACTCAGAGATACATAAAAAGCAATTCTCAAATCATAGAAATCATCTCAATAATATTATATAACAACAACAAAAATCACAATCATTGAATTCCCTAATGCAAAATTCTATGTTCTAAATATACTTACAGATATATTTATTCTCAGCCAAGCATGATGCTGCACGCCTGGAATTCCAGTACTTGGGAGGCTAAGACAGGAGGATCATAGGTTCCAAGCCAGTCTCAATAACTTATTAAGACCCTGTATCAAAATTTAAAAAAATAAAATAGGGCTGAGGAGGATATACCTCAGAGGCAGAATGTCCCTGGGTTCAATCTCGAGTATCACACACAAAAGAAAGATATATTCTTATTTTTAAGTATATTCTATGTTTTAGTTTTCCCCTAATATCACTATTTATAACAAATGAGATCTGATCTTGAATTAACATTAATTTAAACTGTTCATAACTTTTGCCACCCCATTTCCAAAAATAAAGAGCTGAATAAGAAAACACCAAAAATTTTAAAAACAATGTAGAAAGGGCTTCTATTTCTAATAGCATGTTTGATTAAACATCCTGAATGACCCTCCTAATTAAAAGAAATAAAATGCTATGTAAAATATAAATATATTGCCCAGTTGGAAGGAAAGAATGGAATCCATAGATTTTGAAACAGAAGAGAAAGCAGAAACAAAGGAGCAAATGCTAAAAGTAGTTTTTGTTCAGAGTTCTTCTGCTCACACTGATATCTACATGCAGAAGGGTTAGAAAGCCCAGGACCAGCCCAGGTGATGATTTCATTAGAAGACTTCCATATCAAACTGGGATCCCACCTTCACAACAGAAGTAAACGAGGCACAAATTGTGAGCCTTAATGTATGCAAATGTCTAAAAAATCATTTAGGAGTTTGGAAGACTCGAGGATAGAATGCATACAGTGAAAAAAAAAAAAACCCAATCCAATTATATTACAAATGTGCAAAATAACCTTTCAATAGAAATGGAGGGGAAAAGTACTGATCTAAGTATCTTTACAAATGAGTGGAATTTGCAAGACTAAAGGCAAGCATTACTGTATGTAGCATCATCCTCTAATTGATATGATTATTTCCCACAGGGTACAATATTGACACTGTTACATTTATATACTGCAGCTGCACAATTAAGTAAATAGATGGCAACCGAGTGAGCCAGCTTTTCACTGTTGAAATGAGAGTTTACAGATAAACGTGAGGAGGCTAGAATGATCCATAGGCTAATAGAGTTATAAATATCTGTGTAAATTCTTGTTTAGCTTAATAAAGGTACAAATGGCCACATATGGAAATACTTATAGATATCTGTGTACACAAGGGTTAGTATTGCACACATATTTTCTGGCACTGTCAGCTGAGAAGGCCTAAAAACAATGATACCTGACTAGCCACAAGCATACTTAGTGTCTAGATATTGGTTTCTAATTGCATTCTTAATTTAAGGAACCAAAGATCCTTGAAGAAATGGCCGATTCTAGGTCTGAAACACAAAATAGATGATAGATCCATTGATCGATAGATCAATAGATATAGATGGATGATGGGCCTGGATCATCTTAAATTGCAGAAAATATTGACATTCTCCAAAAGAATTCAATTTTTTTTAGACTTCAAAGCAAAAAACAAAATATCCCACAATGATGGCGATATGTCAACATAATAGAAGAGCCAACTGAAGGAGCTCTCAATGACCAAAGTAGGTATAATTTGAGGACAAAATAAGATATCTTTGGTTTATAAATTAAAATACACATGAGTCCGTAGTGATATAAGCAAATGAAGGTCAAGAGAGAAATCTTCCATGCAGAAAAATTTCAAATAATTTATATAAATACTCAGTATAGATGGTGGAGCATGACTCCCTACTCCTTAAGTGTAGGCTGCACATAACCACTACCATCTAAAGAGTACCAAAAGGAGCTGGGTGTGGTGGTCCATGCTTGTAATCCCAGTACTTGGAAGGCTGAGACAGGAAGAGTACAGGTTTGAGGCCAGCCTCAGCAACTTAATGAGACCCTCAGCAACCTAGTGAAACATTTGTTTAAAAATAAAAAGGGCCAGAGATACAGCTCAGAGCTAGGATGCCCCTGGGTTCAATCCCCCATGCCAAAAAAAAAAAATATATATATATATATACAATATGAAAAGGAGGGGAAAGGAGTAACTTCACAGTAGAAAGACATGACAAACACTATCTCAAACAGAAGATCAAGATTGACATCAACAGTCATAAATCATGTTGACAATATGTGCCCATGATACATGTTAATTGTGTGTGCCGTCGATTATATGTTCCCCTTGAAAATGGCAGTTTAGCCAGGTGTGGTGGCGCACACTTGTAATCCCAGTACTTGGGAGGCTAAGACCAGAGGATCCGGATTCACAGCCAGCCTCAGCTACTTAGTGAGGCCCTCTGCAACTTAGTGAGGCCCTGTTTTAAAATAAAGAGTAAAAAATAGGGCTGGGGATGTAGCTAGGAGGTAGAATGTCCCTGGGTTCAATCTCTGGTACCGCAAAAAAAAAAAAAAAAGTCAGTTTACCTCTGTGATCTTGTTCCTAGTACAGCCATGAAAAAACACACAAATTCCAATTGAGGGAAATGCTACAAAATATCTAGCCAGTGCTCTTCAAATCTGTCAAGATCATCAAAAATTAAGAAACACTTAGAAACTGCTATGGCAAAGAAGTGCCATAGCCCGGGAGACATCATGACCAAATGTAATGCGGTGTCCTGGGTGGAATCCTGGCACAGAAAGGAAAGTAGATAAAACCAAGGAAGTCTGAATAATTCATGGCTTCAGTTGATAATAATATATCATTTTTGGTTTGTTAATTGGAACAAATAGACCATACTAATGTAAGACAATAATGAGGAATTCTAGATGTGGAATATCTCTGTACTAATTTCGCAATTTTTCTGTAAATAAATAACTGTTTTAAAGAAAAAAGTTCTGTTTTTTTTGTTTGTTTGTTTTTGAAAAGGCACAAAAAATGGAAAAGGAAAAACATACCTATCTTGACTTTGTCATTGGGTAAACAAAAGAAAGGAAGGAAAAAAAATCTTTGGAGATTTGAATTCTAAACTGACTCTAACACTCAATTTCCATTCATCCATATTACCTGTATTGTCTGAAAAATCTCTTGTGAAAATTTTAATGTAATAAAGCGATTTAGAGTTGATCACACCCCTTGCAACCCTCAAAAGCAAATGCAAGCCAGGTGTGGTGGTGCAGGAGTATAATTCCAGTACTTGGGAGGCTGAGACAGAAAGATTGCCAGTTAGAAGCATCAGAAACTTAGTGAGGTCCTCAGCAACTTAGTGAGATCCTGTTTGTAAATAAAAAAGAAAAGAGGGCTGCAGTTGTAGCCCAGAGGTAAGATGTCCCTGAGTTCCATCCTCAGTACCACACACACACACAAAAGCGAACACAAATCATCTCTGGAAGAATTCAACCTCAATGCTGGCCTGAAAGATGTCTCAGAAATAAAGTACCCCCAATAAAGTACCTCATAGTGAAAATTTAGAAAACAAGATTACTTGAGTGAGAGCTAGCAGTAATAGATCCAAAGTATTTCAGAGGCTAGAATTATAAGACATTAAACAGAAAATGACTACTATTGATATGTTTAAACATTTTTAATAAAAAGAGACATTTGAATATTTTGACAGAAAAATGAAAATTAAACTGGCACAGATGATTTACAAATGAACCAAGTTTATTTTAAAACAACAAATATTTCTTGAGTATTCCCCAGATGCCAGGGCCTGTATTAAATACTGCCCAATTTATTATCTGCTTTTACTTTCATAACAACAAGTAATTCTATTAATAAGTGCTAAAGTTGTAAAATCTTCATATAAAAACATTTTCCATTATTTTCTTTACCTTACAATCTGAATACTTTATTTCAATCTATTTTTCACTTCACAAATTCTCCCTTCACCTATATAAAACATACCATTATACATATTTGTTGTGTCTTATCTTTTGTTATTAGTATTTTTTTTTGTTTTAGCTTTAATTCCTATTTGGAGGAACTCCTATACACTGGTGGGATTACAAATTAGTGTAGCCTCTCTAAAGATCAGTGTGGAGATTTTTCAGAAAACTGGGAATGGAACTACCATACAATGCAGCTATGCTACTCATGAGTATCTTTCCAAAGGAGTTGAAATCAGAACATTATAGTGATATAGGCATATCCATACTTAGAGCAGTACAATTCACAACAGCCAAATCATGGAACCAACCTAGATGTCCATCACAGATGAATGGATTAAAAATTATGGAATATATACATAATAGAATTCTATTCAACAATAAAGAACAACAAAATTACATCATTTGCAGGAAAATGGATGAACGTGGAGAATATTATGTTAAGTGACATTAGCCAGTCATAGCAAGTTAAGGGTCATATGTTTTCTCTCACATGTGGAAGCCAGGGGAAAATTGCAATACAAGAGGGACTTCAAGCCGGGTGTAGTGGCACACACATGTAATCCCAGTACTTGGGAGGCTGAGACCGGAGGATCCGGGTTTGCGGCCAGCCTCAGCTACTTAGTGAGGTCCTCAGCAACTTAGTGAGACCGTTTCAAAATAAAGAATAAAAAATAGGACTAGGGGTATAGCTCGGAGGTAGAATGCCCCTGAGTTCAATCCCCAGTACTGCAAAAAAAAAAAAAAAAGAGGGACTCCAGATAAAGGGAGAAAAACCTCAGTGGAGTGATGGGGGGGTGGGGTCTTGGGCAAGGCAGGGAGGGGAGATGGAGATTTAATGAAGGAGACATTTATATTAATGTTAGGTACATATGTGAAATTATCAATACCAGTCTCAATACCATGTATGAGCAAGGGGAGGGAGTCGAGAGGAAGTCAGGGGGAAGCTCACCAAGTGCTGTGTGCACGTATGTCCCTGTCACTTTGAACTACATTATGATGTGAGACTACAATGCACCAATAAAAGTATATTTTTAAATTCCTATTTGGTTTCTTTTCAAATATTCTGTCACTTTTTACATTTAGAATTCCCCATATAATTTTTCAATCTTATTTTTATTTCTCTAAATATCCACATTTATTTTATATTATTTTTTGTGGTTCTGGGGATTGAACCCAAGGGCATTCTATCTCTGAGCTACACCCTCAGCCCTATTTTTTTTTAAACAGGGTCTTGCTAAGTTGATGAAAGTCTCACTACTTGATGAAGCTGTTCTTGAATCAGCAATCCTCCTGTCTCAGCCTTCCAAGAACTGGGAATGCAGGCATGTGCCACCACACCAGGCTTTAAATATCCACGTTTTTTTAATATTCTCTGTCTGGCTCCAATATCTGAAGCTTTTGTTACTCTATTTCTATTTCTGGTCTTTTGCTTCAACTTGTCTCCCCTAATGGTATTTCATTACCTGGTCCTTAACTACCTGTGTGTTCTGGTTACTGTGTTTAAAATACACTTTTCTTTTTGTTAATCAAAGATTGAACCCAAGGGCATTCTGCCCTGAGCTACACTCCCAGCTCTATTTTATTGGTTTGTTTATTTGCTTGTTTGTTTTGAAACAGGATCTGGTGCTAAGTTCCTGAAGGCTTCCCTAAATTGATGAGGCTGGAACTAACCTCAAACCCACGATCCTGATCCTCTTGTCTCAGCCTCTCAAGTACTGGGATTATAGGCATACACCATTATGCCCAGCTACTGAAAAAAATATATTTTTAGTATTAATTTTCAAGAAAGAGTTTTATCTTTACCAGAAAAAAATTTTTTGCTTGCTTTTTAATCTGATCTTAATCTCAGTTCAGTACCAAGTTCAAAGACCAAGGTCATTCCAAATTACCTCTATGATCTAAAGTTGGGCTGCAAATCAGTGAGAATACTGATTTGTTTCTACCTCACCATTTTCCTGAAGGCAACACCGGTAAGGGTTCAAGTTTAAGGATAGAATTTTACTTAGTGACTCCCTACCTTGGGAGAGCCCAGGCTTTGTCTTTTGTCCCTTTAGCTTCACAGGACTACCCAAACTGCAGCTCAATTTTGCAGCTATTTCTTCCAAAGCATCAAATGCCTTGAAGACAAAAGTAGCTTTGAGTGTAGGCTCACTTCTCTGGGTTCTTGTCTTTTCCTAGATTTTGGCCCAATAATTTCTCACTACCATATCAACTAGGAACCTGGAATATTTGAATAAAGATGAGTTCTTGGAGTTGGGTGAGGTGGTGTATGCCTTTAATCCCAGTACTTGGGAGGCTGGGACAGGAAGAACGTAGGTTCGAGGCCAGCCTCAGCAACTTAGAAACATCTGCTTCAAAATAAGGCTGGGGGTATACCTTGGAGGTAAAACGCCACTGAGTTCAATTCCCAGTACCGAGAGAGAGAGAGAGAGAGAGATGAGTTCTTGGAAAAAGTTGACCCAAGTGGAGAGAGGCCATTAAGCAGACAGGCACAACTTTCCTTGCTAGTTACACATTTGTTTTTTCCCACAAGGGGCCTTTCACATCACCAATGCCCAAACCATACCCGGCTCCAGGACATAAATATTTCATCATAAAACTTCAGCTCATAATTGTACAAAATCTCTCTTGGTTCCCCTAATATCCAAGAAAGTGTGGCACTTTCAAAGCCATAGTGACACTAAGGAAAACTATAGGGGAAGAAGAGTCATGATAGCCATCTTCCCAAGAATTCAGTTTTGTTTTCTGAACCTAAAATGAGACCTGGTGTTTCTAATTCCTATCAGGATATATGCTCCCTTGACACCACGGTCGGTCCCCAGCCAACAAAGACCAAGAGGCAACCCCCCTCCTCCCACATCTACTTGGCATTTTCTTTGGAGAAGCAACCTGACTAGAGCTGACACTGTTTCACAAGCGTGGAACAGTGAAGGGCCACATCCATCCTGCCTGGCTAAAGGTTCCAATCTGTGCTTTTCACTTCAGATGTCCAATCCCTCTCCCAATCCAGAGGAGGTTAGTGAGGAATTTGAGGTGGGATACTTTCATAGCTGCTTTCAAATCACAGCCCCAAGGCTTTAGAATCGTTCTCATTACATGGCCCTTCACATTTAAGAGAGGGCTTTAGTACAATGATCAGGGACCAATATTCTTGGACTTTGATCTCCAATACGTTTGTTAGCCACCAGTCATGTGTAACTATTGAGCACTTGAATATAGCCAGTATGAAACGACTGAGCTGTAAGTATGAAATAGACATTCGATTTTGAAAGTATGAAAAATAAAATATTTCAATAATTTTTATATTGACCCTGCTTTGAAAAGATATTTTAGAAATATCGATGTTTTGGCCAGGTTTTTCATCACTTTGGCCAAAATGCCTGACAAGCACAACTTAGAGGAAAAAAGGTTTATTTAGGGCTCACAATTTCAGAGGTTCCGGAAGTTTCAGTTCATGGTCAGCCCACTTGTGGGGCAGAGCAGCTCGACAGCATGGCCTAGCATGGCCTAGGTTCATATCTTAGTTGTACTTGAACTAGGTGCATCATCTTGGACTGGATTTCCTAATAAACTAAAAGAAAATAAGCTACTATCACCTGCTACACTTGTCTCACAATATTTCTGAGCCTGAAAGGAAACAATGCATGGGAAAGTCCTTACTCACTAGGGGTAAAACATGAATGATCTTGGGCATCCTGAAACTTCATTAAATTTCCTTCCTAGTTCACTCTCCCTTCTTTGGGTCAGGAAAAATATGCCAGCCCATTCAATTTAGACAGGAGTAAAGAACATGACTAAGGTTTTCAGAATAATGGCAAGTTTTGAGGTAAAATGAAAAGATCACCTTCTTCATTCAGCCATAATATGAAAGCTGGGAAGCACTAATTAAAATTAATATCCTGGGTTACTGTACACAATAATCTATGAAACTCAATCTGTCAAGAAACAGAAATGGTTTTATAAGATTCAGATTAATCTGGGGGAGGATGTAGGTTGGTTTTAAACTGATAGTCATATTAAAGTAGCAAATTGATGTTAAAGTTATCAAACTAGCATGCAAATAAATCATTTTAGGAATCAATCAATTCATCGACTGATGTATTGGGAAGGAATTCCATTCCTAAAATGAGTTTAACATGTTTCCCAAACACAAAATTCAAGTACTTTTTAAAAAATTAACACAAACACATACATATATATACACACATGTCATTTCCTCTGTGAAATTGAGAGGGTGGAACAGAAATTCTGTCATCAATTATTCTTGGAATTTGGCGGAAAAAGAAAAGAATTTGGAACCAGTTACCTTGAGTTCTGTCCCAGCCCCCCACCCCCACCCCGCCTTAGAAGCTGTTTCCTTCTCCCTAAGAGGCAATACAGTCCACGCTGCCTAGCTGGCAGTTTTCCAAGGACCCAATGCGCTGTATGGGAAAGACAGGTACAGAAGCTGCCCTTACCACCATCCCAGTAACTGTGGGCTGATCAGGGAGGCCAAAAGGAATACAGCTCGTCCCAGGTGGAAGACCCTTCCATGAACAGAGAGAAAGGCAGATCTCTTTGCCCCAACTCTATTTCCTTTTTATGCCATTTCAAATTTGGGAAGAAGGGAAGTGGGCCAAAGGTATTTAAGGAACTCGGTTGCAGACCGTCCCAGCTTGTAACTCTGAGCCTTTGTGATCTCGTTGATTCATTCAACAAATATTTCTCGGGCTCTGGGGCTGGGCTCAGAGCTAGACAGTGGGATCACGAAGAGGAAAGGACCCAGAATTGGTCTCCTCTGTCTAGAGAGTAGACAGTAGGCACATATATGTTGACAGCCTGTTGCTGCACTCGCTCTGGGAAGGAAGTTCCGGGCAAAAGGCGTCCTATGCGGAGCCCCATTCGCGCCATCCTTTCCTTGGCGGCGGGCTGGGGACGCGTCTCCTTGGCAACCGTGGTGCCGCCGCGGGCCAGCGGGAGCCGAGGGAGAGACCTGAACTGAACTGCCTGTGGCGGCTGGCGGGTCGAGGCGGCGGGAGCGCTGGTGGCTGGGCCCCACGGGGCGGCGGGAGGGCGGGCGGTGACCCGGGCGGTCCTGCTCCAGGCGCTCAGTCGTGTCACAAGAGCGAGAGCGCAGCGCGGAGCGGCCCAGAGCAGGTAACCACCCTGGTGTCCCCGCAGGGCTCCACCCCGCGCCCTAGTCCTCGGCCGGCTCCTCCAGGCTGGTAGGGGCCTCGGGGGAGCAAACAGACCCCTCACCTGTGCACCGGGCTGGATGGACGTGGGGCGGGCGGCCGGTGGCCCGGGAGGCGACGCCAGCGCTTGCAGAGACCAGCGCAGGGCTTCCCCACACTTTCCTACCACAGATGGTCTAGGCACAAGTTGTGTGGGCTTGGACAAGTCACTTAGCTTGTCTGGGCCTCAGTTTCTCTGAAATCCTACAAGATCATTTATTCATCATTTATTCTGGGTTCTGTTCGGTTTCCATTTATCATCTTGCCTGGGCCTTCAGCTCTGTACACAGCTGCAGGTCCCTAATTCATTTTATGCATTGTGATCCTGAAAGTCGTCTTCCTCTGCCACTCAAGGGCTGTTTAATTGATTTTTATGCAGTAATTTGGAGGAGTTTAAGTACTTCTCAATACTTTGTCTGCTTCTGCTCATAGAGTGTATTTCAATTAAAACTTTTTTGCTGGGACAAACTTTTTTTTTTTTACTTTAGGCAAGTAACGAAGATTTGTTTTATCAAGAGTGAACCAGTACCAGTACCCACAAAACTGTTTTATTCTATTTTCTTTTTTTTTTTTTTTTTTTGGCGATACTGGGGATTGAACTCAGGGGCATTCTACCTCCAAGCTACGCCCCCAGCCCTATTTTTTATTCTTTATTTTGAAACAGGGTCTCACTAAGTTGCAGAATGCCTCACTAGGTAGCTGAGGCTGGCAGCGAACCCAGATCCTCCAGTCTCAGCCTCCCAAATGCTGGGATTACAAGCGTGCGCCACCACGCCTGGCTTGTTTTATTCTATTTTCAAATCCATTTTATTAATACTTTAAAGCAATTCTTAGGCTTTTTTGTCCTAAATGTCATGACATAGTTCTAATACAATGCAAAAAAAAGCCAAAAGATGTACTAAAACAAAGGCAAAGCATTAAGGGATCCACCAGGATGGAAAGTTTGAGAATTTCTAGCTGGAACTCCTGTTGAATAGGAATTCCATTCCACTCATCATCCTGAATTGAGCCCTTTGCAACGTACCTGGTACTAGCTGTTGTGCAGTAAATAGTGAATGGGTGTTCATTTCTGTCTGTAATACATATTTCAACTCATCACTCTGCCAATATCATAAGTGCATGGGAACACTCAAAGAAAGAATGAAAGGAAGAACCCCAAGTTTCTACATTTTGTAAAACCAAGAGCTACTATATTCAGAAAAACTAACACTAAATTATTTGTCAGTAGCAAAATGTTCATATTTTACAGATTAGTAAATGTAAGCCTCTTAGGAATCTATTTTTTCTCCCAACAGATTAAAAAATCAGGAAATATAAATCAGATGTAGCAGTTTCTTGACATGGAAAATCAAGCCCATAATACAATAGGGTAAGTGCTGAGAAATTTCTATTTAATAAGTTGTTAATGAACTACACTAATACACCTTCATGAATCAAATTTTAAAATTTATTACTACTAGAAGGATGTGCCAATTATTTTTGGTAAGGGGACTGGGGAAATTTCAGGTGATTTTTTAAGAATCTATTAGTCCAAGTATTTCCAATTTTGACTCTGTAAGTCTATACTTGAAAATCACTATTTTCTAACTTTTAATGGTTTTGTGCAGTGTCTTAGGGCAATGGTGCCCAGGCTGACCTCAGATGTTCTTACATGTCCACGGCTCAGCCACTCCTAGCCAGCTTGCTCCTTTCTTTCTGCCTGGAGTGTTCCTACTTTCCCTCTACTCTTGCTCTTAAGACTGAACTCAACACTTAAACACAGCCTCAAAATACTGCTCCACCAAACAGCAACAAAAACTGGATAATTTTACCAAAATTTTCATAAAAAGAAATGAACAGAATTTGTTTGGCATTCACCGTCATGCAAAATGAACCAAATTCCCCTTCACAAATGTCTGTTCCCACCACTTCCCTGCCTCTAGCACCACAGAGGGTTCTCTTCCTATTATTTCAATAGCCAATTTGCCACTGTCTGACTTCAGAGTTTGAGGCTTTGGGGGTGAGGATACTTCAGTGTCCAGTCTCATGACAGTTTTGGGTACTAGTTACACTACTCCAGGTGTCTCACTTTCAGTGATTTTGCTCAGACCATGATGTTGACATCAGGCTTTAGCTGAAGGGAAATTATACAAGTCTGGATAATAACAATTATTTTTTCAGTTCCTCCTCTACACAGTAATCCTGCTAGATATTTCTCTCATTTTACAAGAAAACTGACCCCTAAAATATAGTGGCTTAAGTAAAATTAAACTTTATTTCTATTTCATATACTGTTCCATAGATAAGCAGGCCAGGGCAGCTCTGCCATCTCACTATATGATTTCCACCTCTGGACCACTGGGAAGTGATTGCTTCAGTTCCCACCACCATGACTGTGTTTTTTAATGGACAGAAGGTGAAAAGCAAGAGGAGAGTGATTCGGACGTAGCAGACTTCACTTCTGTTCATTATCCATTGGTCAGAACTCAGTCCCAGCTAGCTGCAAAAAAGACTAGGAAATGTGGTCTCTTATTGGGCAGCCACATGTCCAGATAGAACTGGACACAACTCTAGATAGATGGTCCACAAATTTTAATGGTTTGACCAATGATCAGCTTCATTATGGTATAAGACACATTCAGTAGAAATTATGTTCAGATTTGGAATCTGGATATCTTCCTGGGCCAGTGATACATGGTATAAAGATTTCAGCAGCAAGCTGAAGCTTCCAGTGTGCCATGCAGTCACAACAGTAGATAACTGATACTCTGCAGTACAGTGTGTTGCTAATCTATGATGTTCAGTAGGTTAGTGTATTAAATGCATTTTCAACTCATCCAAACATCGCCCCACTTTAAGTTGAGGAGCATCAATAAGGAAGAAGAATGGATATCGCTGGATAACTAGTACCCTCTGCATATTGAAATTCAAAAAGATACAAGAGAAAGACAGCAGGAGTTTACCCCCCAAATATGGAATTGGTTAGTGCAGGAGGTAGGATTTGAATTCAGATATGTCTGGCTCTAATCTCTGTATTTCTTTCCTATATTGAAAATGAATGACAATGAGATCAAGGAGCAGCCTGCCTAGGATCCATAGAAGAGCAGGATGGGTACCAAGTCACCTGATTCCTACAAATCCAAGGCTATAATTATTTCTCTCTATTCATTCTTGTAAAAAGAAGTATTGATTACTAAATGTATATCAGGCACAGTATTGAGCTCTGTGATTCATATAGATCATGTAGAAACAGACTGTCTTTGAAGAATTATAATGGGGTAGAAAGACACAAAGCTCATCTGAGTATGACATAATTGGAAAACAAAAGTCAGTAAGAATTTGTGGAGGTTTCAGTGAGGCACTACACCACTTGTCATGACAGACATGGAACCAGGCATTGTTTACTATAGTTCCCAAACATGGAGGACCTGCATCCCACAGATGTCAAAATCTGGATAATGGATACAATATAATCTCACTCATGCCTAAACAAATAAAAACTATAAATGATTTTAGGATGATATCCTAAATTAATACATCCAATTAAAAATAGTATGAAAAGGATGAAGTAATTGGTTACTTTAACCCAAAAATTAAAAAAAATAGATCCAATGATTAATAAGACTAATTTGTGTATGGTTGCCACTTTATAGGTAAATATATACATATTTATATATTTATTTACTCCTTCATATGTATATGGAGTAAATTCACATGAAATGAATTATTTTAGGGCAAAACTTTTATCATTCTGCTAAAAAGAGAACATGGAGATGTTTTCAACATTGTTTGCATTAATGTTTGTTTCTTTATGATACCTTGCTAAAATCACAGAAGTACTAACCCCTAAAGATATCTTTTTAAGAAAGTGTAAAGACAGGCCAGGTGTGGTGGCTTACGCTTGTAATCCCAGCATTTGGGAGGCTGAGACCGGAGGATCTGGGTTCGCAGCCAGCCTCAGCTACCTAGTGAGGCATTCCTCAACTTAGTGAGACCCTGTTTCAAAATAAAGAATAAAAAGGTAGGGCTGGGGGTGTAGTTCGTAGGTAGAATGCCCCTGAGTTCAATCCCCAGTACCGCAAAAAAAAAAAAAAAAAAAAAAAAAGTGTAAAGACATCTTTTAAGAAAGTACACTGCCGGGCCTGGTGGCTCATGCATGTAATCCCAGTACTTGGAAGGCTGAGACAGGAGAATCGTAGGTTCACAGCCAGCCTGAGCAACCCACCGCAACTTAGACCATTTCCAAAATAAAGAATAAAATAGGGGTGGGGGTGTAGTTCAGAGATAGAATGCCCCGTATCCCATCCCCAGTACACACGCGTGCACACACACACACACACACACACACACACACACACACACACTATACACCATTATATGATAAATGAAGTACCCAAGTTCTTTTTCTCCTCATGACTTTTCAGTTTGCTATTGTTTCATTAAATTTTGTTTTGGTGTGCTCTGGTTTACAAAAAAAAAAAAAACCAAAAAACTCATTTATCAGAGATCTGTTACGTAGCTTATCAAACCAGGTCACCTCCATACACAGTAATGTTTTATGAAGCAGCTTTCATTCAACAAATATTTAGCATCTATAATGAGCAACTCATAATACTATATAAACATATAAATATGTGTAACATGCTGATATGAACAAAATACATGTATATAGTGTAAAAAGTCATTTTGTTCTTCCTCACTGTTACTCAAAGCAATAATCTCTGTTCTTTTATTCCTTCCCCAGTTTTCTACTTCTAGAGGCAACCACTTTGTTATTTTGGCCAATTCACCCCCTTGTGTTTAAATACTTTCATATCACTAAATAAGGTGCTTTTATGACTACTACTTGATTTTTCAGTTTCAGGCATTATTTATTGATTTTTTTGCAGTATATATTTTTAATGTCCTTCCCCCACCACCACCACCTAATCCCCACCAAACAAACATACATGCAAGAGTTACATTTTTCATTCTTCCTCCCAATACATCAAAATTCTGGTTGGATCAATATTCTGTTTGCCTTGTTATGACTTTCTAAGAATTATTTACCTCTGTGTCATATAATATTCTATGAT
Source organism: Graphiurus murinus (assembly GCA_004027655.1). Lineage (NCBI taxonomy): Eukaryota > Metazoa > Chordata > Mammalia > Rodentia > Gliridae > Graphiurus > Graphiurus murinus. The sequence continues at coordinate 181,566 of PVLC010000121.1, read as the reverse complement.
TACCTTTCCTCCCTGCACAACAGAGCCTCTCCCCATTCCAGAGCCTCTTTGTTTTACCTTCTCTCAGATAATATGACATGACTCTAATGTCAGTGAGAAGACCTAGGAGTCTAAGCCCTTCTTAGACATTCCTACTGATTTCAGGCCCACACTTGCCCCAGACTTTCAGAAATACTCGGTTGGGTTGCTTATTGGCTTTCTCCACTGCTAGCTCCCATTATTTTTGTCCCTGTAGGTTTAACTTTGTAGGTTAACAAGATCCCTTTGCTTTATCTTAGTAGGATTTGGGAAAGGAGCAAAATGTGTGTGTTCATCCATCTTTAACCAGAAGTCTCATTTTTCTCTACTGAATCTTTTACTATATCTATTATTCTATGATTTACACCTTAGCCATTGATCTCTTTCATAGAATCTTGTCAAAAGCTTCCTAAAAATCTAGGTACTGCTCCATGATCCACCAAATTCTTCTTATCTGCCATGAAAGTTATAGTTTAAAAGAGCCGAGATGAATGAATATTAAAACATAGCTTCTCATGTCTGAATTCAGAAAGGTCCTTTAAAACTGCTTTCTTGTGTGTACATCTTTCTTAATCCTTAAAGTGTCCTTTTCCTCTGAGATACATTATCCAGAATCAGTCACATCCTTACTAGTTTCTTGATGAGTTCAGTAGTTTTTGTTTGCAAAAATAAATTCTATTTTCTCATATAGGTCAATATATTGTGATTTTAATAAATTGTAATAGCATAGTCTTCTTGCACACTAAAAGAAGTTTCCCTTACTTTGATTCTCTTGACTTCTGGATGACCCAGACTATTCTTCCTTCATACTTTACCCACACATCTTAACACCTACTCCTCTCCAGAGTAATCAAATTCAACAGGTTCTTCTAATTTCTTGTTTGTCTGATGAAGAAAAAAAAGTGAAGCAGAGCTGAGGTTAAAATCCTGATGTACCACTTGAAGGCACATTCCGAAATTTAACACAGTACCAAGTGATTGTAGAAATTCAATGAATGATTTTGATGGAAAGGGAATTCATAAGACAGGAGAGAATGAGGAAGGAAAGAAAGGAAGAATTTCCTTTGAGAGACTACTTAAACTCCTGCTAAATTTATGGAGAGATTAAGAAATATCACTGTGTAATTTTCTGCCTGCAATTTTTACAGAAGAGCATTTATAAAAGGTATTTTTAAAAAGAGAACCTGATATGTGGAAACCTAGGCATGAATATTAGGTGCCAGGCACATCTAACTTGACCTGGTGTGTTCTGTGGTGCCCAGTTTTCTGGAACATTTCTGAGCCTCTAGTCAGAGCATTAGTGAAGCAGAGAAGCACTAAATACATGAAGATTACAGAACATGAGCAGCTCACTGATTCTCTCCCCAGAAAAATGGAGCATTTTCACTTGACAATAGATAGTATGAAGCTGTACTCTCCTTGAACTAAATTCATGAAACAGAAAGAAAAGGAGAAAATAGTGACAAAAAAAAAAAAAAAATAGAAACACAGGCAACAGCATCAGTGGCAATGGGAACTCGAAGTTAATTCATTAACATTGTAGGCCAGGAGATTCTCAGGGCCCCATTTCTGTTCAACAGTGTTGCTCTTCTCCCCGATGGCACCTCAGGGACCAGCACAGTGCCTGACATAGGGTGGGTATGCAGTCAGTGTATTTGAATGAATGAATGAACTGAGAGGATGAGAACCTAGTATAGGGAATAGCATCAAACAACAGGAAGATCAAAAATAAATACCATATTCAAAGGGCCAGAGAAGAGAGGAGTCAAGAGTTCAGAATAGGTGGAAGTGGAGTTGTATGAAAGCAGGGTGTGAAAAAATGAATAGAATCCAGGAAAAATTTAAAAGATACTTTAGGGGTGTTGGAGGCTTAGCTTTTTAACTGGGGAATGTGTGGAGTACAGTTATGTAAAAATAGCTTTACGACAAAGCAGACTAGGGTCTGCACTTAAGGAATCTCTGAAGGTAACATCCCAAGACACACTGTTAGCCGGACACAGTGGCACATGCCTGTAATCCCAGTACTTGGGAGGCTGAGATGGGAAAATCTGAATTTTGATGCCAGCTTGGCATTAATGAGACCCTGTTTCAAAATAAAATAAAAAGAGCTAGGGGTATAGCTCTGATGTAGAACACCTTTGGGTTCAGTCCCCATTATCACAAGCACAGACATGAACACACACACACACACACACACACACACACACACACACAACCTGTTCATCTTTCAGTGTTATTTAGTTTGTATCTTGAAATCTATAGTAATATTTGGTTATTATTCTCATTTTCTTCTAAAAGTAATTGTTGCTTATTATAATAGAAAGTGTTATAGATGAGGAAAAATGAATTTCATACATTGCCATATTAAAGTACAAACATATGGCCTAGCTGTCCATGGAGAAACTCACTCACCAAGTCACAGGGCAATGGAATAACTCTAATCTGTACAAATGTTAACATGTAGAAAAGGACAGGATGGAGCTAAGTACACTGTAGAATCTATGCAATGAAATGGCCTCTAACTTTTCTCTAAAACAAGAAAAAGGAAAAATGCAAATACCTTATGTTGATCTTGTAATTTTAAAGTTCTATGCTACTTAAAATAGTCCAAGGATAGAAGAAATTGGTGGGTCAGCAAAATAGCTGACTCATAGAGAACATTGGGTCAGGGTACCCAGGTAGACAGTATCCATCCACTCATATTTGAAATGGAGGTAGGAGATGAGACATAATTGGTGCTACAGCCCAGGGACCCAGGAGTACTCAAACCTCACCTCAAGTCATACAACCTCAAGAGAGATAGATACACACTTATGATGGCAAAGGAAAGCAAGACACTGAGCAGTGATGGGCATGAGGCCACCTGCCTCACAGTGTCACTGGTGGTCATATAATTGATAAGGAGTAATGAGGCACCCCACCCCTCACAGCCAGCGTGATACCAGAAGAGGACTGTTGAGCCCAAATGTGTACCCCTTAGCAATAATGAAGAGTCCCTCCAAGTGACAACAGAGGCTGGATCATGAACCTAAACTTCCACTGACTGGAGATATCACAGCAGCACCTGCTCCCCTGTGGGAGCACTGTCGGAAGAGGCCTGCTGAACACAAAATATAAGGTCCAGAGTTTTGTGAGACAATAGCCAAACAAATTAGGATTCTTATTTTCCTTGTAGTTGGCAGTTCAGGGCTGATACTGTGGTAGCACAATGATACGAGGAACCTAATGGTGCTTACAGTCTAATGGGGAAGAAACACAGTGTGATTGATGATAGATAGATAAATAGATAGATAGATAATATCAGAAGGGGTGGTAATAACTTCCATGAAGAAAATTTAAGCAGATTATGGGAAGAGAAAGTTACAAAATAAATCTAATCAGGAGACATTTGAAAAGACCTAAAGTAAGAGAGCTAGACACATAAATATGCTGGGGATCAGTGTTCCAGACAGAGGAATCATAAAAAGCAAAGGTTCTTAAGCAGGAACGTACTGTTTTCAAGGAACAGAAAGGTAGCCAATAAGGTCAGAGAGAAGGAAGCAAGGGGAAATGAGGCAGAAGATGAAATTAGAGAGGCAAATAAGGTCAAATCCTATAGGGCCTTGTAGACCTTGGTAAAGACTTTGGATTTCACTCTGTAAAAGTTACTGGGGGGACTGAGCAAAGGAGTGACATTTTCTTTTTTTTTAAATATTCACTTTAGTTTTAAACATTTTCTGTTTTAAAACGCTCACTCTAGCTGCTATGAGAAGAATAGACTGCAAGAGGGCAGGAGCTGAAAATGCAGACAAGCTTAAGCTTTTGTAGTAATCCAAATGGGAGATGACAGTGCTTTGACCAGACCAGGAGAAGTAGAAATGGTTACAAATGAGTACATTTTTATAAAAAGGCTGATGATTGTGTAAGTTGTGAATTAGATATGGGGTAGATGAGAAGATGAGGAGCAAAGGATGATACAAAAACTTTTGGCTCAACAATTGGAAGGATAGGATTGTCATCTATCAAAATAAGGAAGGCTGGAGAAAATGCAAGCTAGGTTTGAGATACCAGTCATATATTCAAGAGAAGATGTCTAATAGTTAGCTGTATATAGAAGTCCAGATGTATCTTTCTCCTTTACCGCCCTCAGTGTGGCTTTACTGTTGTTTGTGATCACCTTGATTGCAAGGTGGCTCCGCATCTGCCTTCCAGCAAGGAGCAGAGGTAAAGCAATGGGTAAAACAAAAGAGCACACACCAGCATTCTTATTTTGAGTTCTTAAAAAACGCCAGCTCTGGGACAAGGATTTGGATAAAAGAAATTTATTCGAGATGGGGAGGTACTGTATATTAATTTCCTACAGCTACTGAAAAAAATCACCACAAACTTGGTGATGTAAAACAGCCAAAATTTATTCACTCATGGTTTTAGAACCCAGAAGCCCAAGATCAGTATCAGCGAGCCAAGATGAAGGTATCAACTCTGTGCTCCCTCCAGAGGCTCTAGGAGAAATTTTTTCTTGCCTCCTCCAGCTTCTGGTGGCTGCTGTCATTGCTTGACTTGTGGGTGTATCATACCAGTATTCAATGATAGCATCTTCAAATCTCTCTCTGCTTTATCTTCAAATCCTCATCTCCTCTGTGTGTCAAATCACCCTCTTCCTCTCTTTTAGGGGCAATCCAGATAATCTCCCAATCTCAAAATATTTAATTGATGCAAAGACCTTTCTTTCAAATAAAATAGCACATCAGAATTAGAACCAGATATCTTGAGGTGAGTGGGGAGAAGTTTTCTGCCTACTGTCTGAAGTGAAACAAGGAAGGGGCTTGAGGGAAACACAAATCTATACTCATGAAGGCTTTTTGTCTTGAGCTCCTGGCAACAGTTGTGACATTAGAGATGGAGAGAGCTGGAATGGGAGCCGGCTGTGGTGCAGGGAATTAAGTGCTCTGTTTCAAACACATGAAGTTTGAGAGGCCACTAGACATCCTATGGAAATGTCAAGGTTGGTTAGGTAGTTAAACATTAGAGCTCAGGCTGCAGGCACAGATTTAGAAGTTATTACAACAAGCTGGAATGACAGGCTCATTAGAAATTTCCTACCCAAAAGGATTGAAACCAGACAACCATAGCAATGCATGCCTATCTGTTTATAACAGCACAATTCACAACAGCCAAAATACGGAACCAGCCTAGATGTTCATCAACAAATGAATGGATTACAAAATTATGGGATATACACACAATGGAATTCTACTCAGCCCTAACAAAGAACAAAATTATGTCATTTGCAGGAAAATAGATGGAACTTGAGAATATTATACTAAGTGAGATTAGTCAGTCACAAAAAAGTGAAAGGTCAGATGTTTTTCTCTTGTGTATGGAAGCTAGGGAGAAATTGGAATACAAAAGGGACTCTAGACAAGGGAAGAAAAATCCTAATGGAGTGATGGAGGGGGCTTAAGGGAGGGAGGGAGGCACGTGGGGAGAGGGAGACTCAATGAAGGAAAGACTTCAATGGACATGATGCACATGCACAAAATTATCAATGCCAATCTCAGTGTCATGCACGGGGAGGGTGAAGGAGTTAGGTGGGAGCTGGGGGAGGCTCACGGAATGCTGCGTGTATGTATGTCTCTATCACTCTAAATGTTATCATAATGTATGATTACATTGCACCAATTAAAAACAAAAGGAATTTTTCAGCATTCAAATAAACAATATATTTCTTTTTTTTTTTTTTTTTATGGAGAGTGAACCTGAAGGCACTCTATATCTGAGCTACACCCCAGCTCCAGCCCCCCTTTTTAAATTTGAAACAAGTTCTCACTAAGTTGCTGAGAGTCTTGCTAAATTGCTGAGACTGGCCTCAAATCTGCAATCCTTCAGTCTCATCCTCCCAAGTACAGGGATTATAAGTGTGTGCCACCACTGCAGCCTTCAAGTTATACATTTAAAAAGAAAGACTACAGGCATCCACTCTTTGTCCTTTTCCTTGTTTATTTGTCTTTTTTCTGGGATTACAGGCATGCACCACCACACCCAGCTCCTCAAAACAATATATTTCTTAAAAGTTGACTGGTATTGGGAAAATAGATTTTTATCAATGTTTACCTAATTCCTCCCTGTTGGGATAGCTGGCTTTGAATTTAAATAGCAAAGAGTAAAATAACTAGTCTCCCATGTCTTAACAATACAGTTTCTCATCAAATAAGTCTTCTGTCAAGGGGAAGTTTTGTCCCAGAGATTGGTTTATAGAGTCAAAGTAATACATGTATATATAAAACATTTATTTGTTGTTTGGTTTATTTATTTATTGGTACTAGGGATTGAACCCAGGGGCATTCTCTCTCTGAGCTACATCTCTAATCCATTTTTATCTTTTATTTTGAAACAATCTTGTAAGCTGCTGAGGCTAACCTCAAATCTGTGATCTTCCTGTCTCAGCCTTTCAAGTACTGGTATTACAGGCATGTGCCACTACACCCAAGCAAAAACTTATTACTAATTGTGCCATATGTTTGTAGAAATAACTATGAAATAATAATTCAGATACATAAGTTTATGAGGATAGAGCTACTTATACTTATAAGTAGTTATAAAGATACCCCTGAAGAACGAGGTTAGTGCCTGCTAATATTTTACCTTCACTGTCTTCTCCTTCCGCGTGGTGCATACAAGGTTACTCAAAATGTGAAAAGTTATTCCAGAAAAACATGTATCTGTAACATAGGTACTTTAACAGATAATCCTCTCTTTTTAGAACATAAAAATAAGATTTTTAAATTTGTACGTGCCTAGAATTCTGATAAAACATTGATAGGACTTGGAGGGTGTGGTATTGCATTTTATTTCTATTAATGTCTCCCTTTATGATTATGATAAAGGCTTTAGAACAAGGCCTTTATACGTACCTTTAGGCATACATTTTTGTAGGAGGTTTATATCTCCTCTGTACCAGAACATTAAGCTTCTTGCAAATGAGAGAAAAGAATGGACTGAATATAAGCTATATCTCAACTATGCAGTAAAAACAGGCATTTTAGTACTCCTATTCAGCAAACACTAATGATGACAGTAAATTTTTTTGAATGACAAGAAAAGTGCTTAAGGAAAAGCTATTTTTGTCTATGATCAATTAATTTTGAAGAAGGGTAACCATGAAACTATGACCTAATGGTCCTAAAATAACAACTCTTTTGCTTGACTGTTGTAGGAGAGACAGTCAACTAAAGAGCAGATTGACCTTACAGACATGTCTATAAAGGTGTGTTCTGGGACTTCTGGAGTCTCTTCCACTTGATCTTGGTTATGCATGGTGTGGTACATCATTTGATGTGCAAAACAGGGTCTGTGAGTCACCATGGGGAAGTTAAATTATATTTAGCATAGCCTATTAGCTAAGGCAGATAAATTTGTAATGCATTTTAGAATGGGTTTCACTCAAAGATTTTGAAAAAGTTAAGAAACTCATTTTATTTCTACTCCATGCTTCATGAAGTTATCTATTTTTCTTCTCTATGCCTCCTTCCTTCCTTCCCACTCTCCATGATGACTTCCTTATTTGTCTTTTAAACTTCCTCTTCTCTCTCCCAAACTTCAGATTCACTTCTATTCATGTATCTCACATGTTGTAAATCAATCTTTCAAAATCTCAATCTCTCTCTCTCTCTCTCTCTCTCTCTCTCTCTCTCTCTCTCTCTTCTGACTTTTGTGAATAGTAATAAACATGGGAGTGCAGGTGTCTTTTCAACATATTGATTTCATTTCCATTGGGTATATACCTAGCAGTGGAATTTCTAAGTCATATGGTATTCTATTTTCAGGTTTTTGAGAAACTTCCATTCTGTTCTCCATGATGGCTGGACTAATTTACATACCACCAATAGTGTTACAAGAGTTCATCTTTCTTCACATCCTTGCCAACACTTGTTATTTTTTTTTGTCTTTTTGATAATACCAGTTCTCACTGGAGTGAGACTGAATAGCCAAAGCAATCTTGAGCAAAAGGAACAAAGCAAAAGGCATTATAATATCTTATGCCATAAAACTAGAGTATCAAAACAGCATTGTACTGGAATAAAGAGAGCCACACTAGATTTAAGAGCAAATATTGGTCATAATGAGACAGCTAAACTGCTTGTAGTTATCTGTGAAAAACTGAACATCTGAAGACACACTAGAAGGCTGTACAACTGAATTTCAAAAGAGGATATTAAGGTTGACCAAAAAGCTGAGTTTGGTTTAAAACTGAGTTTAACTATATCTTAGGTCAGACTCTGGAAGGAGAAGCAGTGGCCACCTGTACTGAGTGGATGTCCCCCACACTGCACATACTAAATCAGCCTCAGTTCACAGGATTACTATACTGGCACATCAGGCAAACAGAGTAGTATTTGAGTTTTGCCAACATATTTTACAGGAATTTTCATGATGTTTTTGTGGGAAAGAAAGAAAAAATTGCAAAGTTAATTAAATGATTAGTATTTGATTATAATAAAAGAAATAATTAATGGATCACTGTCACCCTGAAGGGTTTGGTAGTGGAATATGATAGGATTCTATCCCCCATTCTGTCCCTTATGCATTTTAGCAATTACTTGTATATAAATATACATATCTTCATATGTGTGTATTTAATATCTGTGAAATGTACTTTATGTATAATATATATTTCACATGTGCATATTTCATTGATATATAAATGGTGTGTATATCTCTATCTATAAAATAGTTCATGCTTATCAGATCTTCAGCGGGCAGAAAACTGGGAGGTATAGTGAATACATTCTTTGATAGAAACAAAATCTCAAATATAATCCTGGATATTACCTCATTTAAGACTTCTGCGCTAGCCCACCATCTCCAAGTCTGTATTAAGGAGCTCTCCTTTCTGAGGTGCCTGCATGTATTCATCAGTCTTTTATTCTGCCTGCCTTAGGAGTCCTCTGCACAGGTGGCAATTGGTCTTGTGTCTGTTTCCCTAGCACCTCACATACTGCTTAATGAACCAGTGATGATGACACACACTGAAAGACTGGGCTTCAGTCTGAAATTTAATAAGGATATCAAACTGAAATTTAAAAAGGATAACCATAAAGTCTTGTCTATGGATCCCCCCTAAGAAATTGAACAAGCACAAGATAGTGAATACTGGCTTACTCATAGAATGCATAAGAAAGAAATACAGGTTTAAGACTCACCTTGAGATGGTATGATAGCCCTGCTTTATCCTTCCTTCTCCCAAATTAAAAACTGATGTGATCTTCATCCGATTAGAAAGTATATAACATCTAAAACAAAGGATATAGAGCCGGACATGGTGGCGCACACTTGTAATCCCAGTATTTGGGAGGCTGAGACCAGAGGATCCGGATTCACAGCCAGCCTCAGCTACCTAGTGAGGCACTCTGCAACTCAGTGAGACCCTGTTTCAAAATAAAGAATAGAAAGTAGGGCTGGGGGTATGGCTCGGAGGTAGAATGCCCCTGAGTTCAATCCCCAGTACTGCAAAAAAAATAAATAAAACAAAGGATATAAAGTCCTTCTCTGAGCTAATTGGACCATATCTGTAGTGTTTTGTTAAAAATCCAAAGTGATACATTTCAAGGAAGAAATAGACAAATAAGAACTTGTTCAAAAGAGAGCCACCAGGATTATAAAGGGTCTGGAGATCTTACCATAGTCATTCATATTTTCATTAATTTAACAAATGCATATTGAGTATCTAGTACTTTCCAGGTAATACATTAGGTACCAGGTATAAAGCAGTGGAAAAATCATTTAGTAACAATCAAAAGAAGGATATTCTTTGGAAATAAGCAATGACCACCCAAATGAGAATAAGCAACCACTGCTTATTCAAAGCTTGCTATACCAAGGAAATCACTGACCATCACTTGCATTTGAGAGACTCAGCCTACTGTGCTGAAAGTTCTGAATGGTCTCAGTATATCACCTTAAGACGAATGGATGCAAATGTTCTTCAATATAAAAGAGGAATTTTCTAAAACTCATTGCTATCTAGATATTGCAAAATAGGTTTCAAACTTTGGCATGCGTTAGAATCACTGATATCTCTGTTACCAATGCAGATCTTGGGCACTGTCCTTGACCTGATGAATCTGATCAGTGATAATAAGATGGTTGATTCTTTTAGAAACACTTGTGGAAGAAATGCACATACTTAATGGATAGCTGGATTAGATGACTCGTTAGAGTCCTTCCAGTCTGAAAGTCTAATATTGTAATTTTTGCATACTAGAGCGATAACCAGGAAATAAACCATTCATCTGTTTACTTAACAACATTGATTGAGTAGATTACATTATATCTACACTCTACCTTAGGCCTGTAGTTTAATTCAGTTTGCATGGGGCATTCCTACAAGCCAAGGAAATAGCAATGAAAAAAAAAAAGAGCTCATTTATTTATTCTTCAAAATTTTATTGAGCATTTTCTTTGTGACAGAGGATTCTGCTAGTTTTTGGAGAAATAATGATGAATAACACTGATATAGTCCTTTTTTTCAGAGCTTATATGAATAGTAAAGATGTTGTTATGAAAAGAGAAACACACGTTTCTCAACATGTTGGCACATGTTATGAAAAGAGAAAGTAGTATGAAAAACCAGGCCATATTTCCTTCTTTTTCCCTATATAACTCCAACTAAAGAATCAATCAAGTTATTTATAGAAGAATTAGTATTCTTCTTTCATCTACATTTGTTTTAAGTTTCAAGTAAAACTCAAAGAAGCCCCTTAAGCTTCTTTGGATCACAGGTTCAAGGCCAGTCTCAGCAATTTAGTGGTACACTGTTTCAAAATAAAAATGAAAAGGGTTTGAGGATGTAGCTCATAGGTAGAATGCCCCTTGATTCAATCCCCAGCTATACACACACACACACACACACATACACACACACACACACACACAAATGAAGACTTTGTACCTTAGTCGAAGACTACTATGAGAAGACTTCAAAAGAGCACTTTGTACTTAAAGCCTCTGTGATATCATAACCTGTGATTGTATTATTGAATAAACCAGAGAGACATCTCTTGTTCAGGTTGTCTCTGGGTATTTTAGAAAGTAATTCTGGAAATTCTGAATTCTTTGGATTCTAATACCTGTTTCTAACCAAATATGGCAATGGAGTGAATTTCTGCTATATTTTTAGCATGTTCTTGTTCAAAATACCCTGTCTTTTGCTGTGTAGTATATAGGAAGACACATAAAATAGAAAAAAACTCTTCTTCTAATTAGCTGTGTGATCTTGGACCTCTCTGGGCCTCTTTTTTTCCCCCAAAACACTAAATGATTATTAATTAGCCTTAACTTAAATAAAATTATGAATTCACAAAGCCAAATGGAGGAAATGTTCTCATTTTGCACCTCTCTCTCTTGTCCTACTCCCTGCTTCACAAATAAATAAGAAGTCTGAGCCGGGCGTGGTGGCGCACGCTTGTAATCCCAGCATTTGGGAGGCTGAGACCAGAGGATCCGAGATCCCGGCCAGCCTCAGATACCTAGTGAGACACTCCACAACTTAGTGAGACTCGGTTTCAAAATAAAGAATTTAAAAAAAAATAGAGCTGGGGGTATAGCTCGGGGGTAGAATGCCCCTGAGTTCAATCCCCAGTACTGCAAAAAAAAAAAAAAAAAAAAAAAAAAAAAAAAAAAAAAGTCTGGTCACCACTATTGAAATGAATACTGAAATAGTTCACTATTCTAATCTGGACAGTTATATGTTCCTTAAGCTGAAATCTGAGGCATCAATATCTACCTGTTTAGACAGTTGGAATAAATGGACCCTGGGGACTGTTTCGGCTTCTTTGAAGGAGAACCCTAGTGGGAACACCCAGCAACCTGTCTTCTCACCAGCTTTCAGTGACCATAATCATAGCAATTACCAAGAGTCTTGTTTCAAAAGCAGCAGACCCAAGATATTACCACCTATATGACTAACAGTATCCCTACCATCTGAAGACGTGTCACACTGTCCACACCTGTCTGATCAAATTCCTTTCAAACATGAAATTTTGAAATTCTTTTCATGCCATGTCAAGTCCCCTCTTTGAGGAGCAGCACTGTAGCCGAGTTTGTACTGAATCTTGGCCCACCTTTTTCAGGCTTGTTCTTCTCTTCCTGACAGGCATGATTGATGGCCCAGTTTGCCTCTGTCAAACATCCTCAAATAATGACATACATAAGTGCATGTATATTTATATGTAAGCATTCATATTCATTCTTAAGCTAAATCTTACAATTTTCCATAACTAGCATATCCCCTAAAATTAGCCCACTTGAAAAAAAGATTATTTTAAAAAAAAAAAACAAAGAGTATATACATTTATAGCTCAGCAATTAGCTTTTAGTTAATTTTAAAAATTAAACTCTAGCTTTTGGACTTCTTCCTATTTAAATAATTGAATCATTTGAGGAAATGATCAAGCTATGCCGAGCAATATAGTGGTAATTTGTCTTGCTGCCACATTTTACTCTTTTTAAAATGGATTTTACTGTTCTACAATTGTCAGAGCGTCTCCTTGTGAGGCTGAGCTTCAGGAATTAATGGAACAAATTGACATCATGGTAAGCAACAAAAAATTGGACTGGGAAAGAAAGATGCGGGCTTTGGAGACAAGATTAGATCTTCGGGATCAGGAGTTGGCAAATGCACAGACTTGCTTGGATCAGAAAGGTCAAGAGGTACTTAATATATGTGTTAATAGTTGTTAATTCATCAGACTCTTACAAATAGTATTTATTTTTATCATAGAATGTTTTTCATTATAGACACTTTTATTCAGGCATCAGAAATAGTATTTAATGCTTACAAATCTATCATTAAATGGTGTGCTAAATGTAATAATGTAAATGAAATAAATGCAGAGACTAAATCCATAGATATTTACTGAAGACAGACATTTGACGTCAATGCCACTGATAAAAGTAAATAAACATTTATTGTAGATGGTAAATATAAGTGTTTTGTGAAACAAAGAGGTAGTTATCAAAACTGTGTCTTTGTTCAAGGCAGGGTTCAGGAGCATTTGCCTCTTCTAACCATTAGAAAAATATTTCTTGAAAATTAGATGTCAGGAATTGCTTATGGGACAAAGAAGAGGAGTGTGTGGTGAAGCTGTATGTGTCCCTGGGGCACCCACTTTGGACAAGTTCACTCACTCCCAACAGGCTGCTCACTGCCAGGCTGGTGGTCATGGAATGTGAGAGAGTTCCAGGCCGGAGAAGTTTAGGAAAACCGCCTGCCATATTTAACACAGACTTTTGTGCTTCTGAATTTTGGGGGGACTGAGGCATAAGAAATTTTTACTACCCATGCCCTAAAATATCATCAGTTGTTTACCCATCAGCCATTTTTCTTTCTTCATTGGCTTTAGAGTAAAACTTAGTTTCTTGAATAGTTACCTATGCTATTGTTTGGCCTGGCTAACTTAGTTATTGGTATCCAGTTCCACTTCTTGGTAGAGTTAGGTCATGAGTCTCTGGCATATACAAGGGATTATTCTCTTCTACACCTCTAAAGACATGTATATAAGCTGGCTTCTTATCTACATTTTAAGCAAACAAATTCAATAAGCCATATCCTTAACAACTACTCTTAGACATTTTTCTTTTTATTTTAATGTTGGTACTTATAAAAGTATATTAATTATTCATAGTACCACCAAAGCAGAGTTTACCTTGCAGGCAATGGAGCAAAAAGAAATTTTTTGAATTATGATAATAGAGGTGTTGCCTGAGTAATGATGATGTAGCTCCCAAAAAAGATAATGCAAAGTAAATTTTAAATCTTAATTTAAAATTCGATGTGATAAGGATCTTTTGTTAAACCCCTATACCGTACTGTACTATCCTAATATGTACCTAGTGGAATAGTGCTAGCAGTTTTTGGGTTTTGTGAATTTAATTATTAATAGCAGTACAAATATTTATTCTTAGTTTGGTACAGCAGTTTTATTTGAATTGTGCTTCTGATTTTGTCAGGCAAAATTTATAGAAAGAAAAACTAAATTTTATTTTTAATGCAGGTTGGGTTACTTCGACAGAAGTTAGACAGTCTGGAAAAATGTAATTTAGCAATGACTCAGAATTATGAAGGACAACTACAAACCCTAAAAGCTCAAGTAAGAAGACTTATTATAGTTTAATATTATACCTATTGATCTATGTTTTTACCTATAGCACTGTCAATTTTATTGAAACTAATTGTTTTTATACTACAAGCAAAATTTCCTTATACTTGAATCTCATGTTTGGCTTTGTCTTTCATTGTTTTATATGTACTGATTTTGCCTCTTTTACTAGATTATCAGCTCTGCATGCTTTCTGTACTTCCTTTAACTGTTATGACAGTACTAGGCAAATAGCTTTTCTATTTCTCTGGAGACTTTTTACTTAATTAAATTATTATCATTAGCCATGTGACCAGCAGCAAAAACTATAATTGTGTTTTGTGGATTTTTTTTTTTTTTTGGCAGTACTGGGGGTTGAACTCGGGGCATTCTACCTCCAAGCTATACCCCCAGCCCTATTTTTTATTCTTTATTTTGAAACAGGCTCTCACTAAGTTGCAGAGTGCCTCACTAGGTAGCTGAGGCCGGCCGTGAACCCGGATCCTCTGGTTTCAGCCTCCCAAATGCTGGGATTACAAGCATGCACCACCACGCCTGGCTTTTTTTTTTTTTTTTTTGTGGTTATTATTACATAATAGGTATGTCCTTTATTCTATGACAATTTGCAATGTGGAAATCTGCTATTATGAAATATTTATTGGAAGAATAAAATTGATTTCTATTACTTTGTTACTGGTAGGACTGTTTCATAAATGATAGTGCTTCTGCCTATGTCATGAGAGGGATACTGATTTCTTTCTTACTCATCCCTATTACTGACAAACAAAAAAATCTCCCTATCACAGATAGCACACAGGGCAGTAACCATCTGAGCATTGCAGGTCTAGCAGATGCTGTATCCTCGCTTAACCTAATAAACAAATCAATTAAAAATACAGGCAAAGATTTGAATAGACATTTCTCCAAAGAAAATATAAAATGGGCAATAACACATGAAAAATGTTAAACATCATTAGTCATTAGAGAGGTGTAAATCAAAATTACAATTAGATACCCCTTAGTATACGTGGATTGTTGGAATAAAAAAGACGGACAATAGCAAGTGTTGGTGAGGATATGGAGAAATCGGAATCCTATACAGTGTGAGTGGGAATGGGAAATGGTGCAGCCACTTTGGAAAACAGTTATTGTTTTCCAAAAGGAAATTCTCAAAAGGAACAATTACACTCCTAAGTGTATGTAGAAGAGAAACAAAAACATATGCCCATACAAAAATTTGTATACCGGTGCTCATAGCAGCATTATCCGTAATATCCAAAAGTAAAAACAACTTAGGTGTCCATCAATTTATAAATGGTAAACAAAATGTGGTATATCCACGCAGTCAATTTATAGTAGGGGAAATAAAATCCAAGTGAATTTTATAGTAAGGGAAATATATCTTAACACAATTATGCAAGGAAAATATAAAGCAGGAATGGTTGCTTCAGTATCAGATAATGTAGACATAGTTGTTCACAGTTTGATTTGGAAAAGCCCCAAACTGGAAACAATAAAAAAGTCTCAATATGTGAATGATTAAACTGTGATACATTCATACCCTGGAATACTACTCAGCAATAAAAAGCAATGAATTACTGATACACACATGGATCTCAAGATCCTTAAACTGAGTAAAGACACCTAATCTTGAAAGGTCATATGCCATATGATTCCATTCTATAATATTTTCAAAATGACAAAATTGTAGAGATGGGAAACAATTAGTGGTTGCTAGGACCTAAGGAAGGAGGGTGAGAAGATCTTTGTGGTGATGGAATAGTTCCATGGGTGGTGGTGTTGTTTACACCCTGGGCTGTGTGCAAGCTAAGCACATGCTTTACCACTGAACAGCTCTCCAGGCCTCTAGTTTTGAATCCTGATTTGTGGTTGGAGTTACTCAAATCTACACATGTGATAAAATTGCATGGAATCATCCACATATATGGGACCAAATTCAGCTTCCTGGGTTTGATATTTTACTATCTAGTTCAATAAGTTGTAAATATTGGGAGAAACCAGGTGAAACAGACCCAGAACCTCTCTGTAATAACTTCACAACTCCCTGTACATCTTTAATTATTTCAACAAAGTAGAAACAAAAACTACTTGAAAACAGACATACAGATATGTTCTCACAGATGTTGGTACGCTATGCTGCTCATTGGAAGTATCGTCTTTTAAATTAAATATTAAGCTTTCTTGAATAAAGCAGGAAATTAAAATTGTCAACACAAGATGGCACTAAATAAAAGTAATAAAAAAATTGGGTTTTTTTCTAAATTGTGAGCTTTGCTACATATGGTTAAAACAAAACATTTATCAAGTGAATCATTGTTTAACTCTGCAGTTAATGAAGTCCCAAATTTACATGAAAGCTGAATCATGTTCAGCTTCAATAATTCAGTTTTAATAACTGGTTCTATCTTCACTAATTGGAACATTTAAGCTTTACTGCACTTTCAAATCATGACTTAAATTTTTGAAGAGGTACACAAGAAAAGAAATAGCATGAAAGCAAGCTAGAAATAACTGTTGATAGTAAAATGTTAGCATTTTCTATTACAGTTTTCTAAACTAACAAATAACTTTGAAAAACTGAGATTACATCAGATGAAACAAAACAAAGCTCGCCAAAAAGAACTATCTCAGAAAGAGGAAATACCCTTTGAACTGAGCAATTTGAACCAGAAATTAGAGGTAAGATATCATCTTAGCTTCTTTGTGTCTATTAAAGATTGGTTTTCCTTGTTGTTGTGATGTATACAGTTGTGGTAACAAACACCATTACAAATCAACCTTTCATTGAATGTATTTTCTTAGTGCACCTTCCTTCAAGCACTTAGTAAATTAAAACTTCACTTTGATTTATGCATCTTTTATATACATCAGCATTTTGGGAGAGCCAAAAGAAAAAAAAAAAACTTTAAAGAAACTGCAGCTGTTGAGTGAAATTGAAGGACACCCCTGGGGTTGGTTAAAGCGAATGTCTGATAAATCTTTTAGTAGCTATTTAACTATTAGGTACTTAAATCCCAATGAAACCTCAAAACAGTTTTCAGAGCAGAGCTTGAAGTTTCAGGGTTTTTTCTTTAAAGCTATAGCACCACTCCAATTAAGTCGCCCCATATCATCTAAAACTTCTAAAATCTTAGTCTCTAAAAAGATTCACTATATCACAGATGCACTAATTATTGTCCTTTTAACTTTTCAACCTTAAAATACACAAACCAGATATTTATCTTCCTTTTACTTGGAGCATTCCTGCTATAATTCATGTAACAGCAAATAGATCCTACTATAAATTTCTATTGTCTCATCTTAGATGGGCTCCCAGTGCTGTTCAGTTATTTTTTAATTGACATCAAGATGACCCTTACATTATCCATTTAATTTCTTTCATTCTTCTCAAGTCCGAAGCCCCAGCGTCCCCACTTTTAGCCAATGATTTCAGGGATTTTTCCTCCTCACTTATTGGTCATAGTCCTGCACCTCCTGGTCATCAAGGAGGGATTAACTTTATGAAATCTGTAATCCGTGCCTTTCTCTTTACTTTTCATACTCCAGCCCAGATCTTCCCGTTTGCCTTTTTTCCTGTCTAGTTGCCATTGCACTGTTTCATCAGCCATCATCTTACCCTTTAATTAATATCCTTCTGCTCCAAAAACACCTTTAAAAGCAGAGAAAAATGTGAGCCAGGGTCACATCCCTAAAAGCTTTACTTGTTGCAAGAACTTTGTAGGAAGTTCTTTTAAAGTCCTGCAAACTTTACATCTTATTCTATATACACAGTTCTTTCAATATAAAATTACTATCACTAAGTGAGTTGATTCTTAGGGAAAATGCATGGTGCCATACTTACTCCCTGGCACTTACACTGGTGTAACCCTATTGCTTCAGAAACATCCTGTCTCATCGGAGATGCCCAGAGATGTGCTCTGTAATGCACATGCTCTTTCACTGGACATGAATTATCAAGCCACTGATTACCCATTTATTTGACCCTTCTTGGGCTTTTGGGGGAGAACCACATTCATGTAAATTGATCTGACAAAGTCCTTATGTCAATATTAACTACTTTGTGTACATTTTACCTTTATGGAGCTAAATATATATAAATATATGTCATCAAATTATATGGAATTAGCATACTATGTTTTGATATGTTTGTGCTTATATAAAAAAATTTAAGCACACTATGTTAGATATCATTTAACTTGTATAATTATAGAAACATTTCATATAGCTGTGCTTATAGCCATCTGAGAAGTTAGTGTGTAAGAGGTAGACTATTCCAGTTTTGGTCTATATGTAAGCATGTTTTTCCTTTGGGATAAGCATTTATACATTATTATAATAATAGCAATTAACAGCAGCATGAAGTAGAGGAGGAAGGTGATAGTTTAACTTAAAACAGGCCATGAAGCCATTACTGACTTATGTGTTCACACTGCAAACTTTAGAAAAGTTGTTAACTTCACAAAATTCCATTTTTATCAGTAAATAAGGTTTAAAAATACATTGTGATTACAGGTTAATATGTGTGTGTGTGTGAACATGCAATTAAATATATTTAGATACCTATTGAAGCATTGAGAGGTGAAAATACATGAAGTCAGGAAGTTGCCTTAAAATACTCCAACAAAGAGAGTGGACAGATTAGAGAAGTAAAGACAGACTGAGTCCACTGTAGCTAAAATCGGCAAAGACTACATAATGGTTTTACTCTCCACTTTTATGTAAGTGTAAGAATGTTTAAAACCATTTTACAGATGGAAGTTTGTAGAGTCTCTGACATGTAGTACTCACTAAAGACCATCTCCTAATATTTAATAGGAGACTTTAAAAAAAATGTAAAAACAGATATCACTAGAAACTCTTAAAGACCTTGACCCACTCTCAATCATAAAGAACAGAAAAGGTGCTCCAGCCTTGGAGAACTTGCTCTTGAGATCTCAAGAAGTCTACAGATGCTCTAAAGCCGACACTGACATCTCCAGTCTCTACAAAAGCCCATAGGAAGCTCTGTGAGGTTCTTTATGGCCCAATACTATTGAATGTCTTGTGCTGGCTGACTAGTCTTGAAACCAGTAATACATCCATATGACCAAGGAAGCCAGGGATGTTATAGGTATCTGCTGATGTGCCCACACTTTCCTAGTTGTTTTTGGCCTCATATCTGCCTATTGTACCAACCTTAAGGAGTTGAGGCTAATGCTCCTGCCTCTCCCTAAAGCATGTTGGGGACTATTTATTTTCAAGATTATTTGAGGTTGTTGGGTAGATGATACCAAATATTTGCATTATCTAAAAGATATTTACTAGCCATGCACATTGGTGCACACCTGTAAACCCAGTACCTAGGAGGCTAAAACAGGAGAAATTGCAGATTCTAGGCCAGCGTGCAGTAATTTAGTGAGTCTCTGTTTCAAAGTAAGAAATAAAATGGGCAGGAGGTGTAGCCCAGTAGTAGAATACTCCTGGGTTTAATCCCAGATACCACTAAAAAATAGAAGATATTTACTACTAGCTGGGTGTGGCGGTACATGCCTGTAATCCCAGTACTTAAGCAACTGAGACAGGAGAATTACAGGTTCAAGGCCAGCCTGAGCAACATAGGGGCACCCTATTTCAAAATAAAAAAAATAAACAGCTAGAATATACTTCATTGGTAGAGCACCCCTGGGTTCAATCCCCAGTACCATAAAAAAAAAAAAAAGATATTTACTGCTTAAGTCAACCTTGCCCAAATTTTGACTTCTTACCCCAAAGACTTATTTTTACATTCAAAGCAAACAAAAAAATTTAAATCTAGATTACATTGATTGAAAATACTACCTATTTTCTACCACAGCCTAGTTTTGTAAATTTGCAGTATTATTGAAGACTATTTTTTGGTACCTAATTTTTATATTGTTGAGTCTGAACCAAAGTCAATAGAATTAAATCAACTATTCAATTTATCCTAGCAAATATAGTCTATTAACCATTAGGTATTCTTATATATTTAGAAGGGGTTGTCTATTCATATTTCTCTAGCTTTATTACTGTCTCTCCATTTCAGGTCACTTTTAACTTCTCTAAAAGCTTCCTAAAGTATAGGCTTTCTTCACTGATTGTTCTGGGGCTTGTGGATTTATAAAATGAAGATTTCTCTAAATGTTCTTTATGTATAGAAAATCTGAAATTCCATGTTCTCATTTTAAGCAAGATGCAGCTTTCATTCCCCAAATTAGCATATTTATTTTCCAATATAACCAATCCAGTAATTTTAACCATTTTCAAAACAATGCAAATTGCTCTGGCCAAATGAACTATGTTTCAATTTGACATATTATGGGAAATATCTACATGGATTTTATGTGACAGTATCAAATATACTTATACTATAAGATTATTTTTTGTGCATTTTCCTACTTTGTTATAGATTCTTTGATTTTTTTTCTCTCTCAACAAGTTTTTTTAAAAAAATCATGAAATAGTCCTAGATTCTCTTCTCTCCATAGTACCTGGTAGACATTAGGTGCTTAACAAGTTTTACTGAACTGGCAATTGGAAACATCAATGCATTCATGCTATGTATCTATATGCAATAATATATAACCATGGATTTAATAAGTAGAGTTTATTTCCAACTATGTTGTTTTATTTACAAAATTTAGTGAGAATTTTTTAAATTCTAGGAAATGCTAATACCAGGCTTTTGTTTGTATGTTCATGGAATATAAATGGTACTTGGTACTTTGTCAAGCACTATGAGAAATACAAAGGTAATAAAATTCAATCCTTAGCATTAAGTTGCTTAATGCCTAGACAGAGAGATACACTATAATGGCCAGCCCTAGGCAAAATTGAAAAGCAATGGCATGTCCTTTCTTTGGTACCCCCAAAGCCATATCATTTGCTCATGTTATTAAGTTATGAACAGATATTTGTGTTCTATGACTACATTTCTTGAACAAAAACTTGAAGAATCGAGCGTGCTTTGTCAAACTAGTTCCACCATTTCTCCTCCAAGCAGCCCAGCTGGGACTGTCCAAATGAAGCCTGAGATGGTTTTAAGGTTCCTAAGAGTTGAGTTTGATTTTACCTTGGACAGTAGCTTTGAAAGCCACAAAGCTTCAGGCTGCTATAACAGAATACCATACACTGGATCACTTAAGCAACAAACATCTATTTCTTACTCTTCTGAGAGCTGGAAGCCCAAGATCAGAATGTTCAGATTGTGGTGAGGACTCTCCTGCTGGTTCACAGATGGCTATATCCTCACAAAGCAGAGCGAGAGAGAGAGAAAGGAAGCTCTTTCATATCACCTATTACAGTTTCATATTTCTTATTATAATTTCATACTTTTTGTTAATCGCATCATGTTGGCTACAGCATTGTAATTTAATTACCTCCCCAAAGCCTCAGCTCCAAATTTCATCACTCTGGGCCTCTGGGAGAGAACACATTCAGTCCATAGCAGTCACTAAATAAGCCCAAGTCCCACCCTATTGAACCAGGAACATGTTCAGTGACTGAATGAAGAGAAGGAAAGAAGGGAAAAACCTCCTTGTGAGCCAGATGTGGTGACACATACCTGTAATCCCAGTACTTGGGAGGCTGGGACAGGAGGATTGCAGGTTTAGGCCAGCCTGAGCAACTTAATGAGGTCCTCAGCAACTTAGTGAGATCCTATTTCTATAAAATAAAAGATAAAATAAGACTGGGGGTATAGCTCAGAGGTAAAATGTCCCTGGGTTCAATCCCTAGTACCACAAAAAAAAAAAAAAAAAAGCAAAACAAAACTTCCTGTATCAGGAAGTACTAGCTGATAAAAATGTTTGAAACTCCCTTAATAGTAATCACCATTTGTTATCAGAGAGACATATTTTCAATAAATAGAAAGTTTAATATTTTTATGCCAGGATTGTTACAAATTTCTTATCTTCCTAGCAAACATTAGAAAGTATGGGTTGAGCATCTGTAATCTGAAAATTTCAAATCCCAAATGCTCCAGAATCCCAAACTTCTTGAGAACTGATGTGATGCCGCAAGTGGAGACTGCCACACCTGGTCTCATCTGAGTCGCAGTCAAAACGCAGGCACATCTGAAGCACTGTATAAAACTACCTTCAGGCTGCGTGCATAACATGCATATGAAACATAAGTGAACTTTATGATTTGGCTTGGGTCCCATTCCCAGGATGTCTCATTATATATATGCAAATATTCCCAAACCTGAAACACTATTGATCCCAAGCATTTCAGATGAAGGATAGTCAACCTGTAGTAATAAATCCAACATGAATGATGTGATACTTTTTTATTTTGTTATAGTCCTAATAAATTAAGAGACACTTACTTTTTTCTCAGAATGAATATGTACAAATGTAAGAAGCCCTGTTCATTGTGTTTTAAATGAATAATAATCTTTAATTTGTGTTTGTCCCCTATTTTTTCAAAGGAATTTAGAGCAAAGTCAAGAGAATGGGACAAGCAAGAGATACTATATCAGACTCATCTAGTTTCTTTAGATGCTCAACAAAAATTATTATCTGAAAAGTGTAATCAATTTCAGGTAAATTATCTAAAACTATCCTCTAAATGAGAAGAAGTTAGAGGCTACATATTGGCATCCTTGTAATCCAGCATGTAATCTATTTGCAGATAGAAATGTGAACTAAGGGAAAATAGCCAGAATAGGTCCAATGGTAGGTACAGTCATAAATGCACAAAATATCTGTAATAGTGAATTTATTTTATATGTCTAAAAGGATGCTGCTATTAAAAATTCCACTGTTAGTATGCTATTAAATAACATGTCTTTGTATGGCTGTGGGCAGACACTTAG
Source organism: Graphiurus murinus (assembly GCA_004027655.1). Taxonomy (NCBI): domain Eukaryota; kingdom Metazoa; phylum Chordata; class Mammalia; order Rodentia; family Gliridae; genus Graphiurus; species Graphiurus murinus. The sequence continues at coordinate 158,595 of PVLC010000121.1, read as the reverse complement.
CATGTCTAAGACTGCATGATTTGCTTTGCATTTCCCCTAAATACTTGTAAGGTTGAGCATCTCTTCATACACTTCATAGCCTTTTTTTATTTTCTCTTCCGTGAATTGCCTGTTCATGCTTTACCTATTTTTCTTTTCTGTTGATTGTCTTTTTCTTATTGATATGCAGAATTTTATACATTAGGAATCATTAAACTTTGTTAAATGCTTTGAGAATCCTTTTCTACAATACAGTTGTTTCTATTATATTTTGTGTATTTATTTTGGTCAGAGACATTTTTCAACTGCTGTATAATTGAATTCATAGTTTTCCTCTTTTCATAGCTTTTAGATGTCTTTCTTGCTACCTCTAGCCCCTACCCTACTCTACCACTTTGCTCCAAGAATATATAAATGCTTTCTTTATATACCATCTGAGATGTTAGAAAAAAACATAATACTGCATTATTCAAGCCAAGCTTCACTATCTAATAATATATTTAAAGATATTCTTACTAATTCTTTCTTTCATTCTTTAACCTTATGTATGTTTAAATATGATAGTTTCCACTTAACTTATTCGGTTTTCATGTTTTTCAGAAACAGGCACAAAATTATCAGACTCAACTCACTGGTAAAAAACAATGCATAGAAGACAGCAGCTCTGAAGTTCCTCGTTTAATATGTGAATCAGATCACAGTTGTGAACCTAATGAAAGAGATGAATTCATTATTGAAAAATTAAAATCTGCTGTGAGTGAAATAGCATTAAGCAGGAATAAGTTACAAGATGAAAATCAGAAGCTCTTACAAGAACTGAAAATGTACCAAAGACAGTGCCAGGTGAAGACTGGTCTTTCATTTTCCATCTAATATTGCCTATGAGTTGCAAAATGTTGACTGAACAGCTATAAGCATTAGTAAGATAATTTGCTATTATATGTGTAAATTCAGTTCATATTTCCTCTTAGTAATTAATTCTCATTTGATGAGTAAATTTAGTAATCTATAGTTACTTTACCCCACTAGAGTGTACTTTGATTCTGCAGTGATATAATAATAACATATAATGGAGATCATTTTTAAACCTCAATACCTAAAAACCATGCCCATTAGCCACACAACACCCTCTGTCACCACTGTTTAATTCTGACCCTATACCTCTTTTTTTTTTTAATAGTACTGGGAATTGAACTTAGGGGCATTCTACTTCTGAGCTACACCTCCAGCCCTTTTTATCTTTTAAATAGGGTCTTGCTAAGTTGCTGAGGCTGTTTTTGAACCCGTGATGCTCCTACTCAACCTTTCCCAAGTACTAATATTACAGGTGTGTGCCGCTATGTCCAGCTTCTGACCCTGTACCTCACAGGAATTCTGGGCTAGAGATACAGGAACTCATGAAAAGTTAAACAGTTTCAGTAAGAGGTATGTAGGTTATTCATTGAGATTTATCACTAGTAACCTGGTGTGTAACTAGTAACCTGGATAGCTTTTTGTCATTATAACAAAATACCTGACATAATAAGCTTATAGAAAAAAGATTTATTTTTTTTATCTAATCCAAGTTAGAATGTAAATGCAAACAAACAAACAAACCAAGCTAAACTGCAAATACTAAACACTGGTATAGCCAGAAATTTTCTAGAAATAGAAGAGGTGTTGTTTTCTCTGCCTTCATTATAATGTAAATGGGATTAGCCCTTACTCCTGTGAGATTGTCCAGGGAGCTCTAGAGTTCAGCTCAACCATCAGCTCCTCATCCTGTCCTGTTTGAGCTGTTTGCTTGAACACTGGTTCAAGTGTCATTCTTTCCTTTGTGGCTGCTCCCCATTCACCTCTCTGGGTATGGAACAACTGGTCACGCCTTCAGTTTAAAGACAACTTAAACTTACATTTTATAGTTGCCTTTGTACTGCTGGAGACTGTGCCAGGGTCACATGCAAGGAATCAGGAGGTCCCAAATATTCTTCTGGGCGCTTCAGTTTATCCTGCACAGACTGAAGTGTATCGGCTCTGTCCTTTCTTGCAGTCTTTTTGGCTCTGGTTCCTGCAAATCTATTCTCTGTGCAGACCTATCTTTCTCTGTTCTGTGAGTTGGCCTGAAACATATCTCATCAGCAAATCCAGCTCTGTCTGATGCCATCCTTCGCTGAGTTTCAGTTCTTTACTAATATGAGCTCTTTTTAATCTCCCCCAAGGAATTCTGCTTGAGCCTCTCGACAGTGTCCAAAAGCATCTCCATGGGCTGAAGTCCAGGCTTTGTCCTTGGCTCACTTATAAAATAGTGGCATATGTAATGGCTCCTCTTACCTCCTGGGGTTAGGGTGGAGGGCAGGTAGTTTCTGTTCCCCTTTCTTGGCAGTATGACTGACTTTCTCTGAAATGTTTTCCTTGACAAATCCCACCTTTCTCCTACTCAGAACTTCATCATTTATAAAGGAGGGAGAATCCTGTTTTTAAAAAATGTTGTAGCCAGGCATGGTGGTGCACACTTGTAATCCCAATACTTGGGAGGCTGACACAGGAGGATCACAGGTTCACAGCCAGGCTCAACTACTTAGTGAGACCCTGTTTCAAAATAAAGAATGAAAAATAGGGCTGGGGGTATAGCTTGCAGGTAGAATGCCTCTAGGTTCCATCCCCAGTACCACAAAAATACATACATACATACATACATACATAAATGTTTAACTAGAGGAAAAGCCTATATTTGAGGGACATTAATAAATGAACATGCTTAGTTCAGATCAGCATTTCTGCCCTCCATCCACATGAGTGCCTTAAGCCTGTGCGTCTCACACTTACCTCACCAACACTCCCATTTGCAAGAGGAGAGAAAGTATGCAACCTGGGAATCTGGAGGTGCAGCAGGAATTTAGAGGAAGTGTGAACCACTGAACAAATCACCCTGTCCTTTACTGATTTCTGTTAATTGACTTACCTTTCTGAGCCAAGTCCGAAGGGATTTGACTTGCCAAACTCCTCCTACCAAAGGTTTCTACAAACTTCCAGACCAAGGTCTCATGCACACTCCTTAGAAGGCTCTGTGGGTTGCCTAGGCTAGGGAAAGTCCATGTTACCCAGTCTGATTTTTCCTTAGGTATGTAGATTTTAATGTAATTAGTAATTTATTAATGTTTCCAAATCTATGTGGCCAAAATAAAAGTCCAGCTATTCATAGAAGTCGATATAATTATGAAATATTTTTATTGATATTTTTCCAAAAGGTTGCAAAATGACAATATTATTTGCCTAATTATTGACTCCTTTTAAATAAGTAGCTGTATACTGGTGTGATTTAGCTCCTCCAGGTGACATTTGGCTATACCTGGATATATTTTTGTTTTTTACGATAAGGGGAAGGGGGTCTTACCAGAATCTAATGGGTGGAGTCCAGAGACGCTGCTAACCATCCAACAATGTACAAGGCATCACCACAACAAGGAATTCTCCAGTCCAAACTATCAGTAGTGCTGCGGTTGAGAAATGCTTCTTTCAATTTTTGAAAAGAAGTCATTTTTCCTATATTCTTCTCTAACTGTACTTTGTGATGTTTTCCATAAAAATTAATGATAAATCTTAATGTGACTGATATTTATACTGATTGCTATGAAAAAGTTTGCCAAAATTATATTTTATTTTTGTTCATTTAAACATAATTTATCCTTGGATGTAAAAACACTATTAAATTTAAACCCAGAGTCTCCATTTTACACTTTTCAAAAGAACTGCATACATTAAAAATGAAACCAAATTATTCTGGAGCATGTTTGAAAAAAAAAAAAAAAAAAGCTGAGCCAGGTACAGTGGCTCATACCTGTAATCCCAGTACTTGGGAAGCTGAGACAGAGTATTGCAGGTTCGGGGCCAGTGTGCAGTAACTTAGCAAGACCTTGTTCCAAAATAACAAGTAAAATAGGACTGGGTGAGTAGCTCAGAGGTAGAACATCCTTGGGTTCAATCCCCAGTACCATAAAAAAAAAAAAAATCTGGTATAGTCCTAATGAAAAGATTTTTGAAAAAATAATTTGGTTCAAAAAGTCAAGATTTCTAAAAGACAAGATTTTTACTCCCAGGAAAATACTAAGAATTTTTTTACCCACTTGGGAAAAATATTGAAAATAATGCTTTTTACTTAGCCTTTTCCATGTCCTATTTCCAAAATTTGCTTATGTTTCATCTTTTTGCTTTAGGATAAATACTGAGGAAATATCAATTATTTATATTTGTTAGTTATTTATATTTGAAGGTTTAAATTACTCTCTTCTCAAATCATTAGGAAAATTTCTAACAAAACAGATGGGCCTCAAACTTGTTTTACAAATTTATATTTTCCCAAATGGGAATAATTAGAGGTAAATAATGCCGTAACCAGAATATGCATTTGGAAAGAAATTTACCTTCTCTTTTGCAAACTGTTAAATAGCAAAATATTCCACATCTTGCACATAAATGCAAAAAGACAACTATTTCAGTATGAATTACTGTCATTTAATATATATAAAGTTCTCTTTAGTTTTCAACACATTTTAATGCCAGAAGCATCTGAATTTTTCACATGAATCACATCCTCTCATTTGTCTTTCTACAACCTTGAAATGTGTCAACATACATATTCATTCAACTGCATATGTTTATTTACTATGCTACACTGCATTCACATTCTTAGTGTGCAATATTTTCCATTGGAGGCTAATGACAAAAATAAATTGTTCTGCATTTTTCAAATATTTTTGCCAGAAAAGTTAACCTTTTTTGTTTGTTTGTCAATGAGTCATAAAGGTACCAGAATAACAGTGTCCAAGAAAAGTATAATGCAAGCCACAAATATAATCTAAATTCTTCTATCAGTCACATTAAAAGAAGTAGAGAAATAAGTGTAATTAATGTAATGATAATATGTTTATTCAATACCATGTTTATCCAAAATATCTTTTCAACATGTAATCAACAAATAAAAATTATTAGTGAAATATTTGACATTTTTCATACTAAGTATTTAAATCTTCTGTGTATGTTATATTTAAAAAGTATCTAAATTAAGAGGCTAAAAATGCACTGAAACTTGATCTATATAAAAGTTTCACAGTTAAAGTATATTTATATACTTAACATGTTGCAAACTAACTTGAAAGTTAATAACATAATCAAGTATCAAAGAATCATTTTCCCAAATATTTGACACATTGACAAACAACTGGACTTTCTTGAAAAACTATACCAATTCCAAAACAACATCTCAGTTAAAAAATCTTAGTTCTTTTTTTTTATCTTAGTTCTTATGTCAACTTACTTTATTAACTTTGAATTCAAAGTAAAAAACAATTCTAAATTTATCAACATTGACAAAACTTCAAATTTATTCTTATGCTTTTGAAGCAAATTTATATAATGCAGTCAGCTATAATTAAAATATTTTGAATATTTATTCATCTGTCAAATAATTACTCTTAATTTGCATTCTGAAAATTTTTAGTTTCAACATATATATTCTTGTACCTATGTAGCTAAGTCACAGTGAGCTATTTCTCTCTATATAATGTCTTCAAATGTCACTCTTAGATGTTATTTTCTAGTAATAATAAACAGACTCTATTATGATCATATTTCAGAGTTTCAGCTAACCCTAGCCCAGGATGAAACTAATTTCATTGGCTTGGGGTTAAAGCCATTTATGTACCTTCCCTTCACAGGTAAAGGCTCACCTTCCTACTTGCAACTTCATGTTTAATGTTCACATTTCCTGGGGGCAAATTTGCAAAACAGGGAAGCCCAGGTGGTACCTTCAATTGGCAAAGTAATGGGTGGCATTCACAGCAAGTTGAATTGTGTTCCTACTGCATAACCTATTGCTTCTCCTCTCTTTTCAATTCTGAAATTTTAACCCCTTCTGAAAAATACCTACTGTTCAAAACAGACTTTTCCAAACAAGCCTCTTAATCACCATTTTGATTCTGTTCCTATATTTCCCAGCCAGCCAGGAACTTCTGGGGCTAAGGTATTGCCTCTAGGCCCTTCTGTAGAAAAAAGTATATATTTAAAGTTTTGGTTTAAAAAAAATTATCTGGGAATTCATTATGTCCTATAGCATCTACATAATTATTTTAGGGTTTGTGAATCTTTGGGTAAGAATTAATAAATAAGAAAATATAAAACCTTGTACATTATTTACAGTCATAATGGCCAACTCTCCCACATTCCTATTGAAAAACCATTTCAAACCTTCTTCACTCTCAAAAAGTCATTCTCACGCTTGACTGCCACCTCCCTTCCACTGGCTTTTCGTTTTATTTCATAAAGAAAATAGAAGCCAACAGATAGCTGTTCTCTTAATCCCCCCTTATCCAAATGCATATAAGGGTGTCTATACTCCATCTTCCTGCCTTCCTTTTGCTTCAGGCAGTTGTTTTGTGCTTTGGGGCTCATCCCACCCAAGGTCTCAGGAATCTGACACTATTGCTTTGGCTCTTTTTCTCTCTTAATTGGACCCTTCCCAGTAGCTTCTGAACACTGGACTCACAGGATTGCTGATATTCCTGATGAGGTAGAATAGGAAGAATAAAATTTAGGTAGGAAGGAGACACTGGGGGGAAAAGGAAAAATATAGTTTTAAAATCTGGAGAGTTTTAAGCTAACTCCACCCCTTGGAAGTTTCTTAGGAGGTCCCACACCCTAATCCCCTGAAGCCCTGTCCCCACCTAAGATTCAAGGCCAACGTCAGATCCATCTTGAAACCTGAGGAAGAGGAGGATCCAACCTGGAATGCCCACCTATTGTCCACCTATACCTGAAGAAGGAGGAGGTCCAGACTTCTTCTGTGCCCACCCCTCTTAAAAGTTTATTTAAAAAGGAGCCCCTTCCTCCTTTTAGCTCTCTAGCTCACCCTTGCATGGTCTGGAAGATCTCCGCTTACCTGTTTCCCTGAGTCCCTGATTTTCTTGAATAAAGACCTGCCTTTTGTTCCTGACTGGCACGTGTTAAAATGCTTTTTATCACGGAGGCCAAAGACCCACGAGTGGGACCGTGTTATCCCACGGCATTCCTAGTTACAGACTATAGTACAGTTGCCATCGTCTTTATCACTGGACAGTAAACTGACTGAGGACAGTTTGTGTCTGTATCCCCAGGACATAAGAGCTCAATAAATATTTATTGAATAAATGAACAGTGGAATGGAATTCTATAAGACAGTGCAAGCAAAGGACTAAATGTGTGTTTGCTTAAAAATAGGCTGGTTTATAGATGTTAAATGTTTTTAAATGTATTGTACATCATGATTTTAAAAATGAGCATCAATCCAGGCGCATCTGTAATCCCAGAACTTGGGAAGCTGAGACAGGAGGATCAGTTTTGAAACCGACCTCAGCAACTCAGTAAGACCCTGCTTCAAAATAATAATAATAATGATAATAATAATAATGATATAATGATGATGTTAGGGGTGTAGATCAGAGGCAAGATGCCTCTGGGTTCAACCCCCGCTACCACATACACACACACACACACACACACACACACACACACACACACACACAATGAACATCAAAAATGTTTTGTGTTTATGCAGGCCATGGAAGCAGGACTCTCAGAGGTGAAAAATGAGTTACAGTCACGTGATGATCTCTTGAGAATTATAGAAATGGAACGATTGCAGTTACACAGAGAATTATTAAAAATAGAAGAGTGCCAAAATGTTCAAGAAAATAAAAAAAGGTAATCTTTATATTTGACACTCTGAAAGTATTTAAAACATGATGTTTGTATTTTTAAGAGTTTTATATTTAAACTAGAATTTAAAGTATTTTTAATCAACATGCTACAAATTAGTTGTGTAATATTAAATATTAAAATTAACATTTTGTCTTCAAACTAATATTTTGAAAATTAATATTTTACCTAGAAAATTATATCACATTCTAATTTATGGATACTTCTGTCACACTGAGTCAGAAATTTTATTAGGATTTTAATTATTCAAGATATAAAATAATAATATAAAATATAGGGTAATGGGCAATGGATATGATTAAGGTATTATATATGCATGTACAAATATGATACAATAAACCCATTATTCTGTATAATTAAAATGCACCAATAAAATATAATAGTATAGACCTGGTATTTAATTATATACTTACAGAGAAATATGATTTATTCCACAGTTTCAAATGTTTCCATTTTGACTGCTAATAAATATGTTACTTTTTCACTTTTATATATTGTGCTTATTTTGCCTTCACCACCACTTGTCATTTCCATTAAAGGTTCTCATTCAAACAGATTTTCTTCCTCTTTAAAATCATAGAGATATTGTGTACTCTGTAACCACAAAGAAAATGGGGCTGCTGAGGATTATTAAATGTTTGTGCTTATGAGTAGACAGTTTGACTGCTTTAACAGTTCATTGATGTAGAACTTTCTTTCAGAATCAAAAAACTAATGCTAGAACAGTGATAGGATTTTTAAAAATTGAATAGCCAAATGGTGAGTGAAATTTTATTGAAAGATAACTATTGTTCTAAAGGCAATGATTATGTCTTCAAGTTGTGGGACATTCTAGCTTCCTTCCTTCCTTCCTTCTTTCCTTCCTTCCTTCCTTCCTTTCTTTGGTTCTGGGGATTGAATCCAGGGCATTCTATCTCTGAGTCCCCCTCCCTTTTTAATTTTTTGTTTTAAAACAGTCTCGCTAAGTTGCTGAGGCTAGCCTTGAACTTGTGATACTCCTGACTCAGTCTCCCAAGAACTAGGATTACAGGGATGTGCCACCACACCCAGCACATGCTAACATTTCCTCAGCAACAAATGGCAAAACAGGATCCCTAAAAGTGATCTATTATATGCCTCACTGAGGATGGCAGATGCCTATTAGCCAGTCAGCATTGAGTGTTCTCTATGCAAGCTATACATCACTAGCACTGACAATTAATAAATGTGCGTTGGCAAATTAGTAGAAATGTCTTCATACAAAGAAAATAATGCATACGCCTGAAAAAATAAAAAGTTCTGTAGAAAGGCACAACATGCAACCTGTGTCTATCTCTAGTTTTTTGAAGATATTGTAGACACCTTCCATGGTGCTCTGACAGGGCCAGTTCTGAAACACAAACATAGCCAGCCTCCTTTCAACACATGATTTGATCCAAAATCCACACGTATTCACAAACTTGGTTAACACAAACTCTTCTGTTCTGCCTTGCCTGCCTCTATTTAATTTGCTATTTATTTTGGTCTCCAAACTACATCTTTCTCATTTTCTCATGTGTCCCTCAGTTCTAGTATTCTGAGATTTGATAGAATGGTATGTTTTGAACTTTTCACAGCTACATTGTATTTTAGACTTCTCAGCCTTCAACTTTCCTGCTGCAAGTTTTGAATCTTTTTTAGCTTATTCTCATGTAGATATTGTTCTATCTGCTTTGTTGTTTTGATTTCTTTCATTTGGATCCTGTTTCTCTTTATTATTGTATTGAGCCGAAACAGCTCAGACTACTGAGAGTAGGCACACAGTAGCTTTAGAGAAGTATTATAGTATTGTTTTCATTTATTTCAGCTTTATAGGACTACGATAGTAATATTTTCATTCATTTTCAGAACTTTTCTCAATAATGCTAAATTTTGTTAGCTTTTTCTTTTCTTAGTTGTAGAAGCACCTTAGGTAGATATGTTTTAAGCTATTAGAAAGAATTCCATCACTATTTTCCTACATGATGAATGATAATTCCTTCATATGCTTATATATTAGCATGATTATTATTTTCTTAGCACCTGTCTATACTGGCATTTGACATTTTCTCCACTCATCCAATGAACTTTGCAAGTTTACCAAGGAGTTTTTAGCATTCTATTAGGTATTGCTCTCCCTGAAATAGTGTAGGAAGAATTGAGAAATAGAGAATTTCATTTTTTCACTTTTTCCAAATCATAGCAAATAAGACTAATTCTGAAATGAATTTCAGATGAACATTGGATAAAATGGAAAATGTTCACAATATATAAGTAGGAAGCAGAAGGAGACTGAAAAATAATATGTACAGTATATCATAATTGTAGGGTAAATGTGTATTTATTTGTATACATATATACATAGGAGAAAGGACAATATACACAAAAATGCCAGCAACAGCTTTTCCTGGATGATCACATTATAGCTATATATTATACTCTGGTATGCTCTGTTTTCCATTGTGTGTGTGTGTGTGTGTGTGTGTGTGTGTGTGTGTGTGTGTGTGTGTGTTTACTGGGATTGAACCCAAAGGCATTCTACCTCTGAGCTACACCCTTAGCCTCGTTTTATTTTTTATTTTTAAATAAGGTCTCACTAAGTTGCTAAAGCTGGCCTCAAGCCTACAATCCTCCTGTCTCAGCCTCCCTAGTTTTCAGGTTGCAGGCCTGTGTGTGTGTCACCGCACCTGGGTAGAAAAAAGCAACCTATACCTTAGAGATACTACTTTCAACTTATACCTTTTGAAAGATTCTTTGTTTTTAATATTTAAATTGGTCATTTCTACATCAATTCTTGAACTTTGATTTCTTGTTTTATTCATACGGTTTATGTTTTTGTGTGTTTAACTTTTCAAAAATTCTTTGGAAATATAAACTTGTACTCGTAAATGGGTATCTTCCTCATAACACCAGATTCCACAAGAATGATCAAGCCTAGCTTCCAATAGATAACGTGCTATCTTTCCCACCTGCTTAATTTGCCTCACATGGAAGTGAACATTACCTGCTTTTATTTCCCCAAACCTCCAGTTAGGTTTTGTCTTTTTCTATACTAGTTTCACTGCCTCACCCTAGTAGTAATATGTGGATGCAATTCCATTTTATAAATGAGTAGCCGAAGAGTGGTTGCATTTAATCTGGTTAGCCTGTCATAGTTCATCACTCTGAGTATTTTGATGAAGTGGCTGCTCCCCTTGAACTCCTCATCACATAGATGCTTTCTGCAATGCATTAGCAAGTTGGCATCTTTCCTTTTTTGGAGCAGTTTCCCAAGCTATTTTATTATAGGAAGCAGTCTTTTCTTCTTACCCCCAAATGTTATCTACATATGCAGTCCCAGTGTTCTGCCAATTTTAGTATAATTGAAATTTTAGTATAATTGAAATTCTATATTAATGGCTACCTTTAACCCCCCATTAAAACCATTTGCACTCAGATATAAATACTTATGGGATCTGAATGTACTAGAATATGCAATTTCTGTTACTAGAAATTTTCCAAGAAAATAATGATCTATCTCTGCAGCCTATAATGGTCTAAATTAACAATATAATCATAACAATTTATCAAGTTGAGCTTAAGTTTTGCTTATTTTATTTTTAATTTGTAGACATGAATTATCTTATTCGCCTTCTCCTAAAGAACCAGAAAGGAAAAGGAAAGAGCTGTTTTCAGTGGTCCCAGATCAACCAAATCATGATAAAGAATTAAGCAAGGTATGGAGAAGAATGAGCTCCATTCTTCCAGTTAGATCTGAAGTCTTTGAAATCAAACGTGTAAAAAAAAAAAAAACCAAAAAAAACCCAAAACTCCTCACACTCTCTTTTTTTCCCCTTCTACACTTTCTCCTAAGATAATAATCTCCCAAACTGATAATTCTGACATTGTTCTGTGTGAATAAAAACCTTGGGTCATCACTCTGCCAGTAGGAGACTGCCCATAAAATGTGGAGGGCTGGTGACCCCATGTGAAGTGGCTTAGAGCAAGAATAGGACATGAGAGCGCATTCGCTGGTGCTTAACCATGTGTACGAGCCTGGGGAAGTTACCTGTGCACATTGCTCAAGATCCTCATTTCTAGGACCCATGTCACAAGGTTGAGAAGAGGATAAATGAGCCAATAATTGTAGCTACTTACATTGCCCTTGCCACGTGCCAGGAACTGTTCTAAGGATTTAGCAAATCCTAACATACTTACTTCTCAAAACAATCTTATAAAGTGGCTTTCAATATCATCCTCCCCCTTTTTTTTGTTGCAGCACTAGGAATTGAACCCAGGGGCATTCTACCTCTGAGCTACACTTCCAGCCCTATTTTTTATTCTTTATTTTGAAACAGGGTCTCACTAAGTTGCAGAGGGCCTCACTAAGTAGCTGAGGCTGGCCGTGAACCTGGATCCTCCTGTCTCAGCCTCCCAAGACCTGGGATTACAAGTATGTGCCACCACGCCCAGTTGATTATCCTTTTTACATTTGAAGAAACTAAGACACAGAAATTAAGTAACTTCTGCCAACATTACACAGCTAATAAATGGCAGATACTAGACTTTACCCTAGGCAATCTGGATCCAGACTCCATACTCCTAAATTAAAACCCAGGAAACAAAGCATGTAAAGTGCTTAGAACAGGAATGAGCTCAGAGGCTGCTCATGTTTTCGGTTACACCCACATTTTTCATTGAGCACCTGACATGTGCCAAGCACTCTCCCAGGAGCTAGGAATACAAGATGAGGAAGGCCTGGCATTGTTCTTAAAAAGTCAGTAGTTCTCTACTCTCCTACAAAATGTATATTCTCTTCTTCTTCTAGTAATATTCCATAATGTCTTTTTTTTTCCATGAATTTATCATAGTTACCATTCACTTCTCTGGTCTTACAGTTTAAGGATGCAACAGAATAGGTAATGTTATAAAATGTAAACAACTGTTAAAAGTTAAACACAAGTATGGCTTTAAATTACCATCTAGTGCCTAAGGCAGTACTATACATATATACTTAGAAAGAAGCTGTACAGTAAAGCATGTTGTTTTAATATCTAAACAGTAAAAATAAGGCAGTACTATATACTGTACAGGCAGTATTAGTATACTTAGTAGCCAGGTATGGTGGTGCACACCTGTAATCCCAGTACTTGGGAGGCTGAGATATGAGGATCTCAAGTTTAAGGCCAGACTTAACAACTAAGTGAGACCCTTAACAACTTAATGAGACCCTTGTTTCAAATATAAAATATAAAAAGGACTAGAAGGTGCAGCTCAGAGGTAGACTGCCCCTGGGTTCAATCCTCAGCACCAACCAACCAACCAGTCAGTCAATAAATGAATAAATAAATTCTTAGAGAATAAATTAATTAACTAATATTAAGGCTAAGTTCTCCTGTAATTGCATAAAGTCATAAATTTAGTTGTTTATGTAATTTCAACATTTATTGAGCTAGATCTAGTAGGGTTATGACTAGTCTGCTAATTTCTATAGGAAATATAATGATATGAAAGACATATCCTATCTGACAGTTTTCATAGAACAAGTATAGGTTAAGTATAGGAAATGTATTACAAGTTAATGATCACTTCCCTTATATTTTGCATACTTTAATACCACATAGTTCCATGACACTGATTTTACTGATTTAAAAAATATAACTGTAAGAAACTGTTCTTTACTGATGTCCTGAGTAAGTGTGTTATAAAAGACTGATTAAATCCATGTATAATTAATATCCTTCTTAGCCTCATAGATTTTGATAAAGTAACAAAGCTTTAAGTAATATAGGGGATGTAAGGGACCTACTGATTTTTGCACAGTTTTGACTTGGAGGGAGAGAATATGGGGCAAAAATCTCTTTGTAGACTCCTGGAGACCACTAGATAGTGCACTGCTGTGCAGAAAAGGTAACAAATGAATTGTATATAAATAGCTATAGCTTCCAGGAAGTGTTTGTAGAGAGTATTTTCATTCTCTTATAATAAAAGAACAAGATCCATGTATTATAAATCTTGCAAGTATTTTCTCTTTTTCCAGTACAGAATATTTCAGTCATTTATTTTGTTATAAAATTCACATTTTTAATAAAGCCGAAAGTCATTTGAAGCACATGTGAATTAATCTTATTTAGAAAGAAGCTGTACAGTATAGCATGTTGTTTTAATATCTAAGCAGTAAAAATAAGAAAAATATCTTACTCCTTTTTCATAATAGTGTCTTAATTGTTTTATATTTTAAAAGGATTATGTTATACTATATCACAAGGATGCAATCAGCAAAATCCAGACCGAGACAAACTATAAAACAATGCTATCATTTCATCAAATAAACTGTAAGGGAAAAAAAAAACTGGAGAGAGAAGAAATTAAAGGAGACTTGTTACACTGTCCTAGAGTTAGGATGTTTATACACCAATCTCCTAGTCTCCTCCTTTGCTTTCAGGAGCTGGATAACTTAGGCCCAGTCAGTTTTCTTCCCTTTGAGCCCTTCATTTTTCCATCTGTTAAATTATAGGATAAAGACCATGTGCTTTCTAAGGTCATGTCCAGCTTTGAAATTGTGAAAATGTTAGTAATAAGAGTAGATTCAGAGCCGGGCGTGGTGGCACATGCTTGTAATCCCAGTACTGGGGAGGCTGAGACTGGAGGATCCGGGTTCTCGGCTAGCCTCAGCTACTTAGTGAGGCTCTCCACAGCTTAGTGAGACCCTGTTTCAAAATAAAGCATAAAAAAATAGGACGGGGAGTGTAGCTCTGAGGTAGAATGCCCCTGGGTTCAATCACCTCCCAGTACCGCAAAAAAAAAAAATAGAGTAGACTCAGATGAGAGGTAGGTACTATAAAGCCTGAGGATGGATCAGCTTTGGAAATGAGCACTTTCCATGTTAAGTCAGCCTATGCTAGGTATCATTCCCCGAAACCAAGCTTTATCCAATATGTGAACCACCTTCCAGGCCTTATTCACAAGATGTTACAAAGCACAGTGGGTAAGGTCACAGTTCTAGACACCGGCTGCCTTTTACCAGGAATGTAACTGTGAAAAGTGATGCACCTTAATGCTTTAATCTGCAATCAAGAAGATGTGGAGATTGAATGGGATGATGCATGTAAACTAATTAGGACACACACACACACACACACACACACACACACATACACACACACACACACGCTCTGAAAGATATATGAGACAGTCTCAATGGGTGAACTATATTTAGATCCTAATTCAATTAAACAAACTTAAAGAGCCTTTGTTACATTTTTTAGGTAATTTTAAATTTGAATTCTGCCTGGGTATTTGAAGATATAGATGAATTGCTAATTTTTAAGACATTATAATGGTATTCTGGCTATGTTGAGAGAGAGAAAGAAAGAGAGAGAGAGAGAAGAAGGAAGAGAGAGGGAAAGTAAGAGAGTTAGAGAGAGAGGAGAGAGCCCGTACTCTTTTAGAAATATATACTGAAATATTTCAAGATGAAATAAAAAAGAACACTTTTAAAAGTAAGTGCCCTGGGGTGAATCCATCTAAGTCTCTTTGTGAGAGGCCTCTCCTTCACCTCCTCAGGCTTATTTCTCATAGCACACTAGGTCCAGCACTCCAAACTCCTTCTAGTTCACTGAGCACGTATGGCTCTTTTGCCACCGTGTCTTCACTTACTCTTTCCTGAGAGCCCTCTCCATCTCTGTCTTCTGACTAGCTTCCTTTTATCCTCCAGTATCAGTCTGATGACTTCTCCTCTGGGAATCAGTCCTGAGTCCACCCCCAGGCTGGGTTAAGGGCCCTCGACTACATACTGCTAACATGGATTACTATGCTCTGTTCTGTCTACTTATTTTTCTGTTTGCCCCAATGGACAATGACTTGTTGGAGATCAATTATTATTTTATCTCTTAACCTCAAGAGTTATAAACTCTGGATGATTTCTAGAAAATGCTAGGAGGCTGCTATCAGGATAGCAATAGTAGGAATGTAGAAGAGAGGTGAGATTTAAGAAAGGTTAAAATAAGCCAGGTGCAGTGGTGTGAGCCTGTAGCCCCAGTACTTGAGAGGCTGAGACCAGAAGATGGCAGGTTCAAGGCTGGCCTCAGCAACTTAGTGAAACCCTAGACAACTTAGTGAGATCCTGTTTCAAAATAAATAAATAGATGGATAAATAATAAAGGGGCCGGATGTTTATTTCAGAAGTAGAATGCCCCTGCATTCAATCTCCAGTACTCCGTCACCCTCCTCCAAAGAAAAAGTTGAAATAGAATGGAAAGAATTTGCCTGCTGACTAGTTGTGGAAGAATGAGAGTAGAGAGAAGTTCAAGGTGATCATGAGGGTTCTACATGCATGAGGGGTGGGGGCAAAGCCAAGATTGAGAATGTAAAAGAACCAGGAATGGTGGCACGTGCCTATGATCCCAGTACTTAGGAGACTGAGACAGGAGGGTTTCAAGTTCATGGCCAGCCTCAGCAACTTATAGCAAAGCCCTCCACAACTTGATTAGGCCCTGTTTCAAAATTAAAAATTAAATAGAGCTGGGGTGTGGGTGTACCTCAGAGGTAGACTTCTCAGAAGTTCAACCCCTAGTACCACTGGAAAAAAAAAAGAAGAAGAAGAGACTTCCACAGAGGAGGAGCTGATGTGTTTTCATAGACACATCAAGTCCAAAATTTATTGTAAGTTGGTTTTGAAAAACAGCATTTGTTGGAAAACAGTGGAACATAAGTTAGTTTAAAAAGCTGAATTTAAAGCCAAGGATCTTAAGTTCCAGTCCCATTTCTGCCAATAATTAGGTTTATGACTTTCAGCAAGTCATTTAACCTCTGTAAGCCATTTTCTCCCATGAAAAAATGCTTGATAATACTTTCTCTACCTTTCAGTCAAAGTAATATCATAGTAGGTGATGATTTGTATGTAGTAGGAAACAAATGAAAAATGAAATTTGGGAATTGGAAAGAAAAAAGCAAACGAATCATGTAACTACCTGTTTTATTTTTATTATTTGTTTATTCATTTATTTTGTACTGAGGATTGAACCCAGGAACATTCTGCCTCTGAGCTACACTTACAATTCTGTTGTATTTATTTATTTATCTATTTTGAAATCAGGTCTCATTAAGTTGTCAAGGGCCTCACTAAATTGCCAAGGCTGACTGGGAACCTGAGATCTTCCTGTCTCAGCCTCCCAGATACTGGGATTACAGGTATGCACCACCTCGCCTGGCTGTACCTTTTTTAAATTTAGCATGATCAGAAAAGGAGGTACAATGGAACCTGCCAAGGTTTTAGGATAGGAGGACCAATAAAAGCTTCAAGCTTCTCTATCAATAAAAGGATTTGTTCATGTTTTCTGGCCTTTCTCTGTTGCAGATAAGAAACCAGCTCTATCAGGAGGAAGAGTACCAGAGCTCTGAGCAGGAAAGAATGAGGAATGAAATCTCTGACTTAACAGAGGAGCTCCATCAGAAGGAGATCACTATAGCAACTGTCATGAAGAAAGCTGCCCTGCTGGAAAGACAGTTAAAGATGGAATTAGAAATAAAAGAAAAGATGTTAGCCAAACAGCAGGTATGCATGCAGGAAGAAAGCACCGCTGCAGGGCGCACTCCAGCTGGGTGCTCTCAGAAGCCTTCGCTACCAACTGAGGCATCACATCACACATTGTTTCTGAGACTCAGCATCACAGAAGCGCTTGTGGCATCATAGGAAAGCTTCGTGGAGTCACATCTCACCTTCATGAGATACCACAAAGTATCATCAAAAAAGAACTAGGGAAATAAGTGACAGTGTGAGATGTCATTGATTCTCACCTCCGTTTTCTTGTAACTGTGTTCTGAGCGCCTCCCGCCTGTGTGCTCATCAAAGATGTCTTCCTCAGCTGTTTTCTCTATGTCCCTTCCACTAATATTTTCATTAAAAAAAAAAATCCTTTATTCCAGCTTTTCTTGGACATTTCCCACTCTTCATTTCATGTATGTCTTTTAGGGTTTTAAAAAACGGATGCTGTAACATAAAAATCAGTTCATATTTACTGAACATTCCGTGCGCAGCATGGTGCATGAGAAAAAGCAGCAGTTATCACTTACTACTGTTAAAATACTGCACGTAATTTCTATATCCTTCCTTTTTTTTTCTCCCTTCCTTCATTTCTTTCCTCTTTTTAACTTTTTGACCCCCTCAACCTCTTATTCATAATCAAATTGGCAGTCTGTTACTGAAAACGCAGAATTTATCTTCCTTTTTACTCCAAATCTAGATATTTTCAGAGTACAAAACATTTAGTAAGAAAATTTCAACAATTTTCTAGGCATATAAGGATCGCTTCACAAACAGTACTGTATCTGTCAGTATTATTGCAGCCATAATTTAAATATCTGACCACATAACTTTATTTTCTTACAGTTTCGAGCTCATTTCCTGTGAAGCTGGGGACGGCAGATCTTAGGGCATGGCAGAGTGAGAGCACACAAGTTGTGTTCACAGCTTGGAGACCAGAAGCAAGAGAGGGAGCAGGGGGAGGAGGAACTCTATATAATCCCCAAAGCAGAACACCAGGGACCCACCTCCAGCCACAGCCAACCAGCCTACCACCCAGGCAAATTCATTAAAATGGATTTGCCCACTTTTAGGATTATAACCCTCATGACTCAATTACATCAGCTCCAAATACCGACTTATGAGCTCTTCAAGGGGCTGTTCTATCCACTATTGAATTGTGTGTGTTACAAAACCAGAAAAAGATTCAGCCTTAAGTAACTCAAACAATGCTCAGGAAAACAGCAAAGATGTAGTAATAGCATTGGCTGCACCTGTAGGGGGAAGGGTAATTTTACAGATGGTAACAGTGATCTGGGTAGTTTGATTATAAATCATTCTTATTTTTACTTCTGTACTCTAATATATTGTTTCAGTCAGCATTCTCACTGTATAATACAAAACACCTGACCACACAACCTAGGGGAAGGAGATTTATTTGCTTACAGTTCTGGAGATTTGAGGAGTTCAATCTATGTTAGGCCAGGTAAAGTCTCCTGAGCTCAGGGCATGGCACTGGGTGCGGGGGGGCTCTGCTCTCACATCTTGCAGGCTGGAAGCAGAGAAAGAAATCAAGGGGGAAAGGGTCCATGTATAGTCCCCAGGTCACATCCCAGGCACTCCTTCTCAGCAGCCAAGTCCCACCTCCAACATGGCTGCCTTGTCTAGGTGAGGTCCAGCGGACATTCTAAAACCAAACCATGACATATATTTTCTAGCTTTTGTCAATGAGCGCATATTTTATAATTTACAAAAGTAAATCTTCTTTAAGGGAAGTGTTTTACATAGAAAAAGCACTAGATAAGTAAAAGTACAGATACTATATTAAAGTGCTTTCAAGTAAAAGGAATCAGGGACAGAAAGGAAATTAGGGAACAAAATAAAGTCACAAATGAAGAAGGAAACTTGGCAGAAATACCAGAAGGAATAAAACTAAAACCAGGTGTTAAGAAATTTAATGGACAGTTTTAAGTATGCTTTAAAACTTTTCATTTTTTCTGATGATAATTTGCGTAAAATAGAAATGAGAAAGAGAATTTGGGAATTGGAAAGGAAAAAGTAAATGAATCATTATTGAAAGTATCCGTTTTTAATTTAGTATTGATCATAAGAGGAGGGTTCAGTGGGGCTGTCCAAAAATAGGAGAATTGAATAAGAGTACAAAATCAATAAGCCTCAGGAGAAGTGTTTCTCTTCACAAACTAGAAAATATTTGTATTCACAAGATAAAATTAATTTAATAGAATTGTGAGTTTTTCTTATGAATTTTACATTTTACCTTTTATCTACTAATCTTTCAGGTCTCAGATATGAGATATAAAGCTGTCAGAACGGAAAACACACATCTCAAAGGAATGATGGGAGATTTAGACCCTGGACGGTACATGGTAATATGATGAATTTATTCAATAAATTGAACAAGAGATTACTTAGTTGGTCAGGATTTACACAGATATTGTTTGATGAGCACTAGCCATCTATCAAGCATGCAGGAGACCGGATAGCAAATTATCTTGAGCGTCAGTTGAAATTTGCTTTTATCCTCAGGCTACAACATTTGAATTTCTAGTTTTCTCCCTTGTTCTTTTCTTGGACCAGGCTCAATTCTGATCATTTTCCAATCATGCCACACACGTTATTTCTTTACTTCTGCTCTTGCCTTTGCCTTGAAATCCTACATCTTAAATGTCCAATTTAAGTGTCAACCTTCACCTCAATGAAGCCACCCCTGAAGCCCCAGCCAGAATGTTTCATCCGCACTTGGCTTATATTTAGGTCTGACTTGTTTTGTAGCTTGTCATGAGATGACAAGCAGAGATTATTTCTTATTGCTTGTATTACCAGCACCTCACAACATCAGGTGTAGAGTGTTTAATGTGGTTGAATAAAAAGAGGATGCATAAATGAATGAGTCAACCAATGGCTCTATAGATTTACACAGGGCAACTTTAAACAGACTCTGTTTTCTCATTTTCATTTTTAATGTAATAGTTGATGGTTCACTTTTACATGAGATTTTCCACTTACTGAATTAGTGAAGTACGAGTGTTACTTGTTTACCATTTATTTGCTCTGAAAGTTTTAAAATAATGTTTCTGCCATTCAAGGAATGGAAATTATAAGATATGAATTTTTTAATTGTTTAACCTGGCAATTAACAAAGAAGATTAGCTAGTTTTTTTCAGCTATAAAGTGAGGGAATTGGGGTAGGCATTCTCCACAGTCTGTTCTTAAGCCATGATATGGTATTGCTGTGATATTATATACTCATTCTCATAATAGTCCTTACTCTAGCATCAGAAGAGGAGAAGCATCTGAGCCAGTCATGGTGGCACACACCTATAATCTCAGTGCATGGGAGGCTGAGACAAGAGGATCACAAATTCGAGGACAGCCTCAGCAACTTTGTGAGGCCCTCTGCAACTTAGTGAGACCATGTTTCAAAATAAGTAAATAGAGTTAGAGATGTAGCTCAGAGGTGGAATGCCCCTGAGTTCAATTCCCAGTAACACACACACACACACACACACACACACACACACACACACACACACACACACACGGGAAGATAGAGAAAAAAAAAGAAAAGAGTAGAAGCATCAGGAAGCATTATGCATTCTTTGAGCATAGTTACAGATTCTGTGATTGGAGTACAGATGAGTAAAACATGGTTTCCATACCTGTTACATAAAAAGTCTGCTTGTCACCTAAGATGTTTTATTTCTAACACTTAACACACACAGAGTTAAGTTAGATCCTGGATCCATGAATATGTCTTATTTTTTAATCACAAAATAGTATTTGTATTTTTTTTCAGAACTGGAGATTGAACCTAGGGGCATTCTACCTCCAAGCTACACCCTCAGTCCTATTTTTTATTCTTTATTTTGAAACAGGGTCTCATTAAGTTGCAGAGGGCCTCACTAAATAGCTGAGGCTGGCCGAGAACCCGAATCCTCCTGTCTCATCCTCCCAAGTACTGAGATTACAAGCATGCGCCACTATGCCTGGCTGTATTATTATTTTTAAAGCTCAATCTAAATGTTCTTAGGTGTATATTCTGGGTCATCACAGCCCCCACTGGGCCTGCTTCTCTTTGGATGCTGTAGGCACTGGGATTTGTTCATTTATTTGCTTTTTTTTTTTTTTTAAGAAACAAGGCACACAAACATAACTTCTTTATAAGAAGAAGTTATTTATCCACACCTCTATTCCCAGTCTGAATTTGGACTCCAGAGATCCCTGGTGCTAACAGTACGATGTGTGGCATTCTATCACTTTTCCTTGCTTGCACACACATGTAGAGAGATGAATTGGGTGTTCTTTTATATAAGTAAATGCACAATGTATGTATTATCCAAAACTGCCTTCTGACTGTACACATGAACGTCTGTGCAAGTCAGTAAACATCCTTTTATTTTTCCTAATTTTCTAGAAAAATATATACTCATGTAAACTACATGTAGTTTTTTAATAAATTGATTCATAACTTATGTACTGGTAATTTCAGTGCTTTAACCCTATCTCCTTTTTTTCCAGTCTCCTACCCACATCATACCTCATCCACCTGATACCTGTCAATTACTCAATATGTATCATTTTGTACATATATAGGTATATATACACGTAGGTATATAGCATACACCTATATATAATATATTCTTAGTTAGACATGTTATCATTTTTTAAAAATAAGATCACATACTTCTTTTGTGTGTATATGCATGGTACAAGGGATTGATCCCAGGGGCATTCTATCTCTGAGATGCATCCCCAGCCCTATCATAGGATATATGTGTCTTATTTTAATAACTGCTATCAAATCAAATATCTACATTTTTTATCCTTACCAGCAATAGGTGTTATGCTGTTCTTACTTTCTGTTAGTATGATGTTTATAGATAATTTCTCAATAGTGCTTTAACTGTAATTTCCATGACTAAAGATGAGCATATTTTTGTACATTTATTGACAATGTGTATTGATATGAACCCGATATATGTTTTTGTCATTTTTCTGTTGGGCAATTTGTCTTTTTATTGTCTATTTCTAACAGGACTTTTCTAAATCAAGAACATTTGTTCTTGACTTATGCTTTTTATTATATCATTCTATTCCTATTTTACTTAGAGTTTTTATTAAGAATTGCTGCTAGCCAGGCACATGCCTATAATCCCAGTACTTGGGAGGCTGAGATAGGAGGATCACAGGTTGGAAAGCAGCTTCAGCAACTTAGCAAGACCCTGTTTCCAAATAAAAAAATTTAAAAAGGGCTGGTGATATAACTCAGAGGTAGAATGCATTTGGCATTTGGGTTCAACCTTCAGTATTAAAAGAAAAGAAAAGAAAAAAGAATTGCAGCTAGTTTTTACCAAATGCCTTTTCAGCATGGATGGCATCATGTGGATTGTATCCTTTCATTTGTGGATGTCTTTTCATTTGAAACCATGGTTGATAGATTTCATGATAGTGATACAAATTTGAATTTCTGGAATAAACCTTTAGTCATTATATTTGTTTGACAGGGCATCGTATTAGTTTGATGACAAGTGCCATAAACCTGGTGGATTTTACACAACATAAATGTGTGGTTTCATAATTCTGAAGACATGAAGTCCAAAACTAAGGGCAGGGCTGTGCTCCCTCTGAAATCTGTACAGGAGGATTCTTCCTTGTGTCCTCCTACTTTCTGATGGTCCACAGGCAATCTTTGGTGTTCCTGGGCTTGCAGATGCAGGATTCCAATCCTGTCTCTACATGGTGCTCTTCTTGTCTCTCTGTCTTCACCAGGGCCTATGCTTCCTGGGTTTCTTCATGGTGTCTTCTTTCCACACCAGTCTGCTTCTGTTGAGATTTCTCCTTTATATAGAAGACTAGTCATATTAGATTAGGGCCCAAATAATGACCTCATTTTAACTCCAATACCTGTGTTAGAGACCCTGTTTCCAAAGACTTACATTATGAGGGACTGTGGGTTAGAACCTCAACAATTCAACCCACAATAGTCATACTTTAGCAATTTTGATGTATTGCTGGATTCTGTGTGGTAATATTTTATTTAGAAATTAAGATCTACGTGTATAAATAAATTTTTTTAACACAGTTCTCTTTTTTTCTACTAGTTTCAAAGTTATGCTGACTTTATAGCATGAGCTGAGAGCTTTATATCTTTATGAGTCATATAGAACAGTATAAATAATATTGGAATTATCTGTTCTTTAAAGGACAGAAAGAACTTAACTGTAAAACCATTTGGATCTGGTAGATCTTCAGTCACCTTTTCTTTTAGCATACCTGGGATATTCAAATTTCACTACTTCTTATACCACTAGGTAATTTGTATTTTTCTAGGAAATTTTTACTCATTTCAATTTACTTTCTTGTAATATTCATATTCTGTTTTTATATTTCTTTTCTTATTCCTAATCTTGTATAGTTGAACATGTTCCTTTTGTTTTAATTCTGGCTCACAAGAGGTGTGTTTATCTTTTAGTATTTAAGAGCATTGGCTTTGAGATTATTATGTATGCTTCATTTATTTTTAGTTTTTATCAATTAATTTCTTCTTCCAGGTTTTTTTTTACTTTGTTGTACTTTTTCTAATTTCTAAAAAGTGAGGGAAATTCTGATATCTGTTATGTGTTTAAATCCCATAAGCAGGGGAATTCCCATGATTCGATAATTATTTCTAAAATAATTGGAATGGATAAATAAACATAGACTTACAAAATTGGTTCTGAAATTTTACCTCAGGCAATAAGAAAAAAGATGTTATCATTAATTTTAAGCCTTCTAATATCTATAATATTAGAGAATATTAAAATAATAATTACCTTTTTCTTTCTAGACAAGGAAATTACTGCTCTTATAGTTAGTCATATTTAAATAAGTATAGCTTTGAGAATTTTTCTGCATGACTGTGAAGCTTCCTGCCCATTTCCACTTAGGGAGAGAAAGTTTACCAAAGGCACTGCCCAGTGGTTAGAATACAGCCTATGCACTCACTCACCACCAGTGTAGGCACAGGACTACACAGCTCACAACCCTGATATAGAAGTTACCCTGGATCTCAGTGAGATAATTAGAATGGAAACAGAACTAGAATAGGCTCCTGGCTTGGAACAAAATGTTTTCTTTGGATTTGTGTTGAAACTAGAAAAAAGAGTGGTTTTCTTTTCCTCTGTTCATCAGCTACCTAGGTAGCTAACAAAGAATCAAGTTTATCGTGACAGTTTTTTTTTTTAATCCCATAGTCACTTAGTTCTATAATCATACTTATTAATTTTTTCTTGATTTAAGAAAATTTCAATAAAATCAAATTTAATCAAAACTCACAACTTATGATTATTTTTGAGAGGACTGATTTGCTTTTCACTACCCATCAAGTTAGCTGAATAAAATAGTGGCATAAAAATTAGTACTCTTGCAATAATTAAAACATCCATTTACATACTAAAACTAACATACTAATTATAAAACATGAATAAAGTCTGCCTTTCTATAGAAATATTTCATTAACCTAGTTGTTATTGTTTAATATACATAACTAAAACAATGCAAAATGCTATTATTCAGACGTTTCAATAATCCACTGGCCTCTTCCTAGTCTTTCCAAGTAAGTAAGCAGCAAGAGGTTTTGCCATTTCAAGAAAAAAAAAAGAATTAAAACTATGGAACACTAAAATTTTGAAAGAAACAAAAATTGAATAACAAGCCTAAATGAAAGAAACCATCAGAAATTCAGAGGTAGAGCCTGGCATGGTGGCACATGCTTGTAATCCCAGCACTTGGGAGGCTGAAACAGGAGGATTGCCGGTTCGTGGCCAGCCTCAGCAACTTGTGAGGCCCTCTGCAACTTAGTGAGACCCTGTTTTAAAAAATGAAGAATAAGCCGGGTATGGTGGTGCACGCTTGTAATCCCAGCATTCGGGAAGCTGAGACCGGAGGATCCGGGTTCGCGGCCAGCCTCAGCTACCTAGTGAGGCACTCTGCAACTCAGTGAGACTCGGTTTCAAAATAAAGAATAAAAAATAGGGCTCGGGGTATAGCTCGAAGGTACAATGCCCCTGAGTTCAATCCCCAGTACCTCAAAAAAAAAAAAAAAAAAAAAAAAAAAAAAAAAAAAAAAAAAAAAAAAAAAGAAGAAGAAAAAATTGGGCTGGGGGTGTATCTCAGAGGTAGAATGCCCCTGGGTTCAATCCCTAGTACCACACACACAAAAAAAAGACAAAGTAAGGCCATGGGGGTGTACCTCACCTTATATGCACTCACCTTATACACAAGAGGCCTGGTTTTGATCCCCTGCACTGCAGAGACAGATCAGAGACAGATAGGTAGGTAGATAGATAGATAGATAGATAGATAGATAGATAGATAGATAGATAGATAGATAGATGTGATTTTCACATGGGGGATATATTTCTGATATCAATGGAAAAATATTCAAGCAAAAAATGAAAAAGAGCTCAAATAAAGGTTGTTGTCAAGAAAAATGGAATATGCTTTTAAATGTAAACATGTAAATGCGTAATTCTTTGAGGTCATGCTCCTAACACTTATCTAATTATGACACATTTAGAAAATTCTAGGGTTTTTTAAAAGTAATTACTTATCATTCTTAATTACTTTAAACTAACATTGGACCAAAAATAGTCATAAATAAATTTTTATTTTATAGAAGAATATTGAATATGGTTTCAGTTGAGCAGAAGACCATCGAAAATATAAATTTGACTGACAGGTGTCTTATTTAAAATCAAATTTTGAATTTCATTCTGGTTGACCTTTTCCAGACAGATCTGCCCATATGAACTTTTTCTTTGGGAGGGAAAAATTGTATAATAATTTAGTGATGTTTTAAACAATGTGTGATTCAAATAATGGTAATTACTGTGATTGTCTCTTTCATTTTATACCAAAATTAATTCCAAATAAAGAATTAAATTCAAAATAATGAAATTATAAAACAAATAGAAGGAAGTACAACTGGATATTTAGTAACTCTTATGATGAAAAAAAACTGTACTATAAAAGCAAGGAAGAAGTCACCAAGGGAAACAACTGAGAGATCTCACTAAATTGGAAAAAAGAGAAAAAGGAAGAAAGAAAGAAAAAAAAAAGAAAAACTCGCTGGGCTTGGTGGTGCATGCCTACAATACCAGTTCTTGGGAGACTGAAACAGGAGGATCCTAGGTTGGAGGACAGCCTCACCAGTATAGTGAGACTTTCAGCAGCCTAGCAAGATCCTATTTCAAAACAAAAGAGGCTAGGAGTGTAGCTCAGAGGTAAAATGCTCTCAGGGTTCAATCCCCAGTACAAAACAAAACAAAACCTCTCTAGATAATACCACACACTAAAATTAAAATTTAAAAATCACATGGAAAATTTATTTTAAATCAATTGAAGAAGCAATGGATTATTATCCCTCTGGTTAAAATAAAAAAAATTCTTTAAAATTAGTAAAACACAAACACCCTAATGGAGAAATGAGCAAAGAACACAAATAGATGATTAACAAAAGATGGAATAAAAATTTTCACCTCAGCTACCTAATGAGGCACTCCGCAACTTAGTGAGACTCGGTTTCAAAATAAAGAATGAAAAATAGGGCTGGGGGTATAGCTCGGAGGTAGAATGCCTCTGAGTTCCATCCCCAGTACCGCAAAAAAAAAAAAAAAAAAAAAAAATTTTCAAAAAATATGAAGATATACTCAACTTCAAATTTAATGAAGTAGTAATATTGAATTGTTGTAAATGTTATCAAAACAAGCCCCTAAATAAATTATTGGTAGGGAACTTATGAGACTTGAAATTTATGAGATTTATAGGGGGAAATTTGACACTTTTTATCAAAGTCCTCAAAAACATTCATACAATTTATCCTAGTGGTCTCACTCCTGGGAATCAATCTAAAGAAAACATCAAGATTTGTGTATAAAGAAATCACCACAATGCTGTTTATTGATTTTGAAGAAAAAATCTTCAATAACAGAAGAATGGTTTAATGAAGTATATCCATAGAAAAAGATTGAAAAGATGTTAATAGCTACTATTGAGTGGTGTTAGTATGTAATACTTACTTTATTCTTAATATCATTCCATATTTTCTATAATGATGGAAATTATTTTAATCAGAAAAAAAATGTTCTTTTAAAATAGGAATGTAAAGCCGGGCATGGTGGCACACACTCGTAATCCCAGTACTTGGGAGGCTGAGACAGGAGGATCGCAGGTTCATGGCCAGCCTCAACTACTTAGTGAGGCCCTCAGCAACTTAGTGAGACCCTGCTTCAAAATAAAGAATAAAAAATAGGGCTGGAGGTGTAGCTCGGAAGTAGAATGCCCCTGGGTTTAATCCCCAGTACCACAAAATAAATAAATAAATAAATAAATAAATAAATAAATAAATAAATAAATAAATAAAACGGAAATGTATGTTATTTCCATTGCTAATCAATACTAGAAGGTATACTCTAAGACACAAAATACTTTAAATCTAGCCAGTTTGTTCTAGAGCATGATAATGTACAGAGTAAGTCTTTTATGTATTGGACTGTAGGCAGTATCGTGTGCATTGCCTTTATTGCAGATGTTTTGAGCAGCTGTTGCCACTGAGCACCTATTTGTCGTGAGGGGGCGAGAGGGAGGGGAAGGAACACTTATGAAGTGAGTCAAAGCAGAACCATGTCACTTGGCTCACAGGAAAGGGCCTTTCAAATACATGTGTCCAAACACACAGAAAATATGCATCATTGACAAGGGTCAATTTATTCAATGATAGTTTGTTTTATTCTCTAGAATTTGGACTTCACTAATTTCAGAGAACAGTCAAGGAATACATCTATTAACAAACTGGAATATGAGAATGAGAGGCTTCGAAGTGATCTTGCAAAACTTCATGTCAATGGAAAACCAGCATGGCCTAATCAAAATGCCTATGAAGAAACAGGAAGGTACACTTATCAAAACCAAATAAAGATGGAGAAAAACGAAGACAGGTATGCTAGCTCCATCATATAAGGACACACGTTTAAAAACATTTACTGAGATTTATTTTTAACTAATTCAAATTATAACTTTATACGCTTTCTCTTCAGATGTTTAAAATTTATCTTACAGCGATAGTGTGGTAGTCTAGATACATTATAAGAAATTTGTGTTGTCAATAGCCTTTAAGATATAACAGTGAGATAGGTGGAGTGTTTGTTACAGGGGATTTTAGTTTTTTAGTCACTTTAGACCGTTCTTGCAAGCTGATGTGGTATACAAATGTGGTAACCTTGTGTTTTTTTGTAATGGAAACAGAAAAAACTAGAATTTAATGTTAATATATATTCAAGCAGAATAGAAAATATGGGAACATGTCATTTCTGCCTTACCTTCAGTAATGTATTCAATTTATATTGGCATTCTAGCCATAGGGAAGAAACCTGTGGATGAGTAATAGAGGTTTTCTCTGAGGGAAAACAAATGTATGGAAAATGAAAAATTGTACATTTTATTCCCGTGCTTTTTAAAATGTCAGTTAATAATCTTAGTAAGTATGTAGACCATAAAAATGGGCTAATTAATTCAATTTAATAAAAGATTTATAGAGGCAAAAACTGTTTCAGAACCTGATATGATGGTGTGAATTTGTAATCCCAGTACTTGGGAGGCTGAGACAAGAGGATTGCAGGTTCGCAGTCAGCCTTAGCAACTTAGCAAGGCCTTCCAGAACTCAGTGAGACCCCATCTCAAAATAAAGCATAAAATAGGGCTGGCAGTGTAGCTCAGAGGTAGAATGCCCCTGGGTTCAATCCCAAGTACAACAACAACATCAACAATAAAACTGTTTCTGAAGGCCTTACACTGTTTTCCCAAACTTGGGAAATATTCAACAAAACAAACACATTTCTTTTCCACAGATTCCTCAGAGCTATTAATATGCTATTTATATTCTGAGTTTCCAAGAAGAGTAATATATAGCATTCCCTAAACTTATTTGATAGCAGAGTTATCAACCTTCTATGGTGCTCAGAAAAGGTGAATTAAGAGGTCCAGATTCAACTTCACTACAACTTTTGCTCAGAAGCTCATAAAATTTAGCAAGAAAAACTTTTGTTACATGTTTTCATATAACAGAATTAATGTCCAAGATCTTGGAAGATTTGCTTAACCTTTGTCACCCTCAGTTTCCCATCTAACAAAAAAATAAGTGGAGAGTTTTAATGAGAATTTATGGAGGAAAATCCATATAGAACATGTAGTTCCATTGATGCTAACCATTATTACTGATATTACTAATGAAATTATATTTATAATATTAGTAATACTTCTCTAACAACCCACAGTGCCTAAGATGTGTATTTTGGTGAATAGACTAATGTCTGAATCTGATATTTCTTCAAAGATAATCCTGTGAGAAAAGGTGGTACCAGGCTTATCTTGGTAACTAAGCATTTCTACAGGCAGATAAATCCTTAAGTCCCTGGGACATATAAAAAAATGTGTCTATTCAAGATTCTTGTGTGCCAGAGCTCTCTCCTCTTAATACCCCAGCTCTATATTTATGTATTATAAGGATAAGACGTTAGTCAGTGGAATAGCAACAGTTCAAAAAGGCATGGTGGTGCACACCTGTCACAATACTTGGGAGGCTGAGACAGGAGGATCACAGGTTTGAGGCCAACCTCAGAAATTAGCAAGGCTCTTCATAACTTAGTGAGACTCTGTTTCAAAATCAAAATTTTAAAAAATAGGGCTGGGATATAGTTGAGAAGTAGAATGCCCCTGGCTTCAATCCCTATCCCTCCCCCCCACACACACACACAAACAAAAGTGCTAAATTAATAACCCTTCTTCAGGAGATGCAACAAGAATGACCACCACTCCAAAAAAGCATCAGAGACTGGGTGCCATTGTGGGGTGGTAACAGAGCAGCAGACACAGTATAAATGCAGCATAGGGAGGAGGGAAGAGGCCACTGGCCACAGCCAGAGACCATAGACCAGAGACCATAGACCAGAGAACTGGTCTATGGCTGTGGCCAACTGGCACTCATGTTGATTGACCAGCATAACTGAAAATCTGTCCAAAGGAGTCTAACCTTGACTTGAATATAAGAATATATTTTCTAATACAGAATAAACACTCTACAAAGTGCTTCCCTACTTTCAGTCCTCTATAGGTCATACTGTGACTCCCATGTACAAGCAAGACAGGCCCTTAAACATACTATAGTCTTCCTGCATGCATCGGCCAGCCTCTGGTCACTATCAAGCATGCCTTGGATGCAGAACACTGCTTCTCATACTTG
The DNA here is from genome assembly GCA_004027655.1 of Graphiurus murinus. Classification (NCBI taxonomy): domain Eukaryota; kingdom Metazoa; phylum Chordata; class Mammalia; order Rodentia; family Gliridae; genus Graphiurus; species Graphiurus murinus. The sequence continues at coordinate 128,092 of PVLC010000121.1, read as the reverse complement.
CTCGTGGAAAAGAACTTTGAAAACCTTAGGTGGTGTTGTTTAGACAAAAAGACAGTTACTCTGCCTTTTATTATTATTTTTTAAAGTATTTTTTCTTGTTTCGAGTGCCCCCTTTTTTCTCTCTGTCAGGCAGTACAGAACATGTTAAAAGTGTCTAACAAAAACAAGACAGTAGGGGACAGAGCAAGCAACATACGAGGTAAAATGCTCAGCGGGAGATCATCTTAATAAGCCGTTTGGACGCCTATTCCTGCAGCAGAGCCTTGTGTCCTGCCAGTTTCATTTGTTGAAAGTTTCATTAAATTTGTTTTAATGCCTCATCTGATTTCAGTGTTCTCCAGTGACCTGGTTTTTAAAAGAAACAGCATTTCAAATGTTCTGAATAAATTATTGCCATGTAAAACCCACTCTGGGAAGACTTGTTGAGATGCAAGGACACTGTGAACTCGCTGGTAGAGAACTGCACAGCAGACACCGCTCCATTAATTTTAGGGAGGGAAAAATGAAATCTCTCTTTCCCTCAAAGCACAGATCAGTGAAATCAAATAGTAAAAAAAACCCAAAACTATATATATTTGTTAGACATAACGAATGGGAACATGGACAAGTCGTGATCAAGTAGCTAATGCAATAAGATCTTATTAAACTATTTTAGGAAGGAAAAACCTTTTAAGCAAAAGTATTTAAAGATAATGAGCCACAAAATTTTTAAGTTTGTAGTTTAAGGAAATTCTTGCTATTAACTGAGGAATATTTGTATAGTACATCATTTAAATAATCACTTATTCACTCTTTTGTTGTTTTCATTCCTGTTCAAAGTGATGTTTTTAATGTCTACTCACTTAAAATGTGAATCATTTTAGTATATTCCAAAGCATTTACTTTTCAATATGACAATTGCTCAACACTTTTTTAAAAAATTATGAGATATAATTAAATTTAGCTAGGATGTTTTGAGTATTGTTCTTAAAACATGAGAGTTTTGAAGTTTCAGGATAACTTGTAAGCCATTTTGGCACAGTGGTATCCAGAACTACTAATATATAACTAATGATAAATCAACTTTTTAATAAGTGGGATTTATCTCCATATAAGATACATACTTAAAAGTGAATTTATGGTTTTAAAAGTCATATCATGTACTGGAAAGGTTTTAGTAATCACAAACATTAATCATTAAAATGGCTTCAAGTCTAGCTAATAAATTAAAAGTTTCTAATACTAAAAAACCCACAAAGTCAGCAGGTTTGTCATAACCACTCATAAGGTTCCTGGTTAAGGAATAAATAGTCACCTAGAAGCCAAAGGTAAGTTGAGAACATTTTATACCATGGTATTACTCAATAATGAGCAAAACACAGCAGGCTGTGTGGTTCTAGGCCAGGACACAATATGCATCCACAGAATGGGGGGCTTTTGTGGAATGTTGGAAGGTGAGGTTGGAAGAAGGTCAACTAGCATAGTTCCCAATGAGATCTTGTTTCATGCTAAGGACATTATCTAGTAGCCCAGGAAAAAAGTACTGAGGGGCACAATCGGACATACGCATTCAACACTCTGAAAACTGCGAAGAGTTGACTCAAGACTCAAGTGGCGAGAGTTTTGCTCCCCAACAGAGCAAGTGGGTCCCACCAAAATTGGGCAGAGGCCTTAGAGCGGAATCTGTGGGAAAGCTCGTTGAACAGATCACCTTGTGAGGGGATATTAAATGCCTTCTGAAATCATTTTCAAGATAGCTTTTAAGTTGATATATGAAACATTTTATGCAAGGTGGTTTTATGAAGTATTTGAATAGCTATATTCTAGAAGAAGAACTTGTCAGATATAAAGATGATTTAAAACCAAAGTACTTTACTTCATAATGTAGTCTTTCCTTTCAATCTCTATATTTTATTGATTTTACAATAAAAGGAATGTTCCTATATAAATTTTAGTAATTAACACCATAAAACTATATCTATACTTCCATAGCAAAAGGGATAATTGAGATAATTATTTAGATAACTTAGAACAAATAATACTTTGCCTGAGATCTCTGTATGACTGAGATTACAGATGTTATATATATATATATATATATATATATATATTTCTTGAATCACTTCTATAATTATCTTCTCTTTTCCACTGTGCTCTAAAGTCGAGAGTAGCCTTGCTCAAATTAAAAGGTTCAGCTAAAGAGGATATGCAGATGTACTGTGCGATTGTTATCATTCTATTTGAATTGTGAGATGTTTCATCTTATTGTGCACATCATAAACCATGTTATTTCAGTTTAATTTGCTGTTCTGTTTCCATGGTAATTATGGTTTGGGAGAAGGGGGGAAAAGATTTATTTCAAGATAAGCAAAAATGGGAAACATGTTGTGTTTGTTTTTATGTAGTAATTTACAGATGCCTCACTTAACTTTTATTGCTACTTGTATGCATAGCTTTGAAAATGTTTGCATAAGAAATAAGTCTATATAGATTTGTCTTTGGATAAGAACAGAGAAATAGAATGTGGATTTAGCTGTGTCAAATTAAAACATGAAGGCTGTGAAAATAGATAATACCTGTGAGGGTTTTGAATATTAGTAAACATAAATAATTTTAAATTGAAGATATTTTTATGTTTTCATGGTCTTTGATGATTAAGTACAAACTCCATTTTTATGAAGGATACTAGTTTAACCCCCAAAATCTCACTTTTTTTCAGTCTCATTTTCTCCCCTATATTTTAGCAAAAACAACAAATTCCATACTGTGCCTTTCATCCCAACTGTGGAGTTTGAAGTCAAGCAAACCTAGATTTGAGTCCAAAATCCAAAAAATCATCACTTCCTGGCAATGTATTCTGACTCAATAAGAAAATTATTGGATAAACAATATAACTTTCAGCCAGGCGTAGTGGCGCAGGCTTGTAACCCCAGCATTTGGGAGGCTGAGACCAGAGGATCTGGGTTTGCGGCCAGCTTCAGCTGCTTAGTGAGGCACTCTGCAACTTAGTAAGACCCTGTTTCAAAAAAGTAAAGAATAAAAAATAGGGCTGGGGGTGTAGCTCAGAGGTAGAATGTCCCTGAGTTCAATCCCCAGCACCGGAAAAAAAAAGAATATAAGTCTTATTTTCCTCATCTGTGGATAGGGTCCACCTTGTTAGGGTTGTTTTAAAGATCAAATGAGTTTAAAAATGATAACACTTAATCTTTATTGAGCACTTAGATGTGCCATGCATTGTGTTCTAAGTGTTTTTCATACATTAATGATTTAACTCTCATAACAGCCTTTTCTTATAAACAGGAAAATTAAATTCAGAGTGATAAAGTTAGCTGCTCACAAGCACAAAGCTAGTAAGTAGAGGAGCTTAGGAGATGTCAATTGAAAACATGCTTTCAATTATTAAGCCCTATAGAAATTAGTTATTATACAAAGACTTGTTTGGGCATCAAAAAATGTAATTCTATTACAAAAGTTAGGAAACTTAATTGTAATGGATAATAAAAAAAAAAGAATGTCTATTTAGACCTGCCAATGGTAGTGGTGTTAACTTCAGTTATCTAAATAACCAAGAGATACATAAATGCATCACAGAAAGTAGAGTAATATAGGCAATAAAGATAGCAGAATAACTTTAAGAATTATTAGGTTGTCTGCTTCATTGTTAGTTATTTTGAGTCTTGCTTGTTTGTTTGTTGCTTTTTGCAGTGTCAGGGATCAATCTTAGGGTCTCCTGTGTGCTAGGCAAGTGCTTGAATATTGAGCCCCAGCCCCAGCCCCATTCTAAGTCTTTTAAGCAAAGTAGAAATTACTCAGGAAAATCATTTCCAAAGAAATACCCAGATAATAAGCCCAAATGTTTTCCCCTAGATGGACATCAGAGAAATTAAATTCTTAGCTGCATAAATAAACATGTATCCTTGGTTTCAATAAGGACAAGTATTGCTTCTCTTTTAGACTTAGCCAAGATCATGAGCCAAATGGAAGTGCATCACCTCCATTGCCACCTTTGACATTTCAGACCAAAGAAATACCAAGTCCTTTGGTTAGTGATGATGAAGTATTCCCACTGGTGAGTTGTGGTTGCTGGATTTTTTTTGTTTTTCCTTTAAGGGGGAATTACTTTTACACTGATAGCAATATACAGATGTACATAGCAGTGTTTTTTAAAAAAAGATTACTTCTTGAATAAGACTATTTCTAGTTTGGGGCTATTACAAATAATGCTGCTTAAAAAATGTTCTCATACATGTCTTTTGGTACACATGTGTACACATTTCTATTGGAAATATGTCTAAGGAATTGCTAGTTCATATGATATAGATATGGCTAGCTTTAGGAGGTGTTGCCTATTTCCCTGTTTGAATCAATGAATAACCCAGCAAGTAGTATATGAGAGTTTTTCTTGCTCAATAGTCTTTTGAACACTTGTTGGTCTTTTACTGATCTTTCTGATTTTGACCATTCTAACCAGTGCATAGTAATGTCCTATTGTGTTTTTAGTTCATATTTCTCTGGTAACTAATGAGTTTGGGCACATTTTTATTGGTCACTTCAATATTCTCTTTGGTAATATGTGGCTCAATGTCCTTACCTAATTTTCTATTGGATTGTCTTTATTCTTATTGATTTGTAGGAATACTTGGGGATTGAGCCCAGGGGCATTCTACCTCTGAGATACAACCCAAACCCTTTTTTATTTTGAAACAAGATCTCTCTAAGTTGCTGAGGGTCTTAATAAGTTGCTAAGGTTTACTTCGAACCTGTGATTCCCCTGTCTCAACTTCCTAAGTACTGGGATTATAGGTGTGCACCACTACACCCAGCTATATGAATTATTTTATAGTCCTTAGTTGTTCATATATATTACAAATACCTTCTTCCACTCTTACTTGCCTCCTCACTAAACTGTGTATTTTGATGAACAGAAGTTCCTAATCTTAATATATTCAAATTTATGAATCTTTCTCTTTATAAGAAAGTTAATGTTTTTTGTATCCTATTTAAAGCTTTCTGAAGATTCCTATTTAAAACTGTGAGAAGGTTATAAAAATATTGTTATCATATAGAAAAGTTTCTTCATTTTTCATATTTAGATATATACTCCAAGTGAAAATAATTTTTGCATATGATGCAAAGTAAGTCTCTTTTTTCCTATGGAAATATTCAGTTAACCCTGAGCCACTTTTTTCAGTGGATTTTCTATATTCACAATCAAAATAATGCCAGTTTTTACTTTACAGATATTTTCCCTTTTCCTTCTCTTATTGTACTGACTGGTACCACCAGCAGTTGGTAATGATGTTGAGAAATGGTATTGCCGATCTCTCTCTTATATACATTGCTAATTTTTTCATGACCAGATGTGATATTTTATCAAATGCCTATTCTGCCCCTATTAAAAATGACCATCTAGCTTTCCTCCTCTGCTCTGAAAAAATGTGACATTTTACCTTGATTTTTTATTAACCCAACTTTGTACTCTTGGTATAAACCTAACTTGCTCACTGGATTTGGATTTGGTCTATTAATATTTAGTTTCAAATTTTTACTTGCTGTTCACAAGAAAAATTGGCCTGCAATTTTCTTTTGCTATCCTTCTTAGGTTTCAGTGTCAAACTATAATGACCTCATCAAGGGTTCTGAATTTTAGTCTTAATATTTTTCAGTTCTTGAATTTTTATTTTATCTTTTTTATAGTTTCCAATTCTCTGCTCATTTAATTCTTTGTAGTTTAATTCATTAACATAAAAATCACAGGTTTCTTTAAAGCTGTATAGATTGTTCACCTGAGAAAGTATAAAGTAGTAGTACCTTTAGCAATCACCTTCCCTTGGACTAAAAGTATATTATATAATTTTTCAGGGCCTCTCCAAGATATACTAATGTGGAATAAAAATATAAATAAATAAATGCAAAACAGAGAAGTTTAAACTGGATTAGGTTTCCATGAGTACTTTTCTGCTTTTCCAGGATCTGTCACCTTGTATTGGTAAACACTGGAAGTAAGATTTGAGATATTGTGGTAAAAGAAGGCTTTAAACCATTAACTTTTGAAAGTTTTAATATTTCTAAAGCCCCAAAATGCTCATTTTGTATTCATCTCAACATAAAATGCCAACTCTTTTGAACAGAATAAATCTTCATACCATTGAAGGAAGCCAAATAACTTCCTCATTTCAGTTATAGGAATCTCTAAGGAGACTGCAATATCTGCACCAAGAAAAACTTTGATCTATAAAGACTCAAAACAAGCATATATCCAGTCAGGCAATAGAGAAGGGATAAGCTACTAACTACTCCATTATCCTAATATTAGATGATTTTAGGATCATCAATCTGTTGTAAAGCAGGATCCCACATTAGCACATCAGTCACTCTTGTGAGCCCTCAGATACAGGTGCTGACCCAGGCCCTGCAAGCAAGAAAGACAAACTATTAGAATGCAGGTCAGTTCTACTAAGGATAAAATATTGTCCTTTCCAAGGAGAAAGGGCCCTAATGTAACTGAGTTGCCAAGAGGCTGGTTGGTCTCCTTAAGGGATGGTGCATCTTAGCTATGTTTTTTACTATAAGCAGGTCAGATTTCAACAGCAACAAAAGGTAGATTATCCTTGGTGAAATTGACACTGGGGTGACCAATGACAGAGAATGGATCAAGTCATCCTGTTCACTTACTAGATGTTCTATCTCAAACAGGACTCAACACTAGGGAGAAACTATCCTGCAAATAATATGTATGTTTCTGGTGTAGATGGCATAGCCTTGCTGCAGAATCTTAAGCTTCTGCAACACAAACTTACCAGAGGTTCCATATGGCATTTTTTTCTACCAGAGTTTCTTCTGGGATGAGATCTGCCAAGTCATCTGATTCAAGTAACAGGATTGCTGTACCCTATCCTGAACCTGCTATGGAGTCCTTTCTTGCTCTATAACACAAAGAAAATCAACCAATAAATGGGTCAGATTATTCCACCCAAGAGTGGAGTATTTTCAAGGTACATTAACTTGTGTTTTACTCAGATGTCCTCACATGCCTCATACCACTGGACACCTAAAAACAATGTGTCTGGATTCTTTATAGGGTTTATTTTTCACCATTGAGAGCACATGAGTCTTTCCAAGTCTTTGAAATGCTTGCCACTTCTTGCTCTTCAGATCTTATTAACATGTTAGTGTTAATGTATTTGGAATGTCCAGATGGTCCAAGCCCCTTCAGAGTTTATTGTGACAACATCATTAACATAAGGCTAGGGCAAGGCTATGGATATATACTGTTGTCCATCCCATGTGAATGCTAACTACATCTGGTCCTCCTTTTTATTGGATATTAAAAAGAATGCATCTGGGTGTGGTGGGATTATGCCTGTAATCTCAGTACTTGGGAGCCTGAGACAGGAAGATTGCAGGCCGGCCTCAGCAGTTTAGTGAGATTCTGTTTCAAAACAAAAAATAAAATAGGGCTGGGGATCTAGCTCAGATGTAGAACACCCCTGGGGGGGGGGGAAGAATGCATTTGTCAGATCAATAGCAGCATCCCAAGTATCCAAGGCAGTGATATTCTATTCTAGTAAAGATATTGTACCTCTTACAGCAACTACAGTTGGAACTACCACTTGGATAAATTTGCAGAACTCCACTACTATCTGCCATGAGCCCTAGTTTGGGCAGGGCCATATTAATGAACTAAATCCTCTTGGAACAAGTTTCTATATAAGATTGCTGACTCTTGAAACATTTCATAAAGTCTCATTCTTCTTAATGATAGCAAGACCCCATTTCAAAACAAAAAAGTAAAAAAGGGTTGAAGTGTAGGTTGGAAGTAAAATTCCTCTGGGTTCAATCCCCAGTACCTCCCTCCAAAAAAAGGAGCCAAGCATGGTGGTGCACACCTGAAATCCCATTACTTGGGAGGCTGAGACAGGAGGAATGCAGGTTCAAGGCCAGTCTTAGTAACTTAAGGACATTCTCAACAACTTAGTGAGACTCTGTTGCAAAATAAAGTAAAATAGGACTGGGGATGAATCTCAGAGGTAGAACATCCTTGGGTTCAAGCCCCAGTATTGCCTCCCCCTCCCCCCAAAAAGAGTAAATGTACCACAGAACTGGAAAAATTAAAGTACAAATGTCCCTGACATTTTTAATTAACTAAGTATTTTAGATTTTTAATAATGAAGGATTGTAAAACTATCTAATATTGACCCATACTCCATAGGCAAAAATATTGTTTGTGTGTGTTTGTGCACGTGTGCACGCGTGTGCTTTCATGTGTGTGTGTGTAAATAAGCATATCACAATTAAATAGCATTTCCACATTGCCGAGACAGGTGAAATTGGAACACTCATCACTCAGTTTCTCAGCTAAAATAGGGCCAATAAGAAGTATTCCAGCACTGTGGCCCTCCCTACCACAGAACCACTTTTATTCCTGAGATATATCATGCAGTCAGCCTTCCTCACCTGGCTAACTCCAGGTATCAGCTCTCTCATTAAGCCAATCCTTTTTTTTTTTTTTTTTTTCTGTATAAACTTTCTTTATCCAATTCTGCTATAAAATCTTTGGTTTCTTAGAGTTGCCTATTTTCAGATGAGGAACACTGCTTTTGCAAATTAGGAGAGTATGTTTTAAGTGGGTTCCCTGGTGGTTTCATTGCACCTGCATTTGCAGTTGGGCACTCTAATGTTCATTTCTAGAGCTTTTTAAGGCAATGACGCTGTGATGCCTGTTGTAGTTCCTTGACGATCTCCTCAGTGGTGACTGCCTTACCCTGGTAGGAGTTTGGCTCAAGATGTATTATTTCATTACCAGCTGCTGTCAGGGATGAAGCGTCCTTGGAAATATGAAGACTTAACACGGCTCTGTCTTCCTCATCTCACTTTCCTTCCTTTCTCTCTCTGTAGTCTCCCCCAGATATATCCTTCCCAGCTTCCCTGGCTGCACAGCATTTCCTTCTGGAAGAAGAGAAGCGAGCAAAAGAACTTGAAAAGCTTCTAAATACACATATTGATGAACTGCAAAGACACACAGAATTTACTCTTAATAAATACACCAAACTGAAACAAAATAGACATATATGAGCTTTTAAACTTTTTTATTTGCTCCTCCCACCCCAAGAGAAAAAAAGCTCTGGCAAACTATTTCCAAAGCTAATTAATGAAACTGAGAAATGCTGTTCTGTTTTCTTGAGTAAATGATTTCTGTAAGGCAGCTAGAAAAATAGTAAGTATTTTGTTCGATAAAGCTGTTTGTATTTCTGCATTAACATACTAAATTGTTCTGCTGTGGAGTTACTATAAAATAAACATGACTACTCCAAAAGAGATTTTTTTTTTTCCAGTCTAAGAAATAGTTTGGAATTAAAAATGCAATTTTTTTTTTTCCCATTTGAATCATGTATTCCAAAAACCTATTTCCTCTGCAACAACACAAAATGAGAGAAAGGGAAATGCCATATTACAAATATAAATAAATCAATGGAGCTCAGTTGTACTAAGTGTGAAAACTCAAGGATTTTTTTAGAGGAAAATATTTAAAAGTTTGAACTATGTAAACATCCTAAAGTTACTTTCAGAAAAAGAAGATATAGCTATACTGTTTTCATATTCACCTTTGTAATGTCTGTTTTAAAACCATAAAGGATACCAAATGTGCAGTATACAAACTTAAAATATATGTCAGAGATTAATGTTTTTCTGTTAGTACTTATTTTATGGAGATGAACAAAGTAAACCAAATATAAATCATTACTGTTGCTATATTCTCTTTTGTAATCACCTGCTTTTAATTCAATAAAGGAATGCAAAATTCAATGGACTTTTAACATAAATGCCAAGTTTGTATAAAACAGTAATAGCATGGTAGTGAACAATAAAATTCAAGTTATAAATATATATATAATGATAATACAACATTCTATTTATTTTCTTTAAAAATGGGATGTATATCTATATCTTTATCTAGTTTTATCTACCTTTATCCAACTATATAGAGATTATGAAAATCTCAATTCCAACAGCTTTTATATTTTTCTTTCTTTTTTTTTTTAAAAAAAAACAATCTCAACATACTGAAAGAGAAGTCAAAATGTCCTTAGATAACAAATGTCATTTCCATGTGAAAAATGCAGAGCATTATTTGCTTTCCATGACATGACCAGGTCTGTTTGTACAGCTCTTATGTTTGCAAAAAGTTTAGGCTGCTATAACAAAAATACCACAGACTGTGTGGCTTAAACAACAAACAGTTATCACTCACAGTTCTAGAGGCTGGGAAGTCCTATATCAAAACACCAGCTAACCTGGTATCTGGTGAGGGCCCAGTTCCTGGCCTGGGGATAGCCACTTACTTGCTATGTCCTCACATGATAGAAAAAAAAAAATCATCTTATGTCTCTTCTTACAAGGGCACAAATCCATTGCATCCATGGGGGTTCCACCCTTATGATCTAATTACTTCGTTAATTCCCCACCCTCAATACCATCCCACTGAAGGATTTCAACATCAAAATTTGAGGAGACATGAACAACCGATTCATAAAATCTTGCATAGTATTATTAATTTAAACTTAAAACAAGCCTGTGAAATCAATAAAGCTAGTATCCTTGTCCCTGGATAAGGATCCTTATCGAGAGATATAAGAAACATATTCAGAATCATAGTAAGCAAGAGAATCAGAAAGGAAATGTTGCTTCTCTAAGTCCTGGCCCCAGGTGGTATTACTTCCCAGTACTGCTTCTTATAATCAAACATTAGTGAACAAAGCTATATCCATGAAGCAATGATTGACAACAAAACATCAGAGGGGCACAAACTCTTCAGTGTACCCACAAAAGCCTCACAAGAAGAAAACAATGGGATTTATGGTACTTTTCAATTATTTAGTAATTTCTAGCCTGGACATGAAGAAAATAAAATACTTTTCGGTGACATCTTTATTTTTATTTATTTATTGCAGTACTGGGGATTGAACCCAGGGCCTTGAGCATGCGAGGCAAGTGCTCTACCTCTGAGCTGCATCTCCAGCTCTCAGTGTTATCTTTACAAGGTGGACAGAAAAACTGCATTAGGAAAAGGGTACTCCATAAGCAAATTCTAAAACCTTTATAACCCTAATGCAAATGGAAACAATGAAAAAGTCATACAAATGACTGTGTATATGTCTAAGTACCATTTCAGTCTCTTCAGGGCGAGACATGGATAAGAACTGCTGAACCACAGTTCTAGGCTACAATGTTCTTAGAACTTAGCAAATCCAAGAAAAAGCATGAACATGGAGTATGTCCAGGACCAATGGTAAACATGTGGATTACAGTAAGTCCAAAGGAAAACTTGGTTTAAATCATCAGTTCAATATTCCACTTAATACCAGCTCTCTTAAAACAATGGTTTTCATTATCTTTTACTTAACAGCTAGATTCAATGTTCAGAATGAATCACATGCTGAGGTCCAACACACACACACACACACACACACACACACACACACACACACACACACACACACCAAGATAAAGAGCAAGCAGCTCCAGTTGAATGTTGAAAGGAGGAAGAGTACAAAGCTACTTGCTGTTCATCACCCCTCTCCTCCCCTCACCTACTCTCCTGCCCTCCACAGGTCAAAGGGATTCCATAAACTAGTTTCCCCACATGTCCTGCTAGAAGGGATAGCAGAGAGACTCTTATTACCTTAGCACAGTCCATGTTTTCCCACAGAAACCCTATCAGGGTAATGTTATAACCTCTCTCACACTACAAAAGCCAATTTAGCATGATTTCAAACAGGGAAGCCTTCAGCAAGTCCAAGAATAGGACTAAGGAGATCCGAGCACTACTTAACTGGCTCCAGGACCAGACTAGATACATTTAGGTTTTTCAGGTTGTCAGTACGTTAGGACACATTCAATCTGTTGGAGACAGGCTTTCCTTGCCTTAGCCCTATGAACGGAGTAAAGCTTCCACTTATCTATAGAAAATGCAAAAATAATACTACTATGTCAGAGCGTTTTATGAGAATAAAAGGTATTATACACAGCATGGTTAATACACAGCCCGGAACATAGTAAGTGTTCAGCACATGCTAGCAGTAAGTACTTACTGTCCTAGCCCTCTGAGGCACTGGTCTGAGCTCAGAGACAAAATATATCCACCAAGAATATTATCATTTCTAGAGGACCATATGCCAGCCACTACACATAAGTTAAACTCATTTATTAATAACAGTTTTATTAAGAAATAGCTTATATACTATAAAATTCACTCATTTCAAAGGTATGATTCATTGATTCTTACTAAGTCTAAAGAGTTGTGTAATCGCTGGGCATGGTGGCTCATGGCTTGGGATGCTGAGACCGGAGGATCCGGGTTCATGGCCAGCCTCAGCTACTTAGTTAGGCCCTCTGCAACTTAGTGAGACCCTGTTTCAAAATAAAGAATAAAAAATAGAGCTGGGGTTACAGCTGGGAGGAAGAATGCCCTTGGGTTCAATCCCCAGTGCTGAAAAAAAAAAATTGTGTAATCATTGCCACATCCACTTTCAGAATATTTGCATCACCCTAAAAAGATCCCTGGAATTCTCTATTCCCATGCCCAATGCCAGGCAGCCACTGCATTAAATTTTTCTCTATAGGTTTTCCTCAACATTTCATAAAAATGAATTAATATAATATGTGGGTTTTTGCATTTGGCTTCTCTCACTTAACATATTTTTGTGGTTCCTATTGTAGCATGTGTAGTCTTTTTTTTTATTGCTTAATAGTATTCCATTGTATGAATAAGCCACATTTCATTTATCATTTCACCAGTTGATGGACATTTTTTGAGTTGTTTCCAATTTAGGGATATCATAAATAAAGTTAAGAATATTGACATATGAGTTTCTGTATAAACAAACGTTACCATTTTTACTAAGCACTTTCCTTGGAGTAGAATTTCTGAGTCACATGGCATATTTATATTTAACTTTTAAAAGAAAATGAAAGCTATCAAACTATTTTCCAAAGTAGCTGCATCTTCATGGTTGGTGCCTTCCGTATCCTAACATGGCAGAAGGGGGAAAACAGGATCCCTCAGGCCTTGTAGGTGAAGGCACTAATCTCTTCTACTTATGTAATCTAAGCACCTTCTAACACCCCCCTTTTAATACTGTTACATTGGGGATTAAATTTCAACACATGAATTTTAGGAGGACACAAACATTCTGACCATAGCACCTACCTAAAAATTATAAGATCGGACCATAGGGCCTATACTAAGTAGACTTTATGTTGTACTCAAAATGTAAACAACAAATCTTTGTTACAAAATTTTATATGATGAAAATAAAACAGAAAAGTATTGAGCTATTATTCTTCCCATTTGTTATGATTTCCTTTGGTTTTGTTTATGAAAACAAGAACATTGCAGCTTTGAAATTCCTCCTTTTCATCAGCTTGAGGGAAAACTTCCAAGAGTCAGTATTGATTGAGCCCAAACCTTTTCTAATCCCAGACATATCTCTTGGCTGAAATAAATTATTTGATGAATCATTCCCAAGTGATTTTGATAGATAAAATTATGGGTAGTCAAACCAAAACAGTTCTTTAGCTTCAAATATGTTTGCTATATACAAAGCTTAGTTTATAACCAAAGACTTCATACTAACAGAAATTGCACCCAAGAATTTTAAAAGAACAAACATATCCCTATATATGCATGTATTTATGTGTATATACATATACATGTACACATAAACTCAAAGCTCTGAAAATATTCATCAATAAAAAGTGAGCCAAGAATAGTATCAGAACTTGGAAAACAAACCACGTGTGTGTGTGTGTGTGTGTGTGTGTGTGTGTGTGTGTGTGTGTGTGTATGTGTGTATACTGGGAATTAAACACAGGGGCATTCTACCTCCGAGGCATACCCCCAGCTCTTTTTAACTTTTTATTTTTTGTTTTGAAAAAGAGTCTAAGTTGTTGAGGCTGACTTTGTTAAACCTGGGATCCTCCTATCTCAGCTTCCTAAAGACTGGAATTACAGGCCACTGTACCTGGCTTTCAGTTATTATTTTTAAAGTTGAAAATACAAGTACTTAGAAAAGATTTACTGGCCAAACATAATATCTTCATTTTGGACAAAATTCATATATTTCATTAAAGACACTGCTTGATGTATAAGGTGCCCCAAATGTTGGGGAAAGCAAAACTTTAGATACAGAAAGATTCATAAAATATACTGGAGAGTACCGTCTAGGACAGCAGCCAAAAGATGAAAATGAATTAGAATACTACCAGGTAGAAATGATAAAACTACTATAAAAGCAATGCACTTAAAAATTCTTGGATGACAGTGAGATCAACCCAGAGCCCATATTTCAAGTGGGCCATAAAGGATGAGTGGGAAAGAGGTGAATGAAGAAGGAGAAAAGCAAACAGATGGCCAGTGTGCTTTTACCTGATGCACCATTCATTCTACACATATTTATGGAGAGCCCAGCAGGAACACCACTGGTCCAGATGATAGATGACGCCCCACAATCCTGAATGCATATGGATAGCGTTTCTCAATTTTATGTTCACTGGCTGATTTACCAGCGAACATAGTTATTTTCTATTTTTACACAACTACGAATAATTTTGAAATAAATTTTAAAGAATGTGCTGAGTTATCAGGCTTTTGCAGAGTCTCAGAACACTTCCTCATGGGATGGAGGTGGAGGAGGTGGGAGAAGGAGAGAGGGCTGCCTCGCTAGTTTGTCATTTCTTTCATTTGGGTCAGCAGTCTGGTCAAACCAGTGATTGACTGTTGGATATGAGATGGACCTCAACAGGTTTGGGAGACATCAGTTGAGTAAGATACCATTCCTGCTCTCAAAAAGTTCCCAAATGTGTGTCAGACACCTAAACAGATCATTAAAAGACATGTAAAGAGCCGGGCATGGTGGTTCATGCCTGTAATCCCATTACTTGGGAGGTTGAGACAGGGGGATCACAGGTTCAAGGCCAGCCTCACCAAAACTTGGCAAGACCCTCAGAAACTTAATGAGACCTGTTTCAAAATAAAGTAGGGCTGAGGATTTAGCTCAGAGGTAAAATACTCCTGGGTTCAATCCCCAGTGCCACAGAAAACAAAATAAACAAAAAACATGCAATCATAGAACCATGCACACATATCATGGACACTCGAAGAAAGATACCCAACCAATTTTGGGGTGTCCATGTATTGGGAGAGAGTGGAAAATGGGAGTCATCCAAAAAAGGCCCCCAGAAGAAGCGATGTCTAAGCTGAGATTTCCAAGATGAGTTAGCAGCAAGAAGAACAGGCAGGGCTGACTTTGCAGGAGCGTAACTGTCAGTCACACAGGGCTGGGGCTCAGAAGGGCCTGAACACTCTGCTTGGTTTAATGCCCCACTGTTGCTGTCTTAAGCTTCCTAATAATTTTTGAAGAAATGGCCCTGCATTTTGATCTTGCACCGGGTCTTGCAAATTATGTGCCTGCTCCTGAGATAGGAAAGGATGGGAAGCAGGCAGCCCTCTGGGTGAATGAAGCCACACATACAGGTCATGGGATAAACAGCACAATTATGGCATGGCATTCATAATAGGAGTGTCTTTGTGTTCCCTTGTTTCACTTTAGGCCAATTTTCTCAAGTTGTATTTATATCCCCATACTTATTCTTCCTGTTAAGTATAATTAAAAACTAGACTTATATGCACTCCTATAATCCCAGTACTTGGGAGGCTGAGACAGGAGGATCAGGGGCCTGAGACCAGCATACTCTAACTTACCCAGACCCTGTTTCAAAATAATAATAAAATAGGTCAGGGGGTGTAGCTCAGAGCAAAGTGCCCCTGGTTCAAGCTCCAATAACACACACACACACACACACACACACACACACACACACACAAACTAGATTCCCATAAAGTAAATACAAGATGACTAAAAGGTAAAGAGAAAAGAAGGTAGGCTCATAAAAAGATATCTAATAAAACTTGGGGTGTTTCTGGGTCCCCAGGACCCAAGAAACAACAGGATAGTGAATTTCTTGGATTTTTTTTTTTTTGGCCTTCATAGTTATCAATTAAAATTTATATGCTGAATTGGTATATTGAAGTCTTAACCCCTGGTACCTCAGAATGTGACCTTTTATGGAAACAAAGTCATTACAGATGCAATTAGTTAAAATGAGGTCATTGGTGTAATTCCAGTATTTGGGAGGCTGAGACAGGAGGATCACAGGTTCTTGGCCAGCCTCAGCTACTTAATAAGGCCCTCTGCAACTTAGTGAAACCCTGTTTCAAAATAAAGAATAATAAATACGACTGGGGGTATAGCTCAGAGGTAGAATGTCCCTGGGTTCAATCCCCAGGAACACAATAAATAAATGAATAAATAAATAAATACATAAATGGTCATTAGAATGTAGTAGACTCCTAATCCAATATGGTTGATATCCTTATAAAAAGGGGAAAATCTGGACACAGGTGCACATCAGGAAAGTATCATGTGAAGATGATTCAGAGATCAAGGTGATGCTTCTACAAGCCAAGGTTCACAGCCATTGCAAACAAACCACCAGCAGCTGGGAGAGAGGCCAGGAACAGACTCTTCCTCATGGCTCTTGGAAGGAACCAACCTCCCAGCACCTTAATCTCAGACTTCCAGCTTCCAGATCTGTGAAACAGTAAACATCTATTGTCCAAGTCACCCAGTTTGTGGCACTCAGTTACAGCAGCCCTAACAACTAACACACCCATATATCCCAGCATTGGAGTTGGAAAAGCTGGCAATGGGTGCAAACAAAAAAGTCTCAGCAAAACCTTGTTCTTTCTAAGTAAAGGTATCCATCAACAGATGAATGGATAAAGAAAATGTGGGATATACACACAATGAAGTTCTATGCTGCCATAAAGAAGAACAAGACTAAATCACTTGCAGGAAAATGGATGGAACTAGAGAATTATGTCAAGTGAGATCAGCTCGTCTCAGCAGGTCAAAGGCTGTATGTTTTCTCTTATTTGTGAAAGTTGAAGAGAAAATAGGAAACATAGGGACTTTAAATAAAGACCTGTAGAGTAGTGAAAGGGAATTGGGGTGGGGGGAGTTAGGGAAGGGAAGATAGAGGATTGAAAAAGGAAACAGTTCATATAATACTATGGCAAAGCCAGGTGTGGTAGTGCATGCCTGCAATCCCAGTAACTTGGGAGGATGAAACAGGAGGGATCACAGGTTCAAGGACAGTCTCAGCAAAATAGCAAGACTCTCAGTAACCTAAGTGAGACCCTGTTTTAAAACAAAAAATTAAAAGAACTGGGAGTGTGGCCAGAGATGGAATGCTCCTGGGTTCAATCCTCAGTACCACAAAAGAAAAATAATAATATGACAGTTATATGGGGAGAAATTACTAAAATTTCACTAACACATGTGAGGAGGGAGTAGATATAGAGAGAAGTACTCCAAGAGCTGTGTGCATGTGTCTTGGTCAACATTCTCCCTACTGCAATCCAAAACAGCTGAGCACACAACTTAGAGGAAGGAAGACTTATCTGCTCAAAGTTTTCAGGAGATTCTGGGATCAGTCCATGTGAGGAGGCCCAGGTCTGAAGCTCAGGGCATGGCGGCAGAAAGCAGGTGTGTGTGTGTGTGTGTGTGTGTGTGTGTGTGTGTGTGTGTGTGTGACAGAGCGAGAGAGAGAGAGAGAGAGAGAGACAAATTTCCACTTTCACACCATGGAGGCCAGAAGCAAGGGAGTGAGCAGGGGGAGGAGGTAGGATACATAATCCCCAACACCACACCCCCAGGGACCCCTCCCGAGAAACCAAGCACTGCTCCCAACATTGATAACCTGTCTCCAAGAGAGCTGGGAGAACATTCTAAATCCAAATCATTACAGCATGTATGTTTTTATCACATTGAGCCTCACTATGATGTATAATTGCAAAGCATTTATAAGATAATCTTTTTAAAAGACAAGAAAGATAGAAAACTTTGAGATGAAAAACACTGTAATCCAGCCAAACACCACAGAGAAAGCTGTGGCCACACACACACCCTCAAAGATTGAGATAGAACCTAGATTTCCACCCTCTCCCCACCCCCATAACAGGTGTCAGAGATGGCCTAGCAGGGCGACATCTATGCCAGCAGGTGGGGAGGCATATCCCTCAGCAGCACTGGGGAGATTGGTGGGAGCCTCACGAGTCAGTAAGGAGAGAACCCCTTCCCACTCAACTAAGGTGGGGTTGAGGAGGACCAGGAAAGAGTCAGGATGCCCACCTTAGCTTAGTGGTAAGGACTCCCACTCCCCTCACCTAAAGCAGGGTTAAGTAGGAAATTTAAGCCCTAAATGCATGTATTAGAAAACAGGAGAAGTCTCAAATCAATCATCTAAGCTCTCATCTCAGGAATTTAGGGGGAAAAAATAAAAAAGACCCAAATAAACTCAAAGCAAGCAGAAGGAAGGAAATAATGAAGAGCAGAAATCAATGAAATGGAAAGCAGGAAAACTAGAGAAAATCAATGAAACAAAGAGCTGTCTCTTTTAAAAAATCAATCAAATTGACAAATCTCTAGCAAAGCTGACAAAGGAAAAAAAAAGAAGAAGAAGAAGAAAGCACATATTTACCAGCATCAGGAATGAAACAAGGAATCTCACTGCAAACCCTGCAGAAAGGATAATAAGAGAATGCTAAGATCACAAATACTTATTTGGCAACTTAGTTGAAATGGACCAAGTCCTTAAAAACACAAGTTCCTGCAAGTCACCCTGTATGAAGTATATAATTTTACATAGTCCTAAAATGATTGAGGAAATTTAGTTCATAATTTAAATTACCAAAAAAGAAATTTCCAGGCTTAAGTAGTTTCAACTAGAAAATTCTAACAAAAGATTAAGAATTTAACACAAATTCTACACAATCTCTTCTGAAAAAGAGGAGAGATAACTTTCAAGTTTGTTTCATGAAAAAAATACTACCCTGATACAAAAACTAGATGACAGCACAAAGAAAAAAGAAAGCAACACACACACACACGCAGAGAGAGAGAGAGAGAGAGAGAGAGAGAGAGAGAGAGAGAGAGAGAGAGAGAGAGAAATTATAGTCCCAAATCCCTCATAAACATAGATGGAACAAAACACCATAGCTTCTTAGCCTTTTGGCTAAGATCAAGTGTAATATAGATGCAAAAATCCTTAACATAAATATTAGCAAGTAGAATTCAATAATCTATAAAAAGGATTATATGCCAGGATTAAGTGGGACTTATTCTAGAGCTGCAAGGCTAGTTCAATACCCCAAATCAATAACCACCTAAAGATGTGACAAGACTATAGAAGAAAAAAATCACATGATCATATCAATTAATCAAAAAAGAGCATTTGACAAAACTAAACGTTCTTTCATGATAAAAATAGAAACAGATGGGAACTTCCTCAACATAATAAAGAATGTTTACAAAAAATCTATGGATAACATTTTACTTAATGGTGAAAGACAGAATGGACTCCCCGCTAAAATAAAAAACAAGGCAAGGATATACATTCTTGCCACTCTTAACACAGAGTTAGATGTTCTAGCCAGTCTGCTACTTGGGAGGTTGAAACACAAAGATTGCAGGTTCAAGGCCAGTCTCAGCAATTTAGAAGACCCTGTTTAAAAATAAAAAATATGAAAAAGGCTGGGGGTGTATCTCAGAGGTAGAATGCCCCTGGGTTCAATCTCCAGAATAATAATAATAATAATAATAATAATAATAATAATAATAGTAGTAGTAAATACTATTATTATTTCTAGTAAATGTGATAAGTGGAGAAAAAGAAAAGATATACAGATCAGAAAGGAAGAATAAAACATTTCCTACTTGCAGATGACATAATTGTCTAATACAAAGTCCCAAGGGTTCTACTAGAAAGAATTCCTGGAACTATAAAGAGCTTAGCAAGCGTGCAAAATACAAGCTGATCACACAACAATTAATCATATTTCTGTATGCCAGCAATAAACATACGGGTATTACTTATTAAACTATGTATTAAAATACATTCCATTAGCTGGGTGTGTTGGCACATGCCTATAATTCTGGTACTTAGGAGACTGAGACAGGAGAATTGCAAGTTTGAGGTCAGCCTCAGCAATTTAATGAAACCCTCAGCAACTTAGCCAGACCCTTTTTCAAAATAAAAAGGGCTGGGGAAGCCGGGCGTGGTGGCGCACGCTTGTAATCCCAGCATTCGGGAGGCTGAGACCGGAGGATCCGGGTTCGCGGCCAGCCTCAGCTACCTAGTGAGGCATTCCGCAACTTAGAGAGACTCGGTTTCAAAATAAAGAATAAAAAATAGGGCTAGGGGTGTAGCTCAGAGGTAGAATGCCCCTGAGTTCAATCCCCAGTACCGCAAAAAAAAAAAAAAAAAAAAAAAAAGGGCTGGGGGCATATCTTAGAGATAGAATGCCCCTGGGTTTAATCCTGAGTTCCAAAAACAAAGTACATTTAATACACATACCCTAACAAATATTGTAGCTTAGCATAGCCTATCCTAAACATTCTCAGAACTTCTATTAATTTACAGTTGAGTAAAATCACCAGTCCAAAGCCTACATTACAATAAAGTATAATAGGAGCGCAAGGACTTCTGGGAAGATGGTATTGGAGTGAGACACCTCTCATCAGGCCCTGTGAGCTCGATTCAAATCTGCCATAGAGGCAGCTTCTTGACAGAAGAAAAAAAGCAACAAAAAGGTGAACAATGCTACGAAAACTGAAATACACCTGATCAGAATCCAGAAGGATGACCAGGGAGAGCAAAGAAGTTCGTCTGTGTGGCCACGATGCCACTCCACTGAGTGGTGGCCACCATTGAGCCAGCCCCCAGTGTGGGGTCTACTGACAAAGAAATATATAATGACCTTCTGCATTCCCAGCGACCAGAGGTGGAATGAGTGACTCCTGAACTCCACATTCTAGCCAGGCGGCATATCGAGGCACCTTCGACAGTGACCGGAATGTGAAGACCAACCAGCTTAAGCCCACGTGGGGCCATCCCAGCTCACCTCTCCCTACAGAGCCGGAACAGAGATAACTGCACTGCAGAGCTTGAATCAAAACTGCCCCAGGAACAGCTTCTTGACAGAAGGAAAGAGAAGCAAAGCAGCAGAAAAGTGAACAAAGCAACAGAGAGCAGACCAGGGAGCTGGCGTGTGCCTGGCAGTGGCAGCCGCCATCTTGTCAGCTGCCATTTTATCAACCGCCCACAGCAGCAGAGATCTACCCAAAACATCTGCAGAGGCCAAATCAGGTATGCTCTTACAAACTTGCAGGGATTTTTATTTTGTTTCTTGTTGATTTTTGTTTCCTGGGTTTTTTGTTTTGTTTTGATTTTATTTTACTCTGTTTTCACTTTGCATTGCTTTGATTTACCTATGTTTGTTCAGAGGATTGGTTGCTTTGTAAGCTTTTGCTAGGCCCTAGAAGTCAACACCTGAAACCCACCAAAGACACCAATAGATCAGGCAGAAGAAGTACCAGAGTAATTGCAACTCAGTACAAGATACCATTCACAGAGAGAAAATAAAAATAAGAAACCTATAAATTCAGAGAAAGTGTGCAAGAGCAGCAAAGATATAAATTTAAGAACAGGGAAACCATGGGAAGGAAAAATACCAAAGAAACAATGAGTCAACACAATCCCACAATAACAGAACTCAATGACACTGAATGGCAGAGCTTACCAAAAGAACAATTCAGATCTTTAATAATAGAAATGATATAAAACTTCCAGAAAAAAATGCAGAGAGAGCTGGAAAGAAATAAAGGAACAAATAAACAAAAAATCTGACACCCTGAGCAGGAATCATAGAGAAGCCTTGAGGGAAATGAAGGATGTGAAAGATGCAATAATAGAAGTGAAGATATCAATACAAACTATAAACAGTAGATTAGACCACATGGAAAGCAGAATATCACTCCTAGAAGATGACCATTCCAAAAATGAATCCATTATACATAATCTAGAAAAAAAAGTTCAACAGTATGAATTGGACATCCACGAGATCTGGGCCAATTTTAAAAGAGCTAACCTAAAAATAATAGGCATAGAAGAGGGATTAGAAGTTGAAACTAATGGAATAAACAACCTTTTCAAAGAAGTAATATCAGAGAATTTTCCAAACATAGAAAGACAAGTAGACACACAGGTGCAGGAAACATAGAACTCCCTCGAGACAAGACCAAAGAAGAGGTTCATCACACCACATAATAATCAAGCTGACTAATATAGAGACTAAGGAGAGAATTCTAAAGGCAACAAAAGTAAAAGGCCAAGTGACATTTAGAGGAAAACCAATTAGAATCACTCCAGACCTCCCAAACCAAGTCATGAAAGCCAGGAGGGGCTGGAGTAACATATTCCAAACTCTGAAAAAAAATAACTTGCAGCCAATATTCTTCTACCAAGCAAAACTCTCTCTCAAAATTGATGGGGATATAAAAACTTTCCATGACAAACAGAAACTGAAAGCATTTATGTCTTCCAAACCAGCACTAGAGAAAATACTCAAAGAGATTAACTACAAAGAACTAACAAGTAAATGCCAGAACCAGAGAAACAATAACTTCCAGGAAGCAAACAACTAAGCAAAGAAGAACAAACACTACTGCAAACAGAAGTCAAAACTCAAAATGTTAGGAATTAAAAATCATCTCTCAATAATCACACTGAATATAAATGTTCTCAACTTCCCCAAGGAACATAAAAAGGCACAAAGTGGCAAAATGGATTAAAACCCAGAATCCATCTATATGCTGCCTGCAAGAAACACATCTTACAAGCAAAGATTCCCACAAACTAAGGGTGAAGGGCTGGAGTAAGGTAATTCATGCCAATGGAACTTGAAGACAAGCAGGAGTAGCAACTATGATATTGGATAAATTAGATTTCAAGCCTAAGCTCATCAAAAGAGACAAAGCAGGTCACCTTTTACTACTAAAAGAAACAATCCAGTAAGAGGAAATAACAATTATCAACATCTATGCCCCAAACGTAGGTGCAGTCACTTTCATAAAACAAACTCTGCATGATATAAAGTCACACATAGATCCCAATACATTAATACTAGCAGACTTCAATACTCCTTTCACATCACTAGACCCGTCTTCTAAAAAAAAAATCAGTAAAGATGCTTTGGACCTAAATAATACCATAAACCAAATGGACCTGTTAGACACATACAGAATATTTCACCCAACTACAGCTGAATTCACATTTTTCTCAGCAGCCCATGGAACCTTCTCCAAAATAGACCACATTATGGGCCAAAAAGAGAGCACTGGCAAATTCAAAAAATGTAACATAATTCCTTGCATCTTTTCAGACCACAAAGGAGTGAAACTAGAAATCAACTCTAAGAAAGCCCAGCATAACCATGTAAACACATGGAGACTGAACACCACACTGCTGAACGAGGAATGGGTCATAGAAGAAGTAAGGGGAGAAATTAAAAAATTTCTAGAAACCAATGAAAACAGAGAAACAACATATCAAAACCTCTGGGACACCTTAAAGGCAGTACTAAGAGGAAAATTTATAGCACTGAGTGCCCATATAAGAAGAACGGAAACTCACCAAATAAATAACTTAATGACACAGCTCAAAGCACTTGAAAAACAAGAACAGTCTAACCCCAAAGCCAGTAGAAGACAGGAAATTATGAAAATCAGAGCATAAATTAATGCAATAGAGAATAAAAAAAATACAGGAAATCAATAAAACCAAAAGCTGGTTTCTTAAAAAAATAAACAAGATCGATAAACCATTTGCCAACCTAACCAAAAGAAAGAGAGAATCAACCCAAATTACCAGAATAGGAGATGAAAAAGGTGATATTAACACTGACAGTGCGGAAATACAGAGGATCATCAGAAACTATTTTGAAAAACTATACTCCAACAAAATGGAAAATCTAGAAGAAATTGACAATTTTTTAGATACACACAACCTTCCTAAATTGAGTCAAGAAGATATAGAAAACTTAAATCAACCAATAAAAATCAAAGAAATAGAAACAGCAATAAAAAGTTTACCATCAAACAAAAGCCCAGGGTCAGATGGTTTTCCAAGTGAGTTTTATAAAACATTTTTAGAAGAGCTAATCCCAATACTCCTCAAACTATTCCATGAAATAGAGAGAAATAGGATCCTCCCAAACATATTCTATGAAGCCAACATTGCATTAATACCAAAGCCAAATAAAGACAGCTCAAGAAAAGAAAATTATAGGCCTATATCACTGATGAACTTAGATGGAAAACTGCTAAACAAAATACTAGTAATGTGCATTCAAAACCACATCAAGAAAATTATACACCATGACCAAGTCAGGTTCATCCCAGGAATGCAAGGCTGGTTCAACATACAAAATAACAATCCATGTAATTCACCACATAAACAAACTCAAAGACAAAAATCACATGATCATTTCAATTGATGCTGAAAAAGCATTTGACAAGATCCAACATCCATTCATGCTAAAAGCACTGCAGAAAATCAGAATAGAAGGAACATACTTCAAAATCATAGAGGCAATATACAATAGGCCTACAGCCAATATCATATTAAATGAAGAAAAACTGCAAGAGTTCCCACTAAAAATAGGAACAAGACAAGGAGGTCCATTATCACCTCTTCTGTTCAACATAGTTCTTGAGACTCTAACCAGAGCAATAAGGCAAGAGAAGGAAATCAAAAGGGTAAAAATAGGGAAAGAAGAACTAAAACTATCCCTCTTTGCAGATGACATGATACTATATTTAGAAGACCCAACAAAGTCAGCCAAAAAACTTATAGAACTGATCAACAAATTCAGTAAAGTGTCTGGATACAAAATCAATCTTAAAAAATCAGAAGCTTTCCTGTATGCCAACCATAAATCCACTGAAAAAGAAATCGAGAAAACAATTCCACTCACAATAGCACTCCAAAAAATAAAATACTTAGGGATAAACCTAACAAAAGAGGTAAAAGACCTCTATAAGGAAAACTACAAAAAGCTGAAAAAAGAAATCGACGAAGACCTTAGAAGATGGAAAAATCTACCATGCTCTTGGACAGGCAGAATAAACATCATCAAAATGCCATCCTCCCAAAAGTAATCTACAGATTCAATGCAATACCCATGAAATCACCAAGGTCACTCCTCATAGACATAGAAAAATCAGTCCTTAAATTCATTTGGAACAACAAAAAGCCCAGGATAGCCAAAGTAGTTCTTAGTAACCAGAACGATGCAGTATGTATCACAATACCTGACTTCAAACTATACTACAAAGCCACAGTAATAAAAACAGCACAGTATTGGCACAAAAACAGACACATAGACCAATGGAGCAGAATAGAAGATTCAGAAACAGACCTATGTGCTTACAGTCAACTGATCTTTGACAAAGGAGCCAAAAACATACACTGGAATAAAGATAGCCTCTTTAACAAATGGTGTTGGCAAAACTGGTTAACCATATGCAGGAAAATGGAAATAAACCCCACTTTCTTACCCTGCACAAGAGTCAACTCAAGGTGGATCAAAGACCTGGAAGTCAGGCCAGAGACCTTGCAGCTACTTGAAGAGGGCATAGGACCAACACTTCAACACATAGGCACAGGTAAAAACTTTCCCAACAAGACCCCAAAAGCACAAGCAACTCAAAGGAAGATCAATACATGGGATTGCATTAAACTGAAGAGCTTCTGTGCAGCAAAGGAAACTATCAAGAACCTCAATAGAGAACCCGCAGAGTGGGAGAAAATTTTTGCCAGCTACTCTTCTGATAGAGAATTAATATCTAGGATATACAGAGAACTCAAGAAACTCACAGCTAAGAAAACAAATAACCCAATCAAAAAAATGGGCAAAGGATCTAAATAGACACCTCACAAAAGAAGAAATACAAATGGCCAATAAATGAAGAAATCTACATCATTAGCAATCAGAGAGATGCAAATCAAAACTACCTTGAGATTTCACCTAACTCCAATCAGAATGGCAATCATAAAAATCACGAACAACAATAAATGCTGGCAAGGGTGCGGAGAAGTGGAACCCTAATACATTGTTGGTGGGATTGCAAATTAGTGCAACCACTTTGGAAAACAATATGGAGGATCCTCAGACAAATGGGAATGACAAATGGGAAGACGAATGGTAGCATATGATCCAGCAATACCACTTCTGGATATCTACCCAAAAGAACAGAAACCAAACTATCAGACCAACGCATGTGTATCTATGTTTATAGTTGCACAGTTTACAATTGGCAAACTATGGAACCAGCCAAGATGTCCATCAACAGATGAATGGATTACAAAACTATGGGATATGTACACAATGGAATTTTACTCAGCCATAAAGAAGAACAAAATCATGTTATTTGCAGGAAAATGGATGGAACTGGAAAACATTATGTTAAGTGAGATTAGTCAGTCACAAAAAGTAAAAAATCGTATGCTCTCCCTAATATGTGGAAGCTAGGGAGAAAATGGGACATAAGAGAGACTCCAGATGAAGAAGGAGAATCCTTAGGTGAACTAAGAATTTGACTTAACGGAAGGTGATGGAGGGGAGGGGGGACACCCTAATGAGCATGATGTACTTTCAGGAACACAGCAAGAATGGAGGAGGAGGGAGTGGGGTGGTAATTGGGGAAGGGTTAAATGAGAAATGTGTGCATGTATGCCTTTACCTATACCAGCTTGTACCTAACAAAGATGTAGGATTACAATGCACCAATTAAAAATAAAAAATTTTAAAAAAACCAGTAAAGTAAAATAAAATCTTGGTTGTCATATGTAATTTATGGAATACTGTACTGAAAGCAAAAAGCAACAGTTGCATGGGTATGTTCCCACACCATCCTAAAGTAAAAAAAAAATAAGTTGAGCAAGGTGTAGGGGTGAACACTTGTAATCCTAGTACTTGGGAGGCTGAGACAGGAGGATTTTAGGATTGTGGCCAGCCTTAGCAAGTTAGTGAGGACCTCTGTAACTTAGTGAGACCCTGTTTCAAAATAAAGAATAAGAAAATAGAGCTGGGGGTATATTTCAGAGGTAGAATGCCCCTGGATTCAATCCCCAGTACCACAATATATATATTTGGATATATTTTTATAATCTATAAAATAGAATATATTTTATATAATATGTATGTAGAAACTGAACCAATGTAAATGGAACCATCTGTATAAGAGGGTAATCAAGACCCTGTAATACTGATGAAAAACTCAGACCACACAAGTATGCCCAACTGATTGTTTACAAAAATACAAACAGTTCAATGAAAGAATAATGGCCTTTCAATAATAAATTGTATGGGAGCAATCAGACACCTGTGGACAAAAATGTGAAGTCCAACCTAAGTCTCACTTTATTTTTTGGCAATTAACAAATTATAAGATTAGCTAATTATAAAACATGGCTCATATATATAAATGTAAAACTATAAAAATTTCAGGATAAAATCAGGCTAAAAGCTGTATGATCTAGATCTGGGAAAAATCACAGTCCATAAAAAGGTAAATTGATAAATTGGAAGTTATTGAAACAAAAAATGTTTCTCTGCTCAAGCCCCTGTTAAGATGGTGAAAAAGAAAACCCACCTTAAGAAAATATTTACAAACTACATATCTAACAAAGGACCAGCACTTAGAATATATAAAATCTCATTACAGGTGATGCACACCTGTAATTCCAGTATTTGGGAGGCTGAAACTAGAGGAGCTCAGCTATAGTCTCAGCTACTTAGCAAGACTCTCAGCAACCTAGGGAGACCCTGTTTCAAAACGAAAAAATAGAAAGTTCTGGGGGTGTAGCTTGGAGGTAGAATGTCCCTGGGTTCAATTCCCAGTAACACACACACACACATACACACACACACACACACACACACACACACACACACACACACGTCTCTTAAACTATAGAAATGATCCCTGAAAGTACAGTCTTCTGTTCTGCATCTTGATTGCCTCAAGGCCAATGTCCTGGCTCTCCTAGGATATTGTACTATATATAGGCATGGAGAGGTTGATCTTGGCAGGAACTAGATAAAGGGCATTTATCTACACAGCATTTCTCAGTATTATTCCCTACAACTGCATGTGAATCTATAGTTAGCTTGAAATCAAGATTAATTTTAAAAGATAACCATTCTTAGCTCCCCATCTGTTCCAAAACAGGTGGCAGGCTGAATTTGGCCCACGGGCTGTAGTCGTTTATATTATAAAGTTTAGTGCAAACAACCAGAAACACTGTATGTTCACTCGATTGTGTTTTAGATGCTGAAACTACAGAAGTCTAAACACAATCAGAGATCCTAAAGCGCGTTTACAGTCACTTGTTCTTGCAGTCACGGCAGGTGTCCTAGGGGCAAGCATCCACTCCGGAGCTTTTCTTGAAGGGATGAGCAGAGCAGGTAGGCTGTGTCACCTCCCCTGCACGTGGAACCTTCAGTTCTTTATGGTGTTGCTTCAGTGCCAGCACCCCAAGCTCTTTTACTTCCCCAGCCCTTCCATTCACAGCCTATTTTGATCACTGTGTAGTAGAAAAACAAATTTTGAGCCATATTTAAAATAGCTGTATTTACATTCATATTAGGAGATCTACTTTGATCCAATACAGCAATCCTCTTTCAGTCACTCTGTGTGGCCTATGTTTTCTTTTCATGGCTGTTTAGTCTTCTAATTTGGGCTTCTGTCTTTTAAAAACTGCAGCGTGATCCTCAGCTGTCGGCTTGTTTTTAAGGGCACTAAAAGGCTCCGTATTCATGAGTGGGCTTGGTGGAACTAATCCAAATGGATCATTTCTTTGGTTTGCCTCAATGTTGGTTCTTTAGGTCCTTTCTGTTGGGCATATTAAATGCCCCAGAGAAGATGTTTCTACTTTTCTGTCTGAATGCTCAGAACCACATCCTGGGCACCAGGGGGTCATAAAAGGGTAGGATCTCAGCATTTGATATGCACATCATTTAAGCCTCATATTTTTTAGTACAAGACCACCACCTTCAACTATATCTAGTGCCCTGCCAGAAGCCACTGTGTGTTACCTTCGAAGAATGAAACACTGGCCTTCTGCAGGTTTGAGGAAAAGATCTGGTGTGTGTGTGTGTGTGTGTGTGTGTGTGTGTGTGTGTGTGTGTGTGTGTGTGTAACTGGGAATTTAACCCAGGGACATTCTATCTCTGAGCTACACACCCAGCCCTATTTCATTTTTTATTCTGAAACAGGGTCTTGCTAGGTTGATGAGAGTCTTATTACTTGCTGAGGCTCCCCTCGAAACTGTGATCCTCCTGGCTCAGCCTCTCAAGTACTCGGATTACAGGTGTGGGTCACCACATTTGGCTAGGATCTGGGATTCTAATGAGTGTCATTAAACCCAGAGACATTCTACCTCCCAGCTCCATCCTCAGTCCTTTGTCTATTTTTTGTTTGTTTGTTTGTTTGTTTGTCTTGGAACAAGGTCTCACTAGGTTACTGAGAATATTGCTAAATTGCTGAGGCTGGCCTTGAACTTGTAATCCTCCTGTCTCAGTCTCCCAAGTATTGGGATTACAGACTTATGCCACCAGGCCTGGTTCTAATGAGTTTTTAGACTGCCTTCTTGTCTTTTTTCTAGCTCCATCTTCACACTCACTTTCAGAAGCACTTGCTTTGATTACTCCCTGATCCTTGTGAGGATCTATAGTGAAAGGCGGGTTGATTCTTGGGTGCTCACTGCCAGATCCTAATTCAGTGCTCTCAGGTCTGCTTGGTCAGCTCCCACCCACCCATCTGCTTTCCATCTTCCCAAATGTTATTGTTCTCACCTCTGCTTTCTTTCTCTTCAGTGTGGGGATTTATGTCTTCCCCCCTCTTTATTTTGTTTTATCAATATTAGGAGGGAGCATGTATTCAAGTCACCATCATTAACCAAAAGTCTTTTATTTTTTATTTTGGTACCGGGGATTGAACCCAGGAGCTACACTCTCAGCATTTTTTATTTTTTGTTTTGAAACAGGGTCTTGCTAGGTTTCTGAGGCTGGTCTCAAATCTGTAATCCTCTTGTCTCAGCTTCCCAAGTACTGGGATCACAGGCATGCATCCCCATGCCCAGCTTAACCAGAAGTCTTTATTCAGCCTTTATCTCAATAATGATAGCCTGAGCCAACACATTGGGAATTAGTGTGGTATTAAGGCTTTAACATGAAAGGTGGGCTTTGCATCACCAGTTAAGAGCTAGAATATGGGCTCCTCTCCTTATTATACATGGCTGAAAATTATTACTTCAATTGTAGCTGAGATGAATATGTGTCGTTAGTTACTGGTAATGATAGACTGCCAGGCAAGGGTCAAACACTGAGCTTAACTTGAAAGAGGAAATACAGTGAGTTAGATATCCATATTTGGATGTGGAATCTTCAAATCTTTTTCCTTCTGTTTGTTTTGTTCTGTCTTATTTTAATACTATCCTGTGGAACATATCACCTGCAGCTGCAGGCTCTCCTAATGCTATATATGTGATCAGAATCTATCAGGGTGTTACAGGAAGAGGTAGGAGATTAAACCAGTTCGTCTCTATGGACCCTTTCAACTCCTAAAATTTGAACAGATTTTTGTGGGATAGCCTGGACATCTAACCCATGAAATATACACCTACATTGCAAGATAAAAGTGTGCTCAGGATTCCTGAGCAAATATACATGTCAGCAACAGGCTAAATACCAGCCTTGGGAGACACTCCCTTGGGGCCAACAGCAGAGTGGGGCAGACGAGTAGAGATGGACAAGAGCAGCTAGGCAGAGGTCCTGGGAGCCCAGTGCTGGAGTCAGCTGACCTCTGTGTGGGTCTGTTAAGAGAACATGCCATCCTGCCTGGGGGCGTGCCATCCACTGAAATAAAGGCGGAGTTAGGATTGGACGGAACATAAGGTGGTGTGTTTCCTCACAAGCCATGGCTTACCTTGCATGTTTGTACGAGGGGAATGTGAATGGGGAAGAACTGTTTTATTACCTGTTATCCACATCTTGCAGAGTTCACTAACTATCTAGGTATTCATTCACACATAAAGCAAAAGATTTGGAGCATGCTATGGCTTTTAAGTTTTGCCAATTTCATGGGTAAAATGGTACTCTATTGTTATTTGAACAAAAATAGCTTTGTTTATAAAGTTGTGGGTTTTTTTTTTCATGAGCTTACTGGTTTTTCATATTTTTCCTTTGTGAATTATATGTTCTTTCACTTATTCAAAATATGTTTTTGGTCATTTCTTTTAGTTCCTGGAGAAATAGGGTTAAGACAGACAAGTTCCTTTCCCATCTCATGATGCTCATGATTTAGAGGAAGTAGACTAATATTAAAGAAAACAAACAATATATTTTTGAAGATGTTTTTGGAACTTGAAAAAATACACAGACTATGCTTTCAGGGATAGAATTTGATATACATGAGCCAGATGCATTTTTTAATATTGAGTCTTCTAACCCTGGGTCACTTGCTTTGTCATAGACTGAAAATGGTGATATAAAGTCTCCAGTTACTAATACATTCCTATGAGTTCTTATATTTCTGTGATTTGTTAGAAAAATGTTGACCATTTGTGTGCATATTCATAACTTAAATCTTCATTATGAACAACCTTATCAGCATAACGTGTCCTTTATCTGTTTTATGCTTCTTGCTTCTAGTCAACTTTAACTAATAGGTTGTCACCCTTGCTTATTTTTCATTTTTCTGACAATTTCATTTTTTCATGTTACAGATTAAAGTATTTGAAGCTATTTTTTTTTCAGTACTGAGAATCGAACCCAGGGGCATTTTTACCTCCAAGCTATGCCCCCAGCCCTATTTCTTGTTTTTTATCCTTTATTTTGAAACAGGGTCTCATTAAGTTGAAGAGGGACTCACTAAGTAGCTGAGGCTGGCCGTGAACCCATAATCCTCCTCCCAAGTACTGGAATTACAAACGTGCGCCATCACGTCCAGCTTGAAGTTATGGGTTTTCTTCTGAGATCTCTTTTAATCGTATTTTTCCCCCAGATCATCACTAATATACTTTTGCCTATCCTTTTATCTTCTAGTTTCAAATCACATGAAGGTGTATCTTTTTAATAAGGTATATACTGGGTTTTCTTTTATAATCCAATTTAAGACTTTTTCTTTAAATAAGTGTATCGAGGATATTCACACTTACAAATATGATAGCTATATTTAGTATTGTTTCTATCACATAATACATTATACTTTCTATTCTCATCAATGGTTTAAAATAAATTACAACACTTGTGGACCACATAATAATGCTTCAGTCAACAAAGGACCATATATGACAGTAGTCCCATAAGATTATATTGCCTAGATAACAGCATAGCCCTCTTAGCTTATGGAAGTATACTTTATGATGTTTGTACAAGAACAAAATTACCTAACAACACATTTCTTAGAACAGATCCCCTTGTTAAGCAACATGGGACTGTACATAGCTTGTATTGCCTTTGCTTATGTGTATTCTGATGATTTTTAAAGTTCATATTGTCTTAGTTATTCCTAATGATTATCTTTATGTTTAAACAGATTAAAAATTATGTTTTTATTGTGTGCACATTGTTTTCAAATATACATATACATTGTAGAATGGCTGCATTGAGCTATTTAATATACACATTGCCTCTAAACATATAAACAGGGTAGAATGGCTGCATTGGGCTATTTAATATATACATTACCTCACATACTTATGTTTTTGTGGTGAGAATACTTAAAATCTACCCCAAAATTTTAAAGAATTCAATATATTGTTACTATGTTGTACAGTATCTCTTGAACTGATTCCTCCTAATATTGAAATTTTTATCCTAACCAACATCTCCCCCGACCATTCTATTCTTTACTATATATTTTTTTTATACTAGGGGCATTCTACCTCCAAGCTACACCCTTAGCCCTTCTTATTTTTTATTTTGAAACAGAGTCTCACAAGCTGCTGAGGCTGGCCTCAAACCTTTGCTCCTCCTGTCTTAGCCTCCCAAATACTAGGATTAGAGTTGTGCACCACCATACCCTGCTTACCCTTTATGTCTATTAGTTCAACTTTTTGAATTCCCCCTATAAGATCATATTATACTTGTCTTTCTGTTCCTGGCTCATTTCACTTAACAATAACCTTCAGGTTAATCCATGCTATTGCAAATGACAAGATTTCTTTTTTTTTTTTTTTTTTTTTTTACAATGGAATAGTATTCCATTTTATATAAACTTTATTTTCTTTATCTACTCATCCATTGATGAATGCTTGATTCCATTTCTTGGTTATTGTAACTAATATTGCAGTGAATATCCATCCTTTGGATATATACCCAGTAGATTGCTAGTTCATCTGGTAGTTTTATTTTTAATTTTTACAGGAAACTTCCTATTGTTTTCCATAGTGGTTGTACTTACATTCTCACCAATAGTGTGCAATGTGCAGCGATTCCATTTTCTGAACATCCTCTCCAATACTTACCCTTGATGTTTTTGACAACACCCATTCTAACAGGTGTGAGATGACACATCATTGTGGCTTTAATTTGCATTTTTCTGATAACTAGTGATGCTGAACACTTTTCATATACTTGTTACCATTATTTAAATTAGAAATTTAAACCTTAATTAAAGAGCAAGAAATAAGGCTAGTTATGCCAACTCTTACCATCTTCTCTCACTTCCAACTTATGACAGCATTCCTGAGACTATAATATTTCAGAAATATGACCATAATACAGTTGACTGTAAATCTTATAGCAAGTTCTTTCATTGTAGTTTCTTCATTTATCTCATTTGGACTTTACTCTTTCAGTTTCTTCATAAAATGCTCATAAAAATGTCCTTAATTTTTCCACATTTAGAAATGTTTATGTATTCCTTCACATGTATGTGTGTTTTCCCTTATAGAATGTGCACTATGTAAAGGCAGGAATGCTTTGTCTGCTTTGCTCACTGGTGATGCCAATGCCAAGAACATACCTGGCACATGTTACCGCACTATAAATATTTGTAAAATAAACAATATACCATGTAAAAATTAAAAAAAAAAAACCAGCTCTTGGGCTGGACTTCTTTCCTCCTGAACATGGTAGACATCGCTCTCTTAGTGCTTGAAGCCTGATTTCCACACCCACCATGATTTATTTTGGGTATTCAGAAATTTGACTCTGAGGTGCCTACATGTGGTTTTCTTTGTTTGTCCTACTTAGAGCTTGTTGAACTTCTTGAATCTATGTATTTATATTTCTCATTGAATTCAAAAATTAAGCCAATTTTTATTAATGTTCCATGTGTGCACTTAAAAACTTGCATTCGCTGTTGAGTAAACAGATCTATATTTATCTACCAGATGAAGCTTGCTGAATTTGATTTTTCAAATTTGTATCTTTCCTTTTTTTAGCTGCTTGGTCTACCAACTTCTGAAAGATATACCTTAAAAACTCCAACTAAAATTAATGTATTTTTCCTATAGTTCTAGTGATATTCACCTGCTTTATATATTTTGAAGCCATATTAACAACCTACATATCCATGATCATGAATTTTTTGTTTTTGTTTGGTTTTTTTGGTACTAGGGATAGATCCCATGGGCATTCTAACTCTGAGTTACATCCCCAGCCTTGTATTATTTTTTATTTTAAACAGGGTTTCACTAAGTTGCTGAGGCTGGCCTCAAACCTGCAATCATCCTGTCTCAGCCTCCCAAACACTGGGATTACAGGCCTGGGCCTGTAATCACTAGTATGTCATCCTTTGTACTTCATGATACATGTACCTTATATTTGTTTTGCTGGTGTTAAAGCTGCTGCTATGGCTTTTGTTCATATTTACCTGCCAAGTCTTTTTCCATGTTTTTATGTTTGATCTTTTGTACAGTTTTGCTTTAAATACGTCTTTGTAGATATTGCTGTGTCTTTTAAAATCCAATGCGAGAGGATGTATGAGGCAGGAATTTCAATGTCTCTGCAGAATCCAGGAGACTGGATGGTCAGGCCTTCAAGTGAGCCAGTAGGATATCTGGGGGCAGATGTATTTCAAGATGGAGGAGACCCCAAAAGGAGTCATAGTGGTTCTTTTTAATGTATTCCATTCTAAACTAGTTGGTGCCTTGGGAGCTAAGCATGATCCCAAAAGATTCAATATGCTTTGCAAAAGAGTTGAAGTGACCAGTTGTGCTTTGTTTCAATTGGAAGAAGAATATTCAAAAATTGAATAAAAGTTTCTTTCCTGGGAGAGTTCAAACACAGACAATTTTTATGAAATAAGAGGGGGGGAAAAAAACTCGCCAAGGTAAGGAAAGAGCCTTGACCATGGCATTACTGGATTTTATATCCCTCAAGTTATCACTCAACAGCTAAAGGCATTAAAAGCTTTTTGAAAAGACTGGCTCTCTTCCAAAGAACAGGCAGGCAAGGTATAATACAGACAACCCCACTGAAACACACTAAAGTCAGAGATGCCTGCCATAGGGTAATGAGGACATACTCAGAATAGAACTGCTACTTAACTACACAGAGACCCATAAGGAAAACCAGGGCCAGACAGAGTGGATGAGGCAAGCCTCATGTGTACAAGTGTTCTGCCTGAGATTTGAAGCACAGGGAAAAGGGGGCAAGGACCGAAACAACATGCAAACCCTTCTCCAATTCTAGTGCAGATATCCTGGAAGGATTTAGAAGAAGCTAACTCATTTATTTCCTTGATCTAAAAATTCTATATTTCATTCTAATGTGTAAGCAATAATCTGGGGGCAAATATTGTAGAGAACACCGGATTAGACATGGTTCCTGAAAAAGGAAACTCATCCACAGTGAGGCAGACCTGGTCACGAGACACACCGTATGGGACATTTCCAAAGCCAAAGCCGAGCTGTGGGGAGTGCGTACACATATGATGGTAGGTTCTTGAAAGACACCTGAGAGCCACGGTTTCGAGAGATTTCCTTATTTCTCTACTTCCGGGGAAATGAGGACAATCATGCTTAATCTTCCCAACAACCCAAGGCAATGCTAGCATCTCAATTTACAGATGCGTCTGGGTGTAGATTTCCTCATTATTTCAGCAAGGATTCAAGATGGAAGGATGGGTATATGCTTCTCTGTCTCTGAACTGACCCTGACTAGGAAGGAATTACAGCTGGTAACCACAGAACACAGCAAGCTGAACTCAGCCTTCTCAGATTCAGACCAACAAGACTACAGCAGTCACTGCCTTTGCAGAGCACTATGCATACTATGCAGATATGCAGGCTCCTTTATAGCTCCTATACTCAGATCTCCTTCCCCAGTAGCTGCTGAGTCTCTGAGATCTACACAGACTATCCATTTGTGTAGGGACTTTGCTAACGCTATGTTCACAGACTCTCTGGGATATTTCTTATGAGAGTCTATGGACCAACATACCTACAGGAGGGGACAGGCCAATGTCACACTTTTGAGAGGCAGACTGGGTCTGGATTCTTCACACTAAGTCCTATACATACCTCACCGACTGCAATGATGGATCACCAAGATCATGGCTGGTCAGAGAACAGACACATTACACAAACATACACCTCAGTATTAAGATTTTTAAAAATACTTCAAAAGGCACCTTTTAAACCAATGACAATGATTTCCATTCCTGTTTCCAACCTGAGTTCTCTTAGAATATGCTCTTCAAGAAATGTTAGGCTTACTAATGAGGCCTCTGAAAGCCAAGAGTTCCAAATCCTACTGCAGAAACTCCAGCATGACTTTCTGTGAAACTCCTAATAAATCATGTGGTTTTGCCTTGAAGCCACTGGATAACTGGGAATAACTTGGAAGCTGGTGTCCCCAATCATTACCAGGTACACTCACAAGAGAGTACTATTTACCCTGAGAATTGTTAAAATTCTACCCAGCAAGTCCACAGTAAATTGGCATCTCATTTGAGCCAGGAGGTGGCTCACATCAAAGTTGTGTTAACTTTGAAGTCCATTTTCGGCCCGTCTTCACCAAGCCTTCCAAGTAATTACCTTCTGAAAAGCCAGTTCCAATCCAGTAGGCCTCAAAAAGGACAAGAAAGAAAACAGTGATGAAAATAAGACTCAAAAGCACCTCCTGGATCTATTACACCGTGTAGTGTTATGTTATTCTGCCAAGTAAAGCCTTGGGAAGCTGCCTTCATTTATGTTCTGTGAAGTCTGAAACACACTGACGAGGCAGGCAGGCAATGGTCATTTATTGAGCATCTACAATGTACTAGGCATGATGTTTTACCCTTTTTATAGTTCAATTTACCCTCCCAACATCTTCTAGATAGTAAAATTAACCTTATTTGGTAGATGTGGGGCACCTGCAGCTCAGGGTATGGGGACCAACAGGTCATTTGGCTAGAGCATGGCTAAGTCAGGATTCGTAAATATCTTTACTTCTCAACGCACATGTTCTTCTCACATCATCTTCAAAATCTCCGAAGCCAAATACCCTGAAATGTTTCAAGTAAGGAGCTGGCAGAATGGATACTTGTCCTTGATGACTACTGGGGCAAGGCTCCCCTTCTACCAAGCAATGGATCTGAGATTGTGCCCTGTTCGGGAGCCCACGGGGAAGGTTGAATCTGCCCAAAGATGCATCTGAGGCTATTCGCTGTGACTGTTACCAGGCAAGAACTGCTCAGGCTCACCTGGGCAGTAAAGTTTCTTTAGACCAGGGAAGAGTAAAAAAGGAAATCATCATTTATGGAAAAGCAACAGACTTTAACGAAGGGCATGGCTTCTGGAGCTAGACTCTGCATTTAAATCTTATTTCCTACTTTGCTTCAAAATAATCCCATGCATTTGTGCCCACAAGGGTGCTTGGTGTGTAGGTGTCAGTCAGATAGCAGGGGAGGTCATGTGTTGGTGTTTGCTGAAGCTGGCCAGTGAGTCCATGAGGTATGCTGTCTATTCTATTTTTGTGTATGTTTGAAGTTTCCCATAACAAAACCTTAAGAAGAAACAAACCTGGGTTCCTCTACTTAGTAACTGTGTTGACATGGACAAGTTTCCTGGCCTGCATCAGCTTTGTTTATAAAATTGAGTACTGCCTCATAAGGTTGTGTGAGAAACAGAGAAGTTAAGACAGCAAGTGCTAAGATACTATTACTATTTATGGAGTAAATATGTCCCAGGCACCAGACTTGGCTTTACAAACACACTCCTTCATTAATCCTCCTGGCAATCCCTATGAGGCAAAATGACTTCATTTTCACATGAAGAGGTGGACTCAGAGAAGTTTTGGCAGCAAAGTCTGTGTTAAAAACCCAGCTCTAAAACCTCATTTTCTCCTAGATGGTTCACCTCCCTGTAAGTAATTTTAGCAGTTACTCACAGACAGGGAAACAAGCTCAGTGGAGTTATGACCACAATTCTGAGCGGTAGGCTGGGAACTAAATGCAGATCAGGCAATTTCAAAATATATAGACAGGGCTCCTTCTACTAGCGGGCAGGCTGTTCCTGCTCTGTCCATACAGCAGCTGCACTGGGCAGAGGGGATAGCCAGCAGCCTAGAAAATGGCCACAGATGCTTCCCTCATGGCCACCCTTGAATGAGCGGGCTTTCGAGCTGAGGCTCAGTCTTTCCCAGACCCACAAGCACTGAGGTTCAAAATAGAACCAAATGAGAGAGAGGGAAAGAAAAAACTAAGAGGGAACTTCATGCTAGCAGCCCTTGCATTTGATAAACATTTTAGAAAATCTCTTCACAGAGCCACCAGCACTTACAGTAGCAAAAGGAGGCACCACGCCTCTCTTGCAAGAACTCCTGCTAAGTCTCAGATCTCTGGACACCAGCTGCAGTCTTCTTGAGACCCTGCAAGGCCCCAAATCTCCAGTAGCAGCCTGTGCCATCAGTGAGCAAGGGATGCGATCAGAGATTAGAAAAGCACTTCCCTCCCCACAAATCTCTCTGTAATCAGCAATGACAGAGTGAAGAGACGTACTCAGAACAGTTACCACAAATCTGACTTCCAATGAGGCTGCTCCATCAGGAACCAGGACCTCAGCAACCACACAGCTAGAATAAAATGAGGTATTGGTCCAGCAGGGCCAATTTGCATTGAAAACTCAGTTGGAATGCCAACAATTTGCATCCTTTCAACTAAGAACAAAACCAACCTGACCTTTACCAACAGGACCACTTTGTGTTGCTGTTTGCAAATAAGATATTTAAATAGGAAAGGCTAACAGGTGTAAAACACTTGTGGTCATATTCTAATTAGAATTCTGGCTCTGCTAAAACAAGTCAATTAATGTTCATTTTCTGCCCCTCTCCAGAGTCCCTCAATCTTAAAATGACCAAGCTAAAAAGCATCACTTTCCTGGGAGTGCTGGACAGCAGGGAGTGAAGGGGGAAGACAGGAGGGCCTTGGGAAAGAGGGAAGTGGAGAAAGAGGAGTGGAGGAAGCCCAGGAAAGGAATCCCAGACAGACAGTGCCTTCTGGCAAAACAAGAAAAACATCCAGTTTAAGGCTATTATCTCCTTTATTCAAAAAATAAATATTTCACTTTGAGTCAACATATTTCAAATCACATTAAGCACAGAGAAGAAATACAGTCCCTTTGGAAATCGTGGACACATGTAGGAAAGCGGCATGTTCCAAACAATGGGGATGAGGTGAGCACTGATTCCAGCTGCTTCATGACCCAGAGAGTCCTCCTCTCACCAGGTGGAGCTACATATCGAGTTCAGGAGAGAAAAAGAAACACACACACACACACACACACACACACACACACACACACACACTGCTTTGAAGTCTGAAAGGCACATGAAGTGGACCATAGGGTGTATGGCACATTCACCGATAAAACGTCCCCTATTCCCTCCCAAGAAAAGTGGAGAAACTTTAATCAAGTCAAAGACTAGAGAAGACAGGGTGCTATTGCAGAGAGCTCAGCATCATGAACATCTCTGCATATGAAAGCCATTTCTCACTGCTTCCCCCTCCCTGCCCTGGGAGTCTACACCTACGGCAGGGCGCTCACTCGGTGACAGTGGGGCGTGTGGCCACATATACAAACACCACGATCAGGAGCACCACCACAGCCAGCGTGGGCAGCACCACCGTGGTGATCTGCTGCCGGGCCTCCTGCATGGCCTGCTTCCGCTCCTTCTTGTCCTTGGACGTCTCCTTCTTGGGCTTCCCTTTGAGCTGCCGCATCTTCCCCGGGGATGCTAGGAGGGTGTGTCCAGAGAGGGCTTGCTTGAAGGAATGGCCACACTCCTCTAGTTAAGCCAGGGAACCTCCTGTAGGGAGAACAACTATGATGAGGAAGGAACGGAGTGGGGCAAAAATCACAAAGTTAAAGGCAAATGTAGTAGGACAAATATTTGCAATGAAAGACAAGGGCTAAGAACAACAGAGACCACATGAAGGTCTGAGCTCAGAAGCAGCAACTTCATCTCTTTATTGGTCCTTGGATCCCTGCAATCAAACCCTCTTGAGCACCTTCTATGAGCTGGGTGCTGCTTTAGGAGCCGATGAGAGATGGAGGACTGGCCTCCAGAGGACTGGCCTCCAGATTGACCTCCCAGAGACACACTGTAGGATGCACAATGGAATGCAGGCAGAGTAGAGATTGGGCCAGACCAGCAATGGAAGCCCACTGAGCCTGTGGTCTTGTCACATGCTCAACCCATGATTCTCTTGTAATGAGTTCTGTAGTTCATGGAGGTGTTCAGGGGCCTGGAGAATGGATTAAAACCATTAAATAACTATAGAGCAACATCTCTATAAGTCTGCCTCTTAGTTTTATGCAATAGAAATAGACTTTGGCTGATTTGAATTGAGGAGTTTACTCAAATCCTTTAGTATCTCATAGGCTCCCTAGAAAAGCAAGAGAACTTGGCTGAGAAAATACGCTGGACAAGGATTGTGTGTCCACAACTGGAGCACAGCTCCAGCTCTTGGTGCACGGATGCCACAGCCTCCGTCGGCACCAATGGACACAGGCACTGGAGCAGGTGACATCGAGCTGTAGCCGCTGCTCCTGCAGGCAGTGATGGTGCTAGCACCATCTTCAGCATGACCTCTCCATCACTAGCTTGTTTGACTGGCCACAGCTACGCCCAATATGCCCACAGCCTACCTCCCACCTCTTATAGCAGATGGAATATTCTCTGAATACAGTGAAAGAGCAGGGGTTGGATACTGGGCAAAGAGATAACAAGGACAAAGGTCCATTATAATATCCTGAGTGACCAGCATGTGCTAGGGACTCTAAGAAGAAGAGCAGTGTACACTAATGTTCCTCTAACAAAGGGACCTTTATGCCAGATACTATATGCCCAGTTTTGTCCCAGGGCAGTGGGAGGCCTATACCATCTTGATGAGAAAGATGACATTCACACTTCAGTGACTATGTTAGGTGTCAGAATGTAGATTCTGAGCTGGAAAAGGTCTTGATGCCTTCTTGTTTTATTTTAAGGGATCCTAATCTCTTACCACTTCTCTGGTGCCATACGGATCCATAAACCCTTTTTGCATCGTCCACAATCAGGCAGAGTTTCTTTCAGTGTAAAATGACTGATATTATTGTGCTAGGATGATGTAATGCCAGCCAAAAACAAATATTAAAGTTCAGGGTAGCCCCATTTGGACAGATATACAAATTCCATCAAGAAATTAAAAACAGTAGGTAAAAAATGTATATTTGGATTTGGAACATCCCCAATAGCTCATGTATTAAAGACTTGATTCCCCAGTCCATGGAGCTACTGGGAGGAATGGGAACATTTAAGAGGTCGGACTTAGTGGGAAATCTTCAGGCCATTGAGGGCCTTCCCTTGAAAGAGATTGTGGGACCCCTGCCCCTTCTCTTCTGTCATGAAGCGACCAGTTTTGCTATACTATGCACTCCCTTCATGATCTGGTACCAGCCCCCCACATCTCCTACCAGAGCCTAAAAGCAGTGGATCCACCTGATCATGGACTGACACTTCCAAAACGGTGGGCCAAAACAAACCTCTTCTCTTTAAAAGTTGATTATCTAAGGGATTTGTTAACAGTGACAGCTGACTAACTTGGAAAATTGATATGGAGAAGTGGGGTGCTTGTTATTATACCTGAGGCACTGTGGAAAAGCCTTTTGAAGTGAATTTCAGGAGGAATTTGGAAAAGTTTAAAGAAGCAAGCTAATGAAAGCTTAGAGTGCAGAAAGCAGAACTTAATTGGCCATTCTGGTGAGGATACAGATGATCAGAATGCTGAAGAGAATGCAGAGAGCAAGGCTATGCTGATGAGGATTCAGCCTGAAATGAACACTCTATTGGAAACTGGACTACAGCAACCCATTACACCACGACAAAGAATCTGATTACATTTTGTCTATGCCCTGAGACTCTGTGGAAGGTTATCCTTAAGAGGATGGACCAGTTAATATGGCATAGCTCAGAGGTAGAATGCCCCTGGTTTCAATTCCCAGGACAATAGGAAAGATACTGGAGGGCATCTCAGAAATCACAAGGCAACAATCATCACAGGCTCAAAAGTGTATATGTTTCAAAGACTTTCTGGGGCAAAGTCTTCTGAGAAGAGGGCCCTGGAGAACCTTGCTTGCTTGGAACCACTCTGGAAATCATCTCGTGTTCAGCCAACAAGGCAATCAGAAGCCACCATAGCCATGGTTCATGTAGTCTCAGGTACAGGTGGGAAACCTTAGTGTTCTCCATGTGATGCTGGTTTTGCAGGCATGCAGAATCCAAATGTTATGGGATTGTGGAGGCTTCCTGAGATTTTTAAAAGAAAGCCTGGGAGATCAGGCAGCTTGTGGCAGGATCAGAGTCCCTATAAGCATTCTCCAACAGGGGAATATGGGAACCTGTGAGAATGAAGCAAAGGATGCAATGGAGACCCCATTAAATTAGAGATGGTAGAGGCACTGAACATCTGCTGAGGGAGGATGCAGACAGCATGCAAAGCCAGCTCAAAAGTGGCCATGGGGGCTGCGGTCAGCAAAGCTGTAGGGGCAGGGCTCCTCAAGTCTTTGGGAGTCCATATCCTACTACAGTGTGCCTCAGATGCTGGACCTTAATTTAGAATTTAATGTCTGCCCCTGCTGGGTTTCAGTCTTGCTTTGGTTCAATCCCTCCTTACTATTTTCCTGTTCCTCTTTCTTTTGTGTGTGGTACCAGTGATGGAACCCAGGGACATTCTAACTCTGAGCTGCACCCCCAGCCCTATTTTATTCTTTTATTTTAAAACAGGGTCTCACTAAGTTGCAGAGGGCCTCCCTAAGGTGCTGAGGCTGGCTGCACTGTTCTTCCTTTTTTTGAATGGGGATGTTTACCCTGTGCTTTGTATCTTGGAAGTAACTTTCTTTCTGCTTCTTTGCAAGGGCTCACAGCTAAGAGTCTCATAGGAGACTTTGGACACGGTCTTTTAGGCAATGCATTTTGCATTATGAGATGGACATGAACCTTTGTGGGCCAGGAGCAGAATGCAATAGTTTGGACGTGTAATATCGCCCAAAGTGCAGTATGTTAAAGGCTTGATCCCTAGCCCGTAACACTACTGGGAGGTGCTGGAACCTTTAAAAAGTAGAACCAAAGCAGGGAGTCTTTATCACACGGACATGGGAGAAAGCTGACTATCATATCACTGCTACTTCCTTAAGGCTTTCCCAAGTCTCTTTCTGAAATCCCTCAAAGAACTTTTAGACCCACCTGAATTCAAACCCAGGATGTACCACTTACTGGCTAAATGGTTTTGGGCAAGTCACTTCACCAGACCTCAATGTCAGCACCTGAACAATGAGAACAACTTCTAATTTAAAGGATGATTGAGGATTTGAAAACACTTACATGCACAGAGCTCTGCCTACACACAGGGAGGTGATACAGGCTGGCTGAGATATCTCCACCACATGCCTACGTGTGGCCCTGGGCAGTGCTTACAGAGCTTCTGTAAGCCTCAACTCCCATCTAGGAAAAATCACAGTGGTGGTGCCCATTGTCATGGGACTGTGGATCTTGGCATAGGAAGAGTTCCCAAATGCCCTGTGAGTTAGACAGACAAACTTTAGTATCCCCAATGCAGAAAGGAAATAGAGAACCAAACAGCAAAAATGTCTTGCCAATGGTCAGCCAGTTGGTAAACAGTACCCAATAGATTCAAAGTGAGCAAGGAACAGCATCCCACAGTCCATTCTCTTCCTGACACAGCCTTATAAAATTGTTTAAAAAGCAACAAGCCATTAGCAGCACTCTGACTCATGGCCATTTCCCTGTGGAGCTAATGGCCTGTCAGCCCCTGCAGCTGTCTCCCACAGGGCCTCCCAGGCTGGCAGGCAGCACCATGGGCCTGTGTTAACAAGCACCTGGCCGCTCTAGCTAATAGCACTGGGCCTGACTTTCATCCTGCTCCTTTAGCTGCTGCTGTCTGCATCCTCCCACACATGCGCAGTTGACATTCAAAGGCACCAGCCTCCACGATGACCAGCTCTTGACATTTGTAAGATGCATTCAGAAATTCCCAGAGACTTGGAAAAAAGCCTTGAGTTGCTGGGGATGGTGCAGGTCTGGTCAGGATTTCAAGGGCAAACACAGTCCAAGTCGTGGGTTCTTCCTCAGGCTGCGGTGAGCAGCCTTCCTGCTCCAGCTCGCCCCATGGGGGTGGGCAGCAGCAGGGGAAAGTATAACTCAGAGGACAACTGAAAAAGAAGACCCTGAGATGAAAAGAGAATGAGGACAGAAGCTGGTGAGAGTGCCCAGTGGGCCAAGAGGAACCTGAGCCAGGAAGGGGCTGGCTTACTGCAAGAGTGAGGGAGGAGGTAGAGAGGAATGGAGGCAGCCTGGGGACAAGTCCTCCAGGGCCTCACAGCCACACTGAGGGTGTGGCTCTGTCCTAGGAGCAGCACAGGGTGCTTAAGTGCTTGATGCAAGGAGGTACAGATTTTA
Organism: Graphiurus murinus; assembly: GCA_004027655.1. Classification (NCBI taxonomy): domain Eukaryota; kingdom Metazoa; phylum Chordata; class Mammalia; order Rodentia; family Gliridae; genus Graphiurus; species Graphiurus murinus. The sequence goes on along the minus strand of PVLC010000121.1, from coordinate 83,196 downwards.
AAAAGCTCCCTCTGGCTGGTCAATGAGGAGTGGGCCCTAGGAGAATGAAGAGGAAGACTTTGGAGCATTCGGGGAGGGGAGGGTCAGTGGAGACAAAGAGGAGTTTTGTGCTGGAGGTAGAATTGACAGATCTTAGTGACAGATTGGAAATGGCCAGTGAGGAAGGAAACGGGCACTGATGATGAATCTAAGGTTTGGAGCTTAAGCCATTGGATGGGTGGATCCTGTCTCATGAGAGGAGAAAGAGTGGGACTTGGGAGGGAAGGGCAAGGAGGAGAGAGTGGATTTGAGAAGGAACATTAAATGTGCTGCTCGCACCTTCCCCTGTGAGGATGCCTACTGAGGAGCACCGTGGTACCACCTGAGAATACCCAAGAGGTGGCTGAGCATGAGTCTGGAGCTGGGCCTGGGCTGAAGACCCATATTTGGAAGTTATCAGCTCTTGGACTAGGGGAGATCACTACAGCAAGGTAGGTAGAGAAAAGGAGCCAGGACTAAGCCCTGTCTATGGCATCCCAACAGCTACAGGCCAAGTGGGAAAAGACACTGAGCAAAGGAGAACTAGAGAAGAGGCCAGTGGAGAAGAAATACAAAGAGAATGTAAGGTGTCACGGGGACCACAAAGAGCCAAGAGGGTCACTGCTGAGAAGACAGCTAAAATGAAGATAAAGCAGCAGCAACTGGACTCCACAAAGTAGAGACTGCCACAAGGGATTTCAGTGAGTGAGGGGGAGGATCCAGAGCAGGACCCTTAGCGTGGACTGCAAACTGTTGTTTGTCTGAGAAGAGAGGAGCCTGTGCCAGATGCGCTGCTTCCTTCATTGAGAAGGTTTTGCCATGGAAAAAAATGTCAGCTGAACATAACTCAGTGCACAGCTGATTCCCATTCTGGCACCAGCACCTTCACATTTTGGCAACTTGTGATAAATGGTTAGCATGCCAGCACTTTGAATAGCTCAGGACAGATGACAGCTGGCGAGAAATTTAGCTGGAAGAGCATGTGTGGCCAAAAGGGGTTTCCTGACTGCCTTTAAATAATGAGGTGCCAGAGGATGGTTGAGGGGTCTAGCGGAATGGCAGGTCACCCTGATGCTGGGGATGTGGGAGTAGGGATCTGTGGGGGTGTGGTGAGAACACAGATGTGCCTGGGAGAGAGGAAAGGTACCATCCGGTGCAAGAGGGGAGAGGGAGAAGAGGCACCGGAGGGTGGGGCTGCACTGGGAGGGAGACGGAGGCTTCTTTCATTTTTCAATGAAATGGTTTTGATTTCATGAAGCTATGAAACATGAAGAGACACTGAAGTTGGACAATCAGGAAGACACAGGCACCAGGGAAGCCACTCAGTGCCATGTGCAGAAGCCAGTAGAGAAGCCAGCTGGGAGAGAGATGAGAGACAGAGAGCTGAACTCCACTCTTACCTATCCAATCCAGTTCCTGTAAGGTCCAGCTCTATAAAGGCTCCCTATCCTTGGGTTACTGTGACATTTTGTGTATGACAAATTCCTCTTTGAATGGGAGCTGGCTCTAGTGGGTCTCTATACCCTTACACTGAACAAAGCCCGACTAAAATGACTACTCCCGCTTTATAGAGAGGAATCAAAAAGCCCTGACACTGTCACAAATTGAGGGAGAAGCAGAACCAAAGGTCAAACCCACCTCTATCTGACCCTGAAGGCCTCAGCAGTCACCATTCTCCTGAGTACGACCCACGCATCTTCCTGCCCTTTGCCCACTCTGGGGCCACTTCATTGCTTACCAGCCACTTGCACAGAGGAAATAAAAAGTGAAACTTGCAAGGCTCAGAATGACTCCTTCCCAGCAAGCAGCAGGGGCAGGACAGAAGTCGAAGCCACCATCTAATTTCTAGCTTTACGACTGTGAGCACATTCCAGTCACCCTACTGCCTCTCGCTCCCCTAACCAGGGAAACGGAAACTTCACAAATGCTTGAGTTCCATCAAATTCTAAAGAAACTTCACCTGCACTATGCCCCTGCCCCCACCAATGTGAGTCCATGGCAACTGGTCAGTACTAGAACATTCCAACTGGTCTCCAGGGTGTGGGAGCAGAAAACTGGGAGGTGTGGGGCGGGGGCAAACACACAGCCTTTAACATTAAGAAATTTTAAGTTTATGATTCTTCTCTGATTACTGCTTTACAGTCTTTTTCTACATGGCTACATATTGACAGACACGAATGCATACATGCCAAAGTTGATACATGTACTTTTTTCCCCCAATTTGGAGATCATAACATAGATAGTGTTGGGTTGCATTAGGGAAACAGCCAATAGGAAAACTAAGAACATGGGCTGAGAATAGGCTGTAGCTTCCTGACTTTCCTTCTCTGTAAAATGAGAAAAAACAAACGAACGAACAAACAAAAAAATCCTGCTTTGTAGAGTTATTGAAAAATTAGAAGTAGCAAATTATCTGAAGTACGCAGTGCACCAATAGGCCATCCCAAATGTTCAATAAATGGCACACAGAAACTTGCTATCTGGAGAGATTTGTCCAATGGACATGTACATTAGCCTGGGAAATACCAGGGAATTCTACTTTTTTTCTTAGTACCATATAACCTGCAGGTGATAGGATTTCCCCATTTTTTGTTTTTTTTTCTATTTTCCCTGAGTTACCAATCAGCTGTTGGGCAGGTTTGTCCAAAGGTCTATGGGAAAAGATTGGTTCTGGCTATTGACAGAAGGCTCAAGATTATATAGATCACTCCCAACACCCATCATCAGAGACCTGATAAGCCTGCACTGCTCACTATGGTGGCCACTTGCCATCTGTGGGCTGGTTATTGAGCATCTGCAACGTGGCAGTGGTCCAAAATGAACTATGCTATTGTATAGAATACACACCAGATTTTGACACCAAAATAAGATACGCACCAAAATAAAGACTGTAAAGTATCACAGGGCTTTGATACAAGATTACGTGTTAGGATAATATTTGGGATATGTGGGGTTAGATAAAATATATTAATTTCACCTTCTTTTTACTGGTTTAATTTGGCTACTAGGAAAAAAAAAGTTTTTAATTCCACGAGCGGCTTGCATTCCACTTTTCCTGGACAGCACTGTGTTTGCCCCATGCAATAATAAGAAGCATCACATTCTGCCCTCTTGGAAGCTTTCAATCACAAGCTCAACCTGCTCAAGTCCCTGAGCCTTCACAGCCCAGCTCCACTAGTCTCTCCAGCCTCATCACACTCCTACCAACACACCTGTGCCTCTGCTGCTGCAGCCCCTCTGCTGGAACCATGTACCATCATCTGACTGTCAGCCTCTCTAGTCCATGGCCAACCCTTGCTCATGGCCTTCACAAGCCTCTCCAAGCAGAAGCAGTGACTCCCTCCTCCAGGATGTCTCAAGACTGGCTTTAGGCCTTTACTGAAACACTGACTGGTGGCCACTGCTGAACTGGCTAGACCTCTAATCCCCCACTTCTAGTGGGCCACAAATGTGTCCTGCTGGTAACAATATTCCCCTGGGCTTGGCAAGATGCCTTTTATATAACAAGTGCTCAACAAACAGCTGCTGGATTGCGTATCATAACCAGACTAAGTTTAAGAAAAGCAGTTCATTTTAAGCAACTAAACATAGAATTCAAATTTTTAAAAATCTGTAAAAACAAACTAGGTATCACTTATAAATATGTATTTCACTCTCACCACAGTCACACAAGTTTGGTATTTTTAACCTATTTTATATGATAAAACTGAGATTCAGAAAAGTATGCTGATTTGCCCAAGATCAAAGGCTAGGGAACCAGCACAATCTCAAATCCAGTGAAAAGCCATAATAAGCATACATTAAGTACTTAATGAACTGAATGGATTTGACCTCAACCCTGGTTCCAAAGCCCACCCATCCTTCCTGTGTGACTACACGGTGTTTCCCAACCACCCCACAACTAAGCGCAGCAGCAACTGCTTCCCGAGTGCTCAATATCTGACTAAAGCTCTCTGCAAGCAAGCAAACCTTTTGGCAGCCTTTATCCCCATTATGCAAAGAAACTGAGGCTTAGAGCCGCAGGTCCCATGTGATCAGTAAATGCAGCAGGGCCTCCAACCCAGCTCTGCCTGGCTCAGAAGCTGTGCTACCTCCTTCTCCATATGGCTGTTTCCAAGTATCAGGGACCCTCCCCTACAAAGTCTCTGGACCGAGAGATGCAGCTCACGAGTCCATGCTGTTCCTGCCAATCAGGCTCCAGGGGCTGAAGACACAGGAAGGGTGTGAGAGGGTCCAAAGGCTTGTCTCACTTGGCAGCAGATAAAGCCTATTCCTTAAGGTGGGCTTGCCCTGCATCCTGGAAGGTACTGCTGCATGTGCGCCCCAGGCTGGGCAGCTGTCCTGAGTTAAAAGATGTGCTGCATCCTGCATGAATTCTGTGTGGGCCAGGCTGCTCTAAAGAGCCCTAGAAGTAGTGCAGCTCTCTCTGCTGGCCCCTGCACTGCCCAGGGCCAACAGCACTGAGGAAGCCAAGGACACTACTGGCTGTTGGAGGAGTGCCCACCAAGAACAGCTTGACCAGCCTGGAGTCCATGCGAAGTCACTGTGGACTGTCAATTATATGCTACCGCACAATCAATGTGAGTCCAGTAAGCAGGCCCAGGGGACAGACTGCTAGTCTATTCTCAATACTGTCCTCCTTTCTAAAGCACCAAAGTTCTTCTGTCTTTAGAAAAGATAGTTGAAGGTATTCCCTAAGAAAATGGCCGCCTTTTTCTTCTTCTTCAAAATCAGGAACACAATTGAATAAACAACACATGAGAAGGTATATGTGGGGAGAACTCTAGCGTCTCTTCTTATAGCTGTGCCACGACTATAACGCAAAACATGAGAAGGGTCAACCCGCTCCATGCTGTACATGAGGAGCCCCGGGAAGCTGCCCCGAGTTCAGGGAGACATAAATCCACCTCAAGAGCAGCAGATCTGTGGTTCATCAAGTGTGCCCGCTTCGTTTTATGTCCCTGGTATTTAGCTATAATGGGCCTGTGATCACTTCGCTCCAGCCTGCCACAGAGAGTGAGGGCAGGGAGTGGGCAGGCTGCCAGGAGAACTGTGCAAGATGAGACTCCTGACGCCCGCTAAGCACCTGCTGATAACATAAGTGCCTTCTCCAGGAACATATACAGGAACAAACAATGACAGCCACACAGAGGCTGGCTCCACTGCCCCCTGCTGCTCACGGGCCACAGAGGTCTGGGAAGCTCTACTAGACCCGAACGGCGAGAGTGTGAGGGGGGTCGGGGGAGAATATGAATGCGTGAACTGCAAGGATAAGAGCTACAGACAGAAGCAGACACACACACAGGCAGAAGGAAGAAAACACATACTTTAACAATGGCAACAACACTACTCCTAAACAAAAATCCAAGAACACAAAAGAACTTTGGGTGAGTTGCTGAATAACATAAACATGAAAAGCTAGAGTTCTCAATTTATTAGGTAAGTGACAATTCTTTGGCACACTGGGGTTTGCAAAATGCTTTCCTGTGCATTATTCATTTCATCCTCATAGTAACTCTGCATGTTACTTATTATTGCCTGTACTTAACAAGAAAAAGCAGCACATAGGGCAATTAAGTTCATGTCAGGGTTTCAGTACTATCCTAGCAATTCTAGGGTCTGTGACTGGGACAAGTAATTTAGCCTCTTGGACCTTCAATTTCTCTACTGCAAAGCAGGAATAAAAATACCTATTATTCAAATATTTTTTGAGCATGTACTATTAAGGGTCAATGTTAAGGATCAGCTGTGATGCAGATGTGTGTGTTAAAATGTTGCCTGCAGGTAGTGAAGTTGCCTTCATTCACAGAGAATTTGGGGAGACAGGCAACTAACAAAAGAATACTATACATGTCACATGATGCTATGAGGTTTGGAGGCTGCAAGTTTGGAGTAAATTGATGGAAAAGCAACACTGGACCAGAGACTAGAAGGAGGTGAGGCAACAATGTGCAGATCCCGGGAAGACTTTCCGGGAAGGCAGGTAGGCAGGCAGGGCAGATGCCAGGCACTAGAGCGGGGCCTTCTGGCATGGCTGAAAAGCAGCACAGGGGCTGGCAAGGGTGGAGAGGACAGAGGGAGTGAGGAGTTGGAAAGGGAGCAGGCCGAGGGCAAGATGGGAGCTACAGAAGCTTCCGTTTACATTTTACAAGAACCCTGTGTGGACAACTGACTGCAGAAGGGTGAGAACTGAGGCAAGGAACTTGGTAAAGATGCTAATGACTGGAAATGGAGTTTGGGGGAGGGGGGGAGAAAGAAAAGAATACAAACTGAAGAAAAATCTTTGGCCTGAGCAAAAAGAAGAGACAGGAAAGGTATGAGGGGATAGCTGAGTTGTTGGAAGAGCAGAAGCTTGGACATAGCAGGCTTGAGAGCCTATTAGGCCCAGCAGACACTGAGCTGGCAGCTAGATAGATGAGCTGCAGCTCAGGAAGTGCTGGGTTGGATGTAGGACTGTGAGAGATGTCAGCAGGCAAAGCCAAGAGACTGGTGACAGTATACAGAGAAGGGGGGTCTAAGGACTGAGCCGTGGTACCATCCAGCGTTTAGATCTTGGACAGTTAAGAGGAAATCGGTAAGAGACTGAAAAGGGGTGTCAGGAAGAAAGGAGCAAGAGTATGGTGCCATGGAAGCCAAGTAAAGGAGGCATTTCCACCAAAGAAGGAGCTGCCCTTTTTGACTTGGCCATAGGTAGGTCATCGGCAACTGTGAGAGCAGTGTCGGTGGCTGGAACGGGAGTAGAGGCTGGAGGCAGGGAGCACACAACCCTTCTCGAGACTTGCGCAAACGAGAGCCCAGTGAGGACTGGCAGCAGAGTGCCTGGGCCAGGATCCCAGTTCTGTGACTGCAGGCAGCTCACTTAGTCTTTGTGTGCCTCAGATTTCTTGCCTGAAAAATGGGGCTAATAAGAGAACCTAGTGAAATATCTGACAAAAGGGCCTGGTACACATCGCGTACAATGTAAACTTTAGCTATCATTATCACCATCATTACAAGGAGTAATGGCAAATATAAATGGAAAGACATCAGCTTTGGAGGCAAAGAGAGGGAGATATTGGAAGTCTGAAGAGAGAGAAGTCATAAAACAGTTGTCCAGGTAGGGGCATGAAAGCCGTAGAGGGTTTTCATGCTCCCACAAAAAGTGTGTGGCATGCAGCTATGAACTATCTGGGGACTAACCTCAAACATAGCAATTTTGTTTTTAACTAATCAACTTGAAACAATTCAGTCATGGAAACACACACACACACACACACACACACACACACACACGGACTAAATAAAACAGTAACTTGATTTTTTTTTTTCTTTTGCAATGCTGGGGATTGAACTCAGGGCCTTGCACATGCTAGCCAAGTGATCTGCTACTGAACTACATGCCCAGCCCAATAATGGATTTTGAAATAGTTATAATATGCAGAATAAAAACATAAACTGAAATTACAAAATATCTACTACTTTATTACATGATCTACTACTTTATTTCATTTTTTTTAAATGCTGGTTGCAACCTAACTAATGGCAATTTCCCTACTGGTCATTGAAGTGTGACCCACAGTTTAAAACCACTGGGCTATGAAGACCTGCTACCAGCAAGGGCTGTAATCTCACTGATTTAATACACTCCATGGTTAAATCATGAGGTGAGGCTGTGGAAACACCAGGTCCAGATGTCTGTATATTAAAAAAGGCACAAGATGTGTGCTGAAGAAGTACTAGATTTAGTTGTGGCTCTGGAAGATAGACCCTGAACCAATGGGTAGAAGTTACAGGGAGGGAGCTCACAACCTCTATGAGAAACCACACAGTGTTGGGAAGATGAATAGAACACTGCAGAAGAAATTCAGCAACTAGATAAGAGATGGACCCCAGGGTTGCTGATGTCTCTTTCTGCTCTGACAGACTTCCCTCCCTTGATGAATAGGCTGTTATGAGAATGAAATGGAAGTAATATGTGTGAAAGTGCTCTGAAAAGTTGCAAGCTCATCTAAGCCCTGTCACTCCTTAAATGCTAATTCTTTATCCAAAGCTGTAGGTGCCCTCCACTTCATCTGCTATTCAATCAGGTACTCTAAGACAGCAGGCACTCCATGTAAGCATGGCTAATAGAGTCCTTCCTTAATGACAGCCCAACTCTATGGCAGCTCCAGACTAAGGCAAGGTTGGGAGAAAAATTCGTGCAAGCATGCAAGCCAAATAGTTGCATGAGTTCTTCTTGAAGGCAGTGCTTCTCTAACTTTTCCATCTGAAATATGCAGAGGTGAGTGATACCCATCTCCAGAGGCCAGGACTGGGGCACAGCCAACGTAAGAATAACATTTCATCTTACTTGTCTTCTTGGTTATCCTAAAATGTCAAGTAATCATATATAACATTTGGCTTGTTTGCTTACAATGTGCACACTGCGATGAAGCCTTCCGTGCTCCCACTGATCCCTGACAACATCCTCATCCACCAGCTCCATTGCGTCAACAGGCCCTCAGCCTGGAGGTGAGAGTTTTGTAGTTGTGTAGCCCAGCCCAGGACCACAGCAAGTAGGTGGTGAGACAGATTCAAACTCAGGCAGTCTGGTTCCACAGCCCTCTCTTAACTATGAAGGTATGCTGAATTCTCCTCCAACGAATATCCATATTTGTTGTAATAGTCTTCAAATATCACTTCCCCCACATCTTTGGGTAAAATGTGACCTCTGAGGAGGATGCACCACACTCACCAGGTGGCTCTGCCCCCAGGCTGGCACACTGCAGATACCCAGAGCTAGAGAAATGCACCTTAGCCAGAACTCGTCAGCAGGCCTTGTGTTTCTGTTGCCAGGCGTGGGCTAGCAGCCCTTTCCTTCCTAGACACAAACACAGCCTCCACATTCTTCTAGGCCCGAACTTCATTAAGAACCAAGATATCACCAGCGCCAGTTGTTTATAAGCATCCTTAAAATAAAAAATTCATCTCTAAGCTAAATTATAGTAAGTTAATTACAGAGCTTGGCTGATGGCAGACATACTGAAAGAAAAAATGAGAGGGCTGACTGAATTGATGAAACAGCAAGAGTAACCACATGCACCAAAGACTACACACGTCTGGGCCTTCCTCCAATACAGAAATGGGGGTTTCCCCCCAACCAGGCGGGCCTTGCAGAGAGGCAGGGAAGCACTCTCACCTGTCACGTTTATTTCACGCATGACTGCCGAGCACCAAAGTGCCGGGGACTAATCGTGCACAGATTCCCTCACTCACTCACCAGTCCAATCATTCAGATACGTCCTGAGCACCTACCACCTGCTGCACGCTGATTAACTGTTGCGAATATACAGATTGATTAATTGACTGGTCAGTTGGATCATTTGGTATTCATCCAACACCAGGCAGCCTCCATGTGCTAGAAGCTGTCCTGGTGGCAGAGAGAATAATGAGCAAACAACGTTCCTGGTCTCATGGAACTCACTTCAGTGGAGGAACATAGACAATAAACACACATGTAGTACATCAAAGGGCAAAGTGCTATGCTATGAAGAAAGACATAGCAGGGGACATGCTGTGATACAGACAGTGTTACAGGGGCTGCCTCTCTGGTCAGAGAGCAAATGGCCTGAGAGATAGGAGGGAGCAGGCTGGGATAATAAAGGAAGAGGGAGGACAAAGGTCAAGAGTAGGAGCTGCCTGAAAGGTTTATAGGAACAGCAAGGGAGCCAGGGCAGGTGGAGCAGAAGAGGCTGACCAGTGAGCAAGAGGAAGAGTAGCAGCCAGGAATGGTGGCACACCCCTGTAATTCCTGTTCTTGGGAGGCTGAGATAGGAGGATCACAGATTCGAGGCAAGTCTCAGCAACTTAGTGAGACCCTGTTTCAAAATTAAAAAATAAATTTTAAAAAAGGTCTAGGGGAATAGATTTGAGATAGAATACCCTCGATTGGATTCAACCCCCAGTACCAAAAGAAAGAGAGAGCAGGGAGGCTGAGATGATTAGTCCAAAAAAGACTGCAAACCCACCAGTGGTGTCTCAAAGCCTAATATTTGTACTTCACTGCAGGGCTTTGATTCCTGACAAAATTTAAAAATTCTGCAAAAGACAGGCAGTAAGCTGAGCTGCTATCAAATATTTACTCTGTGGTGTGTCAATGTTCTCTAGAGTCTCCTAAGAATGGGTTTTGGGATAGAGAAAGGAGAATGACCCTACCGGACAATGAACTTGAGTGGCTGAAGTTGGTTTGTCATAACAGAGTGATAAATATTTGATCTTTAATTTAAACATCCTTTTTTGTTGAACTTTAAGCTGACTTACCAAACTGAGAAGTCAATGAGGACACTTTGGGCAAAGGGCACAGAACAAGGCAGCTTTCCAGCACTGAAGACAAAGTCTGTTAATCTTGCCATCGGTTTATCCCCAGACTCCACAGCCTTGTGGTCCAACCATGGCCTCAGTCCATTCTGACCACCATGGGAATGCTGCAGACGGGGCAAACCCAGTTGCCTAAGAGAGAGCTCGCCAGGTATCTACAGCTCCTTCCTCCCCTCACTACCCCACCACTGCCATTTAATAGCTCACTAAGGGCTGATCATTCCCCTTCTGCACTGACTCAAGAATCTGTATCCCATCATACCCCCCAACTAAAGCAAAGGCTGCACAGACACCACATGTGTGTGCCTGTGTATTCTCTACGTTGCTGAGTCATGGCTGGCTCTCACCCCAATGCCTCTCCATCTCTCAATCTCCAGACAGAAAGATTTCACTGAAACCAAGGTCTGATCTTAGTGCTCCAGCCTCTGCACTCCTCACTGCCGGAACAGCACAGCGCTGATGTGGCCTGGCCTTCATAGCCCTGCATGTCCCAAGCCCAGGTCACCCCTGACCACACCTCACACACAGTCACACTACTGTTTGCAAGAAGTAGGAGAATAAGCCACACATTTGCCTAATTCTAAGCCTTCAAATCTTCTTTCCTTTGTGTACTTGTTGACTGACATGAGCCTATTCCTCCACTAATGTTGCCCAAGAAAGAATTCTAGAGTCTTCCAGGGCCCTCCCCTCTGCTGCTGCCTACATCAGACTGGTCTGGTCTAACCATTCCCTCATCTTACACCTCTCCCAAAAATGTCCCCTCTCCTCTCCAGCCCAAAGCCACACATTCAGCCCTCATCTTTGTTCATGAGGATTTCTGCAATAGCCTCTTAACTGTTTTTCCCCCTCCTTACCAATGTTCTCAAACCTTGAGCAATGCAAACATTCCTAAGTTCTTCTAAAATCACTACCCGTGGAGGCAAAGGATACCACACACTTACTGCCCATCCCACACATTTCCCCCCATTACCAGCATAAAAACAACATGGTAAAAATGGGACACTCACTGTAAAAGTACATGTGGGAGATATATATGTCTTCTTTAGCAAAGGGGGATGGATGACTCCTCTAAACCTCATACCTGTTTTACAGTCTAATTACCGGAAACGTTTTATACAAAAAAAAAAAAAAAAAAGAAAGAAAGAAAAAAGCCCTGGCACCAATATTTGTTACTCTATACCTCAGGGCAAACAACCAACCAAATCATGTTAAGCTAATAATGAGAAAGCCAAGCTCATAGCAGTTGATAATTAAACATCTAGAGTTCCAGCAGTTAGAAACTGCCACCAACTCAAGATCTTGCTGACACTACAGTGAAAGAGTGCTGTTCCCAAGATCTGCAGGAACTCCAAGCCCAGTGTCTGTGCTAAGAGGGACTGGGAGCATACCACTGCTAAGCACAGCGAGGCCCTGGCGTCCCAGTGGAATACAAAGTAGAAACTCCAGCAGGGCGCTAACTTAACACCAATTACGTCTCAGTAACTTCACATCTTTGAGATTACTGGTAGCTAGCCTGGAGTCATGCTTTATACTTCGGAGTCTAGAATTTGGAGCTTCACATTCATAAGAACTCATAAAAAGACTGACAGAAAAGATCAGAACTGGATCACTGCCTTACAGGAGTATACTTAAGAGTATAGTCCATGCCTATAGAATCCTTATTCTAAAAGACAAATCTGATCCAGCAACTTCCATCACAAAAGTCTGCAGCGGCATTAAAATCCTATAAAATAAAAACCCAAACCCATACTTAACCTGGTCTCCAAAGAAGGTCTGCACATCTGAATCCTGCCCACCTTTTAGTGCTTAAGCCCCTCCCAACATGCCTCCCTCCCTGAGGTTCTCTGGGCATGCCTTGCTCCTGCTGACCTTCCCAACCTCTATCTTCACAGCACCTGAAACGCCCATGTGCACCTCTTCCTTTCCAACCCCTTCTTCTGCTCAGAAAACTCTTCTTTAAGATACATCTCAAGGGTCACATAACTTTCTACTCCCCAATGTGAGGAAGGGGCCCATCTCTGTGCTCCCGTGAAACCTGGTCATAAACTCAACCACATATAAGATCCCCTGTCTGTAATTCATCAGAAGGATCCACCTAACTAGCACCTAAAAACATGTTGAATTCAAGGTGGTAGAAAAGTTGCCTTAAATTAAGGCCACTGTTCATCAAAAATCCAACTGGAGCATCAGTACTTGAATTACCTTGAACTGAAGGCCTGGGGAGAAGGAGTGTCACTAGCACACACTTCTGAGAGGTGTGCTAATGTGTGCACTCCTCCACAAACATACAAGAGGGGAAGCTCGAGGCTAATGTAAGGAAACAAGCAGGCCTCAGGACAGTAGAAACATTTTTAAAAGGAAATCTCTAATCTTCAATTCTTTTTTCTTTTCCTCTGTAGAATGTCAGTCTTTTCTACTACCAGCCTAGAACCAAGTTTCACTTATGATTTCCCGAGCTAAAATGTTGAACATTTTTATGTCAAAGTATTGGGGGAGGGACCTACTTATAATCTTAGTTGGTTACATATTTGTTACTAACTTATTGAAATCCCAAATGAAATACTAATTTACCTCTGAGTTCTAGGAGTTGATATCTTGGGGCTTGGAGGAACAAATACTCCTTGTTCCATTTCCCAGAATCTAAGTACACCTTTGAGAACCTGTCAGCTATTTTATTGCATTCGGGAAATCAAAGTCATTGCAATCTTTCAAGAAAGTCAAGAGTGAAGGGGAAGTGTTTCACAAACTACAGTAATGTGACGCCAACAAAGCCAAGGAGTCCTTAGCCAGGTATGGGACCCAGACCATGAGGCCTTCTTCACCAGCCCTGCTGGGCTTATAGGCTCTTTCCAAGTGCAGGAGGAAGTCTCTGACAGGTTTTGAGTAAGGGAGTAAAGCCGTATGCCAAGTATTTTTAATAATCATCCAGGTCTAAAGTGATGAGCAGAACATAGGGGACCTGAGGCAACTAGCTACAAGGCCTTGGCAGTAACCCAGGCAAACAATGATGCTGGCTGGAGGCAGGACGGCAGTGGATGAAGTCACGATCTACTTTGTGAGAAACATTTGTTAGGACTTAGGGATTTGGACAAAAAGAAATGTTGAATATTAACATTTGACTCCCCAGGTTCTATCGTAAAAAGCAAGTTTGCAACTATCTACCATAAGGAGATGGAGGGGAGGGAGAAGTCTAGAAAAGAGCTATGCCAGAAGATGATCAAGAGTTCAAAACTTGGGACATGTTAAGCTTGAGGTGCCCGTGTGCTGCCTGAGTTTGCTTACTATTATATAAGGTATAAAAATGCTACAGAGCACAGAGGAGTCATATGCAATGATGGGCACCTAGAGCCAGCCTAACTGGTGACCTCCTTCTATCGCCCTCTCACAATGCTTTGAATGCCCCGCCATTGTGCCAACCCAGGGGCATTCTACCTCTGAGCTACACCCTCAGATCTATTTTTTATTCTTTACTTTGAAACAGGGTCTCACTAAGTTGCAGAGGGCCTCAGTAAGTTGCTGAGGCTGGCTGAGGACCTGTGATCCTCCTATCTCAGCCTCCCCTGTACTGGGATTACAGGCGTGCGCCACCACGCCTGGCTCACAGTTGCTTTTATTATAGTCCTTAGCAACACAGACGCCAGCTTTAGGGTTAAGAAAATAACCTTAACAGTAAAATGGTATTGGCATCATGCCACAACTGGAAATGTGTAGCCGGACACTTTCTTCAGTTATAAGCATCATAACAGATTTACCAATTTCTTGATATTGATGTTCAAGGATTCCCAGTAAGAGTGTTGGTATTTGGTCTTGGGCCTGGCACTAACACCCCTAGGAGGCTCATCCTGTTTGGAGGATTCTGGGTTAGAGCTTTCCAGGGGAAAAATGATAATTCAAGGTGGTATCAGATGCAGAAGAAGGAGTACAACAAAAAACACAAGAGAGGACAGCCTATTTCAGGAAACAATGACTCACTAAAATCACATCCTTCTCTTAAGTTAATAATGCCTCTCTATGGGCTAGCATGTGACTTCTTATTATGATAGGTCTATTTTCCAATTTCCCAATCAAAAGACAAATCAAAATGTCAGCTGACAATCTACTTTCTAATTAAAAGTTGAGCTATTGCTTAAAAATCACATTTGACTAAACAATTCCACAGGGCAATCCCACTGTGCTCTGCTATCTTGACTGACAGAACATTTGCAATTACTTAAAAGAGAAGGGAGGGGAAAACACATCATCAGATTCCGCTAGATTAAGCTATTCAAACCTTCTTTAGGGTCTTCCAGTTTACTCACAACATTTATGTAAAATAGTTAAATTTCCTGCATTTAAGTAAGCCTTAGTGGCAATGGCGGTGGGGGTGGGGGGCACTTTCAAAACTAACTAGACTATTTCTATTTCTAGGAGGGAAAGATCTATGTCTTCAAGAAAGCTGCCTGGCTGCAGAAGGGTGAAATGCCAGGGTCAGACTGCATTTTTCTACAAAAGGTCAACTCTTCTCCCTGAAAGGAGTACTGAGGGTAGACAAAGGACAGAGCTCCCAGTTTTGTGGCACCAGCAGTTTGCCAGGGCTTCTAAAGGGAAGGATCAAAATGGTACAGGGGAGAGAAAAAACTCACATTGGCTCATGATCTTAAGCAAGACACTGAACTGAGCTTATTTCCTGACCCTGAAAATGAGAAGTTACCATTTGCCCCAGCCTGCTTCCAAGAATGGTGGGAGAAGAAAATCTGGTGATGTGTGTGGATGTAGCCTGCAAAAGGGAAAGCACTCTACGAGTTAAGAGATAACTGCAGTTACTGTTGGCAGCAAGGGCTGGAACAAGTCTTCCAAGAGGATGGTGACCGAGAAAACTGGCAAAATGCATAAGGAACTTCTTTGGGATAGTTAGCAGGTATATTAACAGTTTGAGAAAGGGAACCTACAGACTAGTTCAATTAAATCACACAGGTTTGAGGTAGAGAGTTGGGCTAAGACTCAGCTGTTCACTGACTGAAGTAGCCTGGAGACTCATATGGGTGGAGGGGGAGGTCTTCCGTGCAGCAGAGAGGAGTAGCCACAACCACCAGGAAACTAGACCCCACAGGGAAACCTTCCCTGTGCAGCCCCCATTCAACACTAGCCGCAAGGAGGCAGAGGCAGGCTGGGGAGGCATTTGAAAAGGGTCTTGAAGGAAGAATAGGAAAATGGCCAGGCAGAAAAGAGGAGTAAGATATTATTTATATATATATACCACTGGGCATGTATGAGTAATGCCAGGGACAGTAATACCTTCCCCAAAATGAGTTTCCTTTATAAAAAGAAGTTTTTACCTTTTCTTCAAATTCAAGAACTGCTGCTTCAATACTTTCAGCAAACTGCTTTTCAGTAAAGGTGACTTGAGTTATTCCTGTTGAGAAATTAGAAAAAAAGATGTAACAGAAGCTTGGCGATGGGGGGGGGGGGGTATTCCTCCACAGATCCTTTTTTTTTTTTTTTGGAATCCCTACCAATGCAGAGAAGACTATGTCATGGTTCCCCTCCCCCAACTGACAGGCAGGGGATGAACACTTGTTACCACTGTCAGCCACCGGGCCCCCAGAGAGACAAACAGACAGGATGAGAACTATGCAGTCCTGGAGGTGGAGGAGCTTTCCCACCCCAGGTCCCAGCAGGCCAGTCAAGCTCTGCTCCCCGCATTCCTGAAAGAGATTCTATAATGAACAGTCTCCTAACTTAAAGTGGTATGAAAGCATCTCCGTTTCCTACAACTATCTATCTATCCATCCATTTGTTTGTTTGTTTGTGGTGCCAGGGATTTAATCTAGAGGTACTCTACCACTTGGCAAGACTCTATTTCAAATAAAAAAATAAAATGGGCCAGAGTGTAGCTTAGTGGTAGAGTACCTCTAGATTAAATCCCTGGATAGATAGATAGACAGACAGACAGAGATCCAGGGTTGGGTCTAGAAAAATAAACAGAAGTAGAGAGCGAAGGCACAGACTTCTGAAATAAAGCCTTGGAAAAAACAAAAGATGAGAGAAAGTGTCTCTGCATTACTGCCCTACACTGTCTGAGAAAAAAAAAATGGAGATGTATGAGACCCAGAGTGTAGCCCCAACAAATTAATTCATAAAATCTCGGTGGCATTAAATATTAAGATGGAGCCCTAGGTAGGGTATGGTGGTGCATGCTTGTAATCCCAGTACTATGGCAGGCTGAGACGAGAGGATCCAGGTTCACGGTCAGCCTCAGCTATTTAGTGAGGGCCTCCACAACTTAGTGAGACCCTGTTTCAAAATAAATAATAAAAAATGGGACTAGGAGGGTAGAATGCCCCTGGGTTCAATCCCCAGTACTGAAAAAAAAAAAAAAAAAAAGATGGAGCCCCAGATCCCAGGGAGAGAATGACTTATAATATGAGCATTATCTGTAACAAAGCAAAGTAAGAATTTCATTGAAAATATAAAGGTAGCAGAATCTAAAAATCATCTATAGCAAGCAAGGAATAACTGAGTAATGATCCAATACCGATCAATACTAAAATAAGAAAATAAGAAGTGCAATTAACTCAGACATAAGTATTGGTGCCTTTTCTTTCTTCCTTATGAAATAACTGATGTATTTCTTTATCTGAAACAATAACGTTTCACTAGCCCTAGTTTGGTGGTCAGTCGGTGCTAGCTTGGCTGGGCAGTGTTCCTTCTGGTCTTACCTGGTTTGCTTACAATGGCTGTAGTCATGTGGCAGCTCAGTGGAGTGAGATGGTCTGAGATGACCCCACCCACGTGTTGGTGGTCGGTACTGAGTGACCAGTACTAAAGTACATCTTTGTGTTCTATTTTAGTGAATGTAAAAATTTTCCCCCAAAAAATTTCAAAGATTTATGGCCAATCTCTATCACCTCGCCATATTTTTCCATTCATTTTTGGGTTGGTCAATCACAAACTCACCTACTATGAGGCTTTAAGAACCTAACCTTCCATTGCTAGGGAGCACTAGCCTGGGTGAAACTCAGAGATTAAGGTACACGAAAGAAAGGGCTAGGAGGCAGGACTGGAAAGAAGGAGGTCTGCTCTGAGAGCCGGGTATGCCAAGTTAAGGACTTTGGACCTTAAGTGAGCAGTGTACGAGTCAAAATGACAGAAGTCTAGTTCCTATTCTCTAAGAGATAATTAGCACTCCGAAAACAGAAAGTTAAAATTGGGCTCCAAAGAAAAGATCTGTCCCAAGCCACAAACACCAAAACAGTGGTCTGGAAAACCCTTGACAGGGCCCCTTCCTACTGCTGCCGGCTTGCTTCCTGCCACAAAGACTCTACAAGTTTGCCCTGCTTTCTGGGCCTCCTGAGCAGTTCAACACTCCAAGGGTTCAGTGGAACTTCAGCTTCCACTGAGCAGGGTAGGGAACAGTGACAGGAACACTAGCTGGCCTGCAGAATAAGTCCAAGGGCAGCTCTGCCATCTGCTCAGGGCCCAGACCGGCCCTGTTTCCATTACAAGTATCAGAGGCACCTGCTGCTTGGGTCCCAGCCCTGCCACTGACTCTCTTTGGGCCTCAGTTTCCTGAGCCATAAAACAAGGGAGGGAGAGTACACTAGTAGAACTCAAAGAGTGGTCTCAAACCAGTGCCACCCACCAACACTTTGCTGCAGGTTAAGCACAAGTTAAGGGTAGAAATTAAGTGTAAGCACTTAGAAGCTCTCACTACCCAGCTATGCACACGGTCAGTGGAACTTTCCTGAGTAGGGTATAGAGTGGTGTGTGTTTACTGCAGCTACCAAAACAAACTGCCACTAACTGGAGTGGTTAAAAGCAACAGAAATGTATTCTCTCTTGGTTTTGGAAGCCAGATGTCTGAAGTAAAGGAATAGGCAAAGCCATGCTCCCTCTGGAGGCTCTAGGGAAAAAGTATCCCTTGTCCTTCCCTGCTTTTGGTAGCATCTCTTGGCTTGTGGCAGCAGCATTCCAATCTCTGTCTTCCTCTTCATACAGCCTTCTCTCTATGTGTCAAATCCCCCTCTACCTCTCTCTCTCTCAAGAACATTTGATGGCATTTAGGGCCTACTGAATAATCCAAAATGATCTCATCTCTAGATCTTAATCTCATCTCCAAAAACTCCTTCCAATTATGGCAACATTTATAGGTTCCAGGAATCCGGGCATGACTATATCTTTGAGGCTACCATTTACCCTACAACTGATTTAGGTTATTATTGAATTCATGTATGTCAAGCTGCTTGTTGTATATATTGTGTATTTATATCAAGTCACCACCGGAGAAAATAAAACCACCACAACCACCCTGTGTCTCCAAATAGTGTGAATAGCATTGGACCTCTGACATAGGTCCCTTTGAGCAGACACACTCTGGATCTCTGCTTTTCTTCTACTACCCAGGGCAGGAAAGCAGGCAGACTATTCCAGTGCTGCCCTTCCAGCTTTTCCAGCAGGCGGTGCAGGAGCCACCCTCTCCAGCTCCATCTTTCTGTGCCTTGCACGCCTTTAGTTGTGAGTAAATGGATCTGTTTTCTGGTCAAGTGTGTCTCCCTTACCCCATCAAACACTTAAAAGAGTTTTAAATGTCAAAGTTTAAAAACAGAAACAAAGCTGTATACTAAAATCTTTGCACATCTAGCCTTGCCTGCTATGAACACATCCTCTCCAATTCTCTTCCCCTAACATGAAAAACATGCAGGAAGTTTCCAGGCTTCAGATCAGATGGAGAAAGCATTTGGAGACTTGAGAACGCAAAAATTTCATGTCTCATTAGACGTTTTCTGCACTTGCCAGAATACTCCTTGCTGAAGAAACCACTATGTTTTGAGTTCCTCTGCTACGTTACATTTCAGCCTTAAAGGGCAGACTATGTCAAAACACCTGGGAATATTTAATGTGATAACACTCAATATGGCCACAGTAAAACAGGCACTCTCATTACTCAACTGCTGATAGGAGCCTAACAGGCACAATCCTTCTGGAAAGCAATTTAACACATTCTTATTAAGTGGCTAAAAACTGTACGCACCCTTTCACGTTAAAATTCCATTTCCAGAACTCTACACATTTATATATACACACACTCTCTTAATCCTTATACTAATTCAGGGTATGTTTTTATTCTCACTTCACAGATCAGAAAAAAGAGGCACCAAGGGTTATGATATTCACTCAAGGTCATTTTGCTTCTAAAAGACAGCACTGGCTGGGCATGGTGGCACACACCTGTAATTCCAATATTTGGGAAGCTGAGACAGGAGGATCACAGGTTCTAGGCCAGTCTCAACAACTTAAGAGAGGCCTTCAGCAACTTATTGAGACCCTGTTTCAAAATAAAATAGGGTTGGGGATGTACCTCAGTGGGAGAATACCCTGGGTTCAATCCCCAGTACAATAACAAAAAATAAATAAATAAATAAAAAGACCACACTGGAATTTTTGAACCCACAGCTCCAGAAAACATGCTCTTAAACTTTGTGACAGGCTGAATAATGGCCCCAGAAATGTCAGGTCTTAACCCTGAAACCTGTAAATATTACCTTATATGGAAAAATGTTCTTTGCAGATATGATTAAGTTAAAAACCTTGAGATGGAGAGATATCCTTCACTATCTGGGTGGAGTCTAAATGCATGCCCTTATGAGAGAGGTAGACATCTCTCTCTCTCCTCTCTCCTCTCTCCTCTCACCCAGAAAAAAGGTGAGGTACACACAGAGGCAGACTGGAATGAGAGGGTCACATGCCAAGGAATGCCAGCAGCTGCCAAAAGCTCAGAGGACAAAGAATGGATTTTTCCCTAGAGCTTCTAAACAGAGCACAGTCCTGCCTGCAACATGATTTTGGACATCTGTCCTTAGAATTGTGAAGGAATAAGTTTCTTGTTTTACGCCATACAGTTTATGGAAATTTGTTAGAGTAGCTTCAGAAAATGCACACAAGCCCCTGTGCTGCACTGCTTTTAATGTAGAAGAAAATATTCATAAATTAAATGGAAAAAGCAGAAATCAAAATTTATTCACATGATCTTAATTATGCATATAAAAATATATGCAAATACAACAAAGTGTTTATAGTGATTATCTCTGAATAGTCAAATTATGGGTAATTTTCAACATTATGCCTTTTGATATTTTTCCAAATTTCTATTAGTGTGAATTATTTTTACAAAGAAAAGAAAGTTACTTTTTTTAAATTAGCAATTCATATTTCTACAATTCTAACTCAATCACAAAGCTTATAAATCAAGAGGTACAAAACTCCCTGATAATTGTCTTAATTCAATCTTAGAGCAACACCTGAAGGTATCAGCAACACAAATGCATACTTTTCTCTAAGTGACTCCACTCAAGCCTTGGTCTCTTGAATGCCTGTTAGTTTTCCGACTCTGTTAGAACATGGCTGATGAAGAGTCAGACTTTGAAACAAGAAGATAACCTGAGATGGTAAATGTTTTCCTGCCTATCCATCCATACACAGAGGTGGGGGTGGGGGGAATGCATTCCCAAAACTCATCCAGCCCAAAGTCTGTGGCCACACACCAAGAACCCAAAGCACCAGTTAATAAACATGTAAATGTTTGAACTTCTCTCTAGATGACTTCACAGAATGAAACACTGAATTAAGCATTACCCTAACCTTCTTAAAAAGTCCTGTTTCTAGGCATATACTGTCACAAAACTCTGCTACTATCTATCTGCCCAGGCAGTCACAAGTCACAAGACCAAAAGCCAATTTTACTATGTCAACATCATGTCCTGTGATTAAATATATTCACATAAATACTGTATTAACATTTTCCCCAACATATAGGCGGCACTGGACTAAAATAGAGAGCAGGGTGTGTTTTTTTGGTTTTGTATGCTACTTTGTACAGAGGGGAAGAGAAGAGTCACTGGTTCTGTTCAACTCTGGGGCCAGGTCAAGGGCAGAGGAGCATGAAATGCACAGTCCACCCAGTACACTGTGGGGAATTAGGGGTTAGGGTAAACAGACTAGAGTGTAGGGTATGCCCTACAGCCCAGGTATTCAAAGCACATTTATGTATCCTTCAGTTGGCCAATCAACATATATAGCATCTACTATGTGCTAGGCACTAAATGAAGATTATCTCACATTTCAAAACATATCTTCAACAAGCTACACTCAAGGATGGTACACTTGGACAAATGGCTGACATCTAACTGATCTTCATCAATTATTTGAATCATAAGGATGACAGCCTTGCTGTTGATAAGACCTAAGCAGTCCTAGCAGAGCTTTAAAAATGGGCCAATCAGCCAGTGTGGTGGCACATGTAATCCCAAGTACTGTAATCCCAGTACGTGGGAGGCTGAGACAGGAGAATTACACGTTCAAGGCCAGTCTCAGCAACTAAGTGAAACCCTTGGCAACTTAGCGAGACCCTGTTTGAAAATTTAAAAAGGGTGGGGGAGGCTGCAGTGTAGCTCGGAAGTACAATGCCCCTAATGCCCCTAGCTTTAATCCTCAGTACCCCACCTCCCCAAAAAACCTATAAAAATAGGTGAAACAAAAAATAAATCATTTAGCACTGTGTATCTTCCTATAAACCATTCTCTTAACACTTATAATTTCAGTGATTACTTAATGAATGTTGGTGTTTCCTATTTAACCATTTGCTTCATACAAAGAGTATATTAACATTTCCCCAAGACTTTTTTTTTAATAACACTTGCTTTTGTATTCCCACAGCTAGCAGTGTCTAACCTTAAGAGGTACTAATCAAACATGTGAGATACAAATTTAATGCAGGAATGAACATAGGAGCCAGAGGTAGTAGTGCACACCTGTAATCCCAATCCTTAGGAAGCTAATACAGGAGGGTCACAGATTAAAGGCCAGCCTCAGCAACTTGGTGAGACCTCAGCAACTTAGCAAGATGCTATTTCAAAATTAAAATAATAATAATTAATAATAATAATAATAATAATAATAAATAAACAGCTAGGGGTATAGCTTGGAGGTAGACTACTCCTAGGGGTTTTTGCCCCAGTACCAAAACATGAACATAGGTAATTTCCTCATCCATTAAAATGGGAAAACCAGGTGACATGATTATTTCCCAAAGAAAATTCTAAAAACTGTAATCCTATGAGGTTTTTCATGAAAAGAAGGTTCACAAGTTATTTGACTTGGAAAATGCTATATTCTGTAGCCTCTGGGTCCCCTTAAGGATTCACAATGCATACTATATAATTTTTTTAAAAACTGGGAAATCCTTCAATTAAAAATCTGTTTGAGCATTCCCAAATCCAGTCATGCTTAACACTTGCCGATATCACAAAAAAACCAATGTTCTAAGAAACCCTAGGAATACTAACTCAAGCTCTTCACCTGTTCAAAAAACAGTTATTAATCCCTTACAATGATGATAATGAGGATGAAGACAGCTAATACTAAACAAGCTAACACGGTGCCAGGCAAGGTACTTGGTGCTCCTGCCACAGAGATAAATATGAAAGCTATCTCACAGTCTATAAAGAAAGACCACTGTACACATGATTATATAACCAGTATTAGCTGAAGTCACACACACACATACCCACATACACAAATATGTAGTTATATACATATATATGCACATGCATATTTACATAGTATACATGGCATATATGCATATACATCCACATGCACAGGGGACAGAGATAGTGGTAAAGATATTTGTTCCAAGCAAAAAGGGAATGGAGCCAAGGCATGGGAAGGATGAAAATGCCGTGTGTACAGATGAATGACAAGCAGTTTGATCTTAACCAGTGATTTTTCTAAGTATGGTCCACAATACTTTCTGGGGATCCTGCAAAGTGAAGACTATCCCTCAACTGTGTTGACATTTGCATTAATGGTGCAAACACAATAGAAGGTAAACTACTGGCGCCTTGGCAGGAATCAAAGTCATGCCATCTGACTGTATTAGTCCTCATGGTATTTTCTACTGCTACACAGTTTGTTGGGTTTATTTCTTTCAAGTCAATTTCACCTAAAAATGCCCTTGATGAAGTAGTAAAAATTATTAATCCTATTAAATATCAACTCTCAAGTACACATTTTCATGATACCCTCTGTAACACATGGTAAGCACTTGTCAAGCACTTCTGCTGCAGGTTGCTGGGAGGAAAGTGCAGGTGTGTGATTCATCCGCAGGCTGCACTTGCAGTTTCTCGGGGAACACTGACTGTTCTTATGTGAAAAAAATGACAAATTATAGGCACTTCCTCAAAAAATAAGTAAAGGAGTTTGCTAGTTCAAAAAAAAAAAAACAAAAAACAAAAAACAAAAACCGATGGCAACTGTTGCTAAAGGTAAAATATGATCATTCAAACAGAAAGTAAAATTTTGGTAAACTTGTATTCACCACTCTGACCTTTCCAGCATCCCAATACTTACATATGTTTCTGTGAAATTATAATGACATTAACAAATGCGACATACTGATATATTTCTAAATTGTGATACTAAATATCTCTAATCTTTTCCAGATGACTGACATATGCTATGACAAAATGATGCACAAAAGATCCTACAAAGTACGAGATGGACTTCAAAGTACCAGAGAACCAGCAGGGCATGGTGGCACATGTTTCTGATCTCAGTACTTAGGAGTCTGAGAAAGGAGGGTCGTAGGTTCAAGGCCAGCTTCAGCAACTTAAAGACCCTGTTTCAAAATTAAAAAAAAAAAAAATGAAAAGGCCTGAGGTTGTAATTCAGAGGTAGAACGCCCCTGGGTTCAATCCCCACTACCCACCCCCCCAAAAGTACCAGACAATGAAAAGTTCATGTATAATGGTTTCAGATTCCATACTGCAGCACATCTTTGAGAAACTTCTACTGTCAAGTTCTGATGTAGTTTCAAAGACTATTCCCAATGAAGCAAAATGACTACTAAGATAGTCCTCCCTTTTTCAACTACCTGTCTGTGTAAGGCTGGGTTTTCTACCTATAGTCTAACCAACATGCCTACTGCATACAAAATGAATGCAAAAGCATTTATGAGACCCCAGCTGTCTTCCATTAGGGCAGACCTGAAAAAGATATGAAGAAAAGTAAAACAATGTCACTTTGATCACTACATATTTGTGTTTTGGAAATAGCTGTTTTTCGTTAAAAATGTCATTCATGTTCTCATGTAATCAGTTTACTACTGTTATATTTAAGCTAAGTTAATAAATATTTTAATATCTTCAATTTCACTAATATAGTGAGTATCACTAGATAAACCCACATAAAGGGTGCTGATCCAAAATGCTATGGATGGATTTGCCTTTTAGAAAGGACATGGATACCATAAAAGTACCCTCTGTTCCATGAACATGAGTCTAAAAACAAGTATATATGATGAAAAGTCAAATTGTAGGGCACTGAAGGTCCACTATTACAACCTTAAAAATGAAATAAAAATTTCTATAAAAGAGCAAGAACAGAAAAATATTAAAATTCAATGGCAGAAGAAAGAAGAAAAGCAAGGTCTTACAAAATGACTTGAAACCAAATGCAGTTCTACAAAATGAGGGAAATCATCATTAACAAAATGCAGGGCTTTAAACATCTAAAGATGCCAAAATCAAGATGTATTTCAGGCAAGTCTGGAAAATAAAAATATAGCAGCCAGCAAAGAGCAATAAACAACAACAGTAAAGAGTGAAAATGAACAGAGCCCAGAGAAGACAAACAGAACATTTAGAAAAGAAAGTAATGAGGAGAGGAAATCAGCTCCTATTTTCTGGATCCTAGACAATGAGCTCACACTCCACCCCCAGAAGTGGGAAAAATAAAGCAGGAAACACCTCCAGGGTGAAGGAGCTTGCCTAGGAGCCTGGACAAGCAGACATCCTGAGCAAGTTTCTCACCCAGGAAAAGTCTGATTACATTTAAGAACAGAGAACCCACACAGTAGACAAAAGACAACTATCGAAACTTGCTCTCAAGGAGCTTAGTCATTATTTTCTAAAGCAAAAGAGTCATTAATAGGGAAGCTATAACTAAAATTAGAAAGGTGTCCTATAGAGAACTCCAAGTGGAAAACCTTGGCAACTTTCTCAGGCTTACTGTGCCTCAGTTTCTTCTTCTGCAAATTGGAGGGGGGAGGTCCACTATTTGCTTCGAGGTTGGTGGGAGTAGAGACACTGCATCACCAGACATTGTGAACACAGGTCTGGCACAGGACAGATGCTCAATTGTCATCACTGTAGTTACCAAAGCAGGGCCAAAGCAGAATCTAGAGTTCTCAGTGCACTAACCTAGGCCAAGAGCTTCCCAAGGTCAAATGTGGAGGTTTTTAAAATCACCAATACTTGAACTTGAACATGGAGAATGAATCCAAATGCCGTGGTTTGAGGCAACACAAACTCAGTGATGAGAACTGTCTTGGGAGACTCAGGTCTACATGGCCTCTTGAATGCCAAGCAGCACACATTGTAAGTCATTGTCAAGCACGGGGAGACCCAATGAAGAAAAGATTTAAAAAAAAAAATCACCATCCTGAACATCAACAATGCTCTGCCAGGTACCTTTTATGCATAATTGCCCTGACCATCAAGATGGGCTTTGTACACTGTACCACCCCCACTTTATCACCCAGGAAGCTGTCTCGTGGCTGACCTGCCTCTTTATGTGAGGTCCAGGACTCTTGCTGGACCATTCTGTTCACCCCACAGGAACTGACAGCCTGCCTACAGATGTGAGCCAGAGGCTCTGCATCTAGGACACTGGAAATCCACTAGATTAAAAGAAAAAGAAAATTCAAAAGGCTAGGACCCACTCACAGAAATGAAGATGGCCAATTAAAAAAATGCTTTCCAGAAAGGTTAGACAGGAAGAACAGGAGAATAAGGTATATTTTGACAGAGAAAATCAATTCAGCCAAAACTAAGACTCTCCTTTCTTCTCCCATAGCTAATGGAACACCCAGTAAGTATTCATTGATGCACAGAGTCTGCCCTGGGGGCTAGGGACACCAGCAGAGGCCTCTGTGCTCTTGCCCTCAGACAGACATTAAGTGAACAGGAAACTGTTGTGAATACTGTGAACTTGCACTACGTGGTACTATGGAGGCAGGAGGCAGGTCATGGAGAGGCCCAAGACTGAGATCGCAGGAGCACATGCAATGGCCTGAGGACATTCAAAGCCTGGTGTACCCAGGACCTAAAAGGCCAGCGGGGCAAGAAGGTAGTCAACACAGAAGAGCTGAGAGGCAGGCAAGGATCAGACTGCACAGGGCTTTGTGAACACACAGACTGTATACTTTCATAATCTTCTAAGAGGATGGACTCTTCGAAGATCCCAGTGGAGGAGGATATCATTTGATTTGCATTTTTAAGTTACTGTGCTAGCCAGATGTAGTGGGGCATGCTTGTAATCCCAGTACTTGAGAGGCTAAAACAGGAGGATCAAGGGATAGTGCCCAGTCTCAGCTACTTAGTGAGGTCCTCAGCAACTTGGTGAAATTCTGTTTCAAAATAAAATTGGGCTGGGGGAGGGGGTGTAGCTCGGAGGCAGAATGCTCCTGGGTTCCATCCCCCAGTACCACCCAAATATATATATATGTAATGCCTGCAGTGTAGAGGCCTAGAGGGCATAAAATGGACTTTTTCTGTCAAACAGAAACTTTCCAAAGTTCTTTAGCCACAACCTGCAAGAAAGATACTTTACTTTGCAACCCAGTATATATACACACATGTGCTCACACACATGTGGCCTATGTGAGGCAGGCCAGCAGCCTGGACATTTCTCTACAACCCTGGACCAGCTGTTTAACCTCCTGAGCCTCAAATTCCTCATCTGTATTTTTGAAATGTTAAGAAAAACTCTCTAGTTTCAGAACCAGTAACAAAGGTTGTGACTTCCAGATGATGGCTCGGGCTTGAGTGATGGCAACAGAGGGGAAAGATAGAGGGCAGCCACCGCCACCACCCAAGTCCACCCACAGAGAGGACTTGGTGAATACCTGGATACAGGTGGTGAGGAGAAGAAAACGTCAAAGACAGTCTCTACCCTCTGGTTGATGATGATGCCATTTTTGAGATGGGGACTCCAGGAGAAGGAGCAGGTTCTAGTCCGTGGGAGGAAGCTTTCGATCTAGACTTTCTACCTGGAGAATTTAGGTGCAGGTAATGAAACACTCGCTTCCACACATCCCCAAGTAGGCACCACTCAGAGACCTCACATCACAACTCCATGCTCTAATCAAGAATGCTGTTGTCCAGACTGTGCTAGATGAGGTGGAGAGCCTCAGAACTGAGCACAGCAGTGGCTGGCAGAGGACTCGGGGATCTGGGGCTCCTGCCAAATGTCTTTCCTTATCTGACCAACATAAAGCACTAATCACATTTAGTTAGAGTCAGTGTGCCCATCTGTTTCCTCTACTAACCAAGCTGCTGTAGGGCAGAGACCACCCCGTTTCATTCATCTATTCCACAGGACTCCCCAGCACACTACCGAACACTGCCTGTATGTAGTATGTGCTCAATAAACATCTGCTGGATGAGTGGCCACGACTTAGCACGGTAAAACTCCAGAGAAGGCCATTTCCAGTGCAGAAAATTAAAATAGGGTGGAGCGAATGGGAGGGAAGGAGGCAGAATCTGTTAGGAGAATTCTGGTAAGTTAAGGCTGCAAGTCAACAAAGAGTCAATGGCTCATAAAGAAAAAGGAGAATGCAAAGAAAACTTCATGCTCTGGGATGTGCAATGGGTGTGGACCTCCATCATCATGGTCAGAAGCACAAAGCAGATCTGGGATGGAATCAGGAAGACAAAAAGGAAAATAAAATGGAAAAATTCAACTACAAATACACATGTGTCTGGGTACACATATAAAGTTTGGTGCTTTCCAGGGATCACCCTAAATGCTTCGTTCTCCACATCACTTTCTTTGCTACATTTTCTATCAGCTCTATACCTGCTCCAGGAAGCCTCCCTGTTCCCAATCCTCTGCCACTCTCCAGAGTCTAGCTGTCATGTATGTTCCCTCTTTTTTCCATATATACATGATTTATTTCTCCAGTAGACAGAAATGGTGTTACATACATTTTTATTCACTCCATTTTCACCTCTTGCACAGAGGAGGCACCCAAGCATAGTTGATTAATTCATTTTATACTGATTAATTGATTTGGGCATTAAATACCAAATGTAGATTCATAATTTCTAGACTCACACCCATTAGGTGCAACCATTTCTGAAGCTACCATTTTTTATAGTGACAGCTGCATGTATTCAGCACTTAGTTCTCCTACCAGACACAGCTGAGGACCTCAAACACCTCATCTCCTGCAATCCTCAATCATTCCCATTTTACAGATAACAAGATGAGGCTCGGAGAAACAACACACAGTTTAGTAAGTGGCAACACCGGCAATCAAGCCCTAAGCTATTTAACTCCAACGCCAGATAAATGTGCAATTATTATAAAATTTTAGCACCATTATCCCTGTCACAGAAACATGAAGAACAGCCTATTTGATATGGAGGCAGCACTCTCCACTCCCCAGGACATAATTAAGACTAAACTCAGAAAAAGCCTTTTTTTAGACTGAGAAAGGCCACAATTTATCAAGAGCCATTCATTCATTTCCTACAAATACATAAATCAGCTCAAGCAACTCTTCGATCAGGGAAAAAAAAAAAAACAACAGAACATGCTAACAGCATCATTTGTTTCTGAAAGAATATTTAATGCAGTAAGAAAACCAATGGTAGCCGGGCGTGGTGGCGCACGCTTGTAATCCCAGCATTCGGGAGGCTGAGACCCGAGGATCTGGATTCGCGGCTAGCCTCAGCTACCTAGTGAGGCACTCCGAAACTTAGTGAGACTCGGTTTCAAAATAAAGAATAAAAAATAGGGCTGGGGGTATAGCTCGAAGGTAGAATGCCCCTGAGTTCAATCCCCAGTACTGCAAAAAAAAAAAAAAAAAAAAGAAAACCAATGGTGTTCAGGACAATCAAATCATTAGTGGCAGGTGGCTCATAAAAGCATCACAAAACTTGTGACAACCTCCCTATTAGAGTCTCCCCAAGCTGTCATGTACATTTCATCCAATAACCTAAGTAATTGTGAGACAACTGCAGGTACCCACTGTGCACATGAAGGAAAAAGGGTCCAGTGAGTCATCAAAGGTCACCATGTCTACCACTTAGGACCCCGGATTATAAGTAAGAAAACAAAACATCACTGCTTCGCTGAGGCAAAAGAGAAACTGCAGTAAGAAAAGCAGCTGGCAGGCGGAGGTCTCAGGTAAGCACATTCCCTCTGCCTGCAGCTCCCTCAAGCCACCAGAGCTCCAGACCCCACCCCTACCCTGGCTCTCCGGCCTCAAGTTCAACAGTCAGGGACAAGGGCTTGCAGTAATGTCTGCCATGCCTCAGTGCCCCTTGCCAGCCCCATCTTGGGTTGGTAGGGTAGCAGGAACAGCAGGGCAGCAGCACCTCCTCTAACAGATCCTCTCCCCTCTCCAAGATCCAGCCCCTTTGCCTATCTCTGATGTGGCTGAGGGGTCCAAACTCAGTTCTGTACTTTGCCTTTGTAATTTCTACGTGAAGCCCGCTTCACATGATGTCTCTGTAGAAACAGGGTAGAGAGAGGCTCCATTTTAACATCTATTTATCACATAATTGCAATCACTGTCTTGGATTCTCTTGAGACATCCAAGTCCTCATAATAAATTTTTCCTTTTAGTTAAAAAAAAAAGAAAGAAAGAAAATTCTGGCAGAACTCTAACTGGTCCAGTCAGGTCAAGGAGGATCTGGGACACAGGGGACCAACACCACACCTGGTATGTCCCAAGAGTGGATGAGAGAAAGAAGTACCCCCAACGAAGGGGGGCTGGAAGTCCCAAAAGAAGCAAGAGAGAGGAAGCAAATAAGTGAAATCTTACATACACAACTGCTAGCCCTGCTCTCCAGACTCCAAGTCCAGTGATTATCTCTTTACACCACAGTCCACATTATTTGGGTACTAAACTGTGAAGCACCAACAGTAAAGAATGACAGAACACAATAAGGTGCTAATTGCGCAATAAAGATGTTTAGTGCAAGCTGAATTAGAAAAGAGATCAACATACCCATTTACATCCTAGTAGTATCCTAACATTAGAGATCTTTCCTCCACATCTGTGTGCTGATCAAGAAGAAATAAAAACTATTTCTTTACTAATGAAAGTCAGACTTGCTTTCTCTGCCTCAATGGAAACCTCTCCTGTTGTGGGTCCAAGATTCCTCGGTCCTCTCTACTGCAAGCAAGTCCACTTGGGCTCAGGTGATGATGAAGTCCTTTCTTCCAAGGAAGAAAGCAGGAATCAGAACACAAAACAAGTCTACCAGGCTAAATCTAGTAGCTCAGTTTCCTGCAAATACTGGGAGGCTAACAAAAGAAGTGGGCACAACTCAGTGTGTGCCCAACGCTGACTCCCAACACCAGCTCCAGAGGAAAAGAGAGGGCCACGTGCACAGCAGGAAGCTCAGAAGGCGAGCTGGGCAGGGGCACTGGCCCCAGGCACCTTAAGACTGCCAGGTTTTCTTCTTTGACTCAATTACTCAGCGAGCCCCATGATCTGCTGGGCACTACCCTAAGTGTTTCACAAGCAGTCTGTTTTAGTTGGTAGAAATCAGCTCTCACAAGTTTCACTGGCTACACATGCTTATGGTGACTTCTAAGAGGAATCTAGAGAAAAGAATTTGTTTTCTGCTTTTCTCAAGGGTCTAACCTAACCTAGAGACTGATTCCAACCCCTCTTTCTCCAGTTCCAAGGTTCTGCTTCTCTCCCTGAATCCACACCATCCTCTCTTCCCACAGACCTGAGATAAAGGTTAGCATTTATTAGACACTTACAGTGTATCCAGTACTTCATACTCATTATTCCACCTGATTCTTAAAACAACCTTAAAGGAAAGGCCTGCTTCTACACCCTCTTACCAGAAGAGGAAATGGGCTGGGGGGTGGGGGTGGAGGAGGTAACTTGTGCCCACAGGGGCTGAATGACAAGCCAAGATCCCAGTTCCTGCCTGCTAACTCCACACTGCCTTCTGTAACCACATAAAAGTGCCTCGCCACAGAGCAATTCCTGCACAGTATCCCTTTAAAGACTCCCTTTGATAACAACATATACAGCTGCTGCCCTTTCAAGTTTTTTTTTAAGTGAAAGTCATATAACATATATTAATCACTTAAAAACATAAAATCCAGTGACATTTAGGTACTCACAATGGTGTGCTACAACCACCTCTATCTAGTCCCAAAACATTGTTATCACCCCAAAAGAAAACCAGGACCCACTAAGCTGTCAATCCCCACAATCTCTTCCACCAACCCCATAGCAACCATCCATTTCTTTCTCTCTCTGTGAATTTACCTATTCTGGATATAGCACATAAAATGAAATTATACAGCATGTGGCCTTTTGTGTTTGGCTTCTCTCACCTATAGCATAATATTTTTCAGGTTTATTCATTTGTACTTCATTTCTTTTTATGGCTGAATAATATCCTAGTGAATGGATATACCACATTTTGTATACCTACCTATTCAACGATGGAAGCTTGTGCTGCTTCTACTCTGGCTATCATAAACAGTGCTACTGTGAACTTCATTTGCAAAGATTTACATTCCTAGTCTCAATTTTTAGGAGGACAAAGATAGGATGGAATTGCTGGGTCCTACAATAATTCTGTTTAACTTTTTGAGGAAACATGCCCTTTTATTTGTTTACTTGTTTGTTTATTGTGGTAGTTATTTGTTTGTTTATTATGGTACTGGGGATTGAACCAGGGGCATTCTACCTCTGGGCTACACCCCAGCCCTATCTTATTTTTTACTTGGAAACAAGATCTCTCACTAAGTTGTGGAGGGCCTCACTCTAACTTGCTAAGGCTGGCCACAAACCTGCAATCCTCCTACCTCAGCCTCCCAAGTACTGGGATTACAAACATGTACCACCACATGTAGTGAACTATGCCCCTTTAAAATAGTTTTGTAAAATAATTTTTTAAAATTTCGAATTCCATGAAGAAAAGCCAAAAGGAAACTGAAAGTAAAATATAAAACCATACTGAAATCTAAGTGATTTTAAATTTTTTTCCCAGTCTTATCCCACTTTTTAATAAATTCAAATTTTGGCAGAAAGAACACAAACAATTCACTTATTTTTAAAAGGCCAAGAACATCACAAAGAGAAAATGAAAATGGTATTCCATCAAATAATTATTACGAGTTGTATCTCTGGGATATTTTTAACAAAATTACACCTAGCCAGGGCTCCACTAGGAGCTACGTAGCTGACTAAGACTTTTCAACCAAAAAAAAAAAAAACAGACCAGAGGACAAACACAGACTACTAGCAAGGACAGCTTTCCATGTGGCCAGGGACGACCTGCCCTCGCTCCCATTTTCATTAAGACCATTTTTCTTTGTGGAGATATGTAAGTCCCTAATATTAAAAAAAAAAAAAAAAAAGTCAGTCTTTTTAAAAAAAAAAAAAAAAATCCTGTGTCATATGGCTTAAAAAGGTATTTCTAGCTGAGCATGGTGGTGCACACCTATAATTCCAGTACTTGGGAGGCTGAGACAGGAGGATCACAGGTTCCAGGACAGCCTCTGCAAGTAGTGAAACTCTCATCAAAACTCTCATCATTTTTATTCTGTTTCAAAATAAAAATAAAAACAGGGCTGGGGCGGGAGATATAGCTCAGAAGTAGAATGCCCCTGGGTTCAATCCCTAGTACCACAAAAATATAAAAAAGAGTATTTCTAATCAGGTCTAAACCATCAGCAGCACTTTAAGAATGACTGGCTAGAAACTCAGCCTGAGACCACGGGAAAGAGAGTCAACACAGGGCACACACATGCCCTCCTGACTCTGGTCTCTCAGCAGCTTTTATGAGGCTCATAATCACAGTGATCGTAACTAGGAGAACAGCAGCAAGATGGGAATGCAGAGGAACTGTGCCAAGAAAGGATGCATCAGTGCCTTTCAATTAAGTGAAGAAGCCGGGCATGGTGGCACACCCTTGTAATCCCAGTACTTGAGAGGATGAGACAAGAGGATCACAGGTTCACAGCCAGCCTCAGCAACTTAGTGAGGCTCTCTGTAACTTAGTAAGACTTTGTTTCAAAATGAAAAATAAAATAGGGCTAGAGTGTAACTCAGGGGTAGAATGCCCCTGGGTTCAATCCCCAGTGCCAAAACCACAGGAAAAAAGAAAAAAAACTTAAGAAGAAACTAGTTCTCTGAAGAACAAAGTAAACTAACTACAATGACAAGACTAACGGACTCTTCTGATACAAGCAAGACAATGACACAACAGGGACAGGTGGCAATTCAGGTAACAGGCAGGTGAGTTGGCAGCATTCGCTGAGCAGGTGTTCAATAGGCAGGAAGTGGATTGAAAGCAACTCAATTAATTAATTGTGCATGCCTGTCCAGGAGAACCAGAAGATAAGCCTAAAACACTAATGGCAGGCCAGAGATTAACTGCATAACTCCACTTTTGCAAAAACGTGGGGCTAGAAGAGAAGCACATGCAAAATATAAAATTACACTGAGACCAGCTCTGGTTCACTCTTTAAAGTTCAAGCTAAAACCAAAGGCCAGGAAGGAAGCAAAGTACAAGGACAGTTTCTTATGGATCACAAAAGCCACTCCTCTCTCCTGAGGGGTTCTTCCTGGTCAGTCTCAGACACAGGCAGCGCTGGATGCTTGGGTTGGTGAGCATAAGGGCCAACAGAGACACTATCTAAAACCAACAGCGGTGACAGGATCACCCTTATTTATAACATCCCTTAGGTGTGAAGCTCTGCCAAGTTCAGACCTGACTCCAACCCAACAGCCACACCTTCAGTCTGAACACACTAGGAAAACATACAAAACATGAGTTATTTGGCAGAGCAAGGAAAAGGGAAAGACACTGAGAATATAAAATCAAGAAGAGAAAAGCAAGAGTTATCAGGGCCAACCTCTGGCAGAGTGGCTACTGGGAAAGAGTACCTTGATGTTGGCAGATAGCAGCACATTGCTCAGGCTGGACAAGAAACAAGACCTTCGACATGAAGGTTTGAGCCAAATGGTATCTGAAGCATCTGCGCAACTGAGGTTCAGAGAGCTTCAGCAACGCCAAAGCCAGGTCTAATATCAGGTCTAAGATCCTGGTCTCCTGGAAGGCCTTCCTCTGATACCAACAGTGATGGTAAAGTGCTTGAGAAGACACTACAGGGAGAGCTTTACATACGTTACCCTATTTACTCCTCTCAACAACCTGGAGGGTAATAATAGTACTCTTTCTTACCCCATTTTACAGAGGTTATTTAAGGAACTTGCCCAAAGTCACACAGCTTGTTGGACACACAGCCAGGATAGGTACCTAAGTCTGGCTAAATATTTGCTTGTTTTTCTTTCAGTTTTATTAAGGTTTAATTGACAAATACAAATTTTATACATTAAGATGTACGATGGGATGTTTTGATCTATATACACATGGTGCAATGATTCAATCCAAGTAATTAATGTATCAATCATCTCACATAAGTTTTTACAGTGAGAACATTTCAGATCTACTCTTGGTGTTTGAGGTAGACATTTTATTATCATCAACTATGGCATACAGACTTCCAGAACTCATTCTTTCCATCTAACCCCTTTGTACCCTTTGATTAACATTTGCCTATCCCTTCCCCACTCCCCTGCCATAGCTCCTGATAACCACTACTCTACTCTCCATTTCTATGAGTTCTAGGTTCTATGAGTTCTAGTTCTAGTTTTTTAGGTTCCACATGTTAGTGAGATCATGCAGTATTTGTCTTTCTGTGCCTAGCTTATTTTGCTCAGCATAATATTCTCCAGGTTTATCCATGCTGTTGCAACAGACAAGATTTCCTTCTCTTTTAAGGTGGAATAATGTGTGTACCATAATACTTGACTATCCCTAAACTATGTTGCTTCCAAACAAGGGAGGTCATATTTTCAACTAAGCATAAGCCAGGCACTTTCTATCATTTGACAGTTTTTAGTATCTATATCATCATTCTTTCATAAAATAACAAAACAATCAGCAGTTAAGAATATAACGATCAAAATTATTTTAACTTTGGGGAGAAAGAAGGCTCACTACTCTCCTAGACAATAGAACTGAAAAGACCCAGACTTGAGAGTCAGAGGCTAATGCCAAAACCCAGTCTCTCTGGGATTCTGTCCTGTGTCTTGCACAATGCACCTTCAACAAGTCACATACTTTTTTTTTTTTTTTTTTTTTTTTTTTTTTTTTTTTTTGTACTAGAGATTGAGCCCAGGGGCATTCTACCTCTGAACTATACCCCCAGCACTTTTTATCTTTTCTTTCAAAACAGCATCTTGCTAATATTGCTGAGAGTCTTACTAGGTTGCAAAGGCTGTCCTCACACTTGCAATCCTCCTGCCTCACCCTCCCAAGTACTGGAATTATAGGCATGTCAGCACACCCCACCATATTTAACAATTTACATATATTTTTATGTGATTAATTCTGAGCGCACAGTGGAGCTGCTGGGCCCAGTGGAGATTTCAGGAGTCGGTATTTACCAGATCTTGGAGCTTCCCCTAAACCATCACTGAGCTGCACACAAAACGACCAGTTTAAGCACCTATCTTGCTACTTTCAGTTTCAGGAAGCTTGCTTTGTGCTGAAATAAAAGCACCTGTCTTTCCCAAGAAGTGTCATACATTCTCAGATTCCACTGTGACAGCCCGGTATACTGTCTATGGGAGATGCGTTGTTTTCTCTAAATTACAAAGTCAGGGCATCTCCTTGCACACACACACCTGCTCTGTTGCAACATCCACTTCCTTTCATCACCACAAACAAACCATGATTTTGAGATACAAGTTCAGTTCAAGACCAACAACCATTATAAAACTGGAGCCCTAGATGGAGCCTCCTGCTGGGGGCCTAGCTCCAGCTGATACCCTGGGACCCAACATGAGTCATTTAATCTCTTTTAATATTAATCATAAAACCAAGAGCAGCAGATAATGCTTACTGATTGCTTAACAGATGCCAGGCACTGTGCTAAAGGCACTTGACTTGAGCTACCTCATCTAACACTTACACCTAGCTTAAAGATGGAAAGAGTTACCCAAAGTCACACAACTAATACACTGCACACACAGAATTCAAATGTGGGTTTCCCAAACTTCACAGGCCACGCTCTTAACTATCCAATTAAGTCTATGCAATAACCCAATAGTAGGCAGTTTAACAGGGAAAGAAATATACAAGTTTATTAACTGCACAGAACATCACATGAAAGAAAAGTACATAATTGAGTACCCAGGGAGATCTATAAGCTTATACCCTCTCTTCATGGGAATAGGGGGATGCAGGACACTAAGGGCAAAACTAAATGAGTTCTAAGAAAGATGAATGAGCGACTACCTGGGACAAAGTCTGTCCAAATGCGGTATCAAGCTCCAATCCCACCCCAGTGGGTCCCCTCTCCTGTGATAAGTTTCATCTTCCCTGGTTAGTGAGATTCCAGAAGAGGGGATTCATAACAACTGAATCCCTTTGGAAGATGTGTTTAAGCAGATAAGGAAAATTCAGAGAAAGCCTCATCCTGCATTTGCTATTCCCCAAGGGCTCTCGGTTTGAAGCCCAAAATGACATATTTGGGGCAGGGTGCAGGGAAGGTATTTCCTAAACTCCTATGTCTTTCTGCTTTCTTCATTCATAAAGCACGAGTAAGGCTGGGCATGGTGGTGCACACCAGTAATCCCAGTACTTGGGAGGCTGAGAGAGAAGAGGATCGCAGGTTTAAGGACAGCCTCAGCAACCTAGTAAGATCCTGTTTCAAAAGAAAAAATAAAATGGGGTTGAGGGAAGGTAGAGCGCCCCTAGGTTCAACCCCCAATACCAGGGGCAGGGAAGCAAGGATGAGACCACCTCTCTCATTTCCTTATAGGGACAGTAGTATGGCAAACTGTTATTAACATCATTCTGACTGTTCTTCTAGTCTGAAAGACAGATAGACCAACCAATCAACGAATCAGTTAAGTACACAGCATCAGGCTAAGGTGAAGGGAACTTAAAAGAGGAAATAGACCACTGGGGCCAAAGACTTCATAACCTAACCAGTACTAATCTAAACTATAACCTTTCTCCCAAG
This sequence comes from Graphiurus murinus, assembly GCA_004027655.1. Lineage (NCBI taxonomy): Eukaryota > Metazoa > Chordata > Mammalia > Rodentia > Gliridae > Graphiurus > Graphiurus murinus. The sequence continues at coordinate 45,723 of PVLC010000121.1, read as the reverse complement.
TATTTTACTAGGACCACCATCAGAAATGTAGTTCCATATTGACCTGAGATATGTGCACATACACCCATGCATATGTATAAAGATTTATGGTGTGTGATGCACTAATTTTTTAAAATCTATTTCATTTAAAAAAAAATCCAGGCATGGTGGCACACACCTGCAATCTCAGTATTTGGGGGGCTGAGACAGGAGGATCATAGGTTCAAGATCAGCTTTAGCTGAGACCTTGTTTCAAAATAAAAATTAAAGAGGGCTATGTATAGCTCAGAGGTAGAATGCTCTTGGGTTCAATCCCAGTACCAAAAATAATAATAATAATGTGTCAGTCCACTAAATTGATACTGTGGCTATGGATTTTAAATTATAGCTTGAAAAACCTCCACTAGAATGCTTTGTTTTAGCACTAATTAAAAAAACAAAAACAAAACAATGTCAACAAGTTCTTCCTTTAGGATCTATTTAAGTGTCTTGGGCTGAATCTGCATCACTAGGTATATCCTCAAGGCAGATGTGTATCGGATTAGCTAAGAGCCTAGGATGCAGAATCCAGCAGACCTGCATTTAAATGCAGCTCTCCAGCACAGATCTCCATCTATGAAACAGGAGATAATACCATTCACCACCGCTGTTCACTCCAAGGCTGGTACTTGGTTCCACGTTTCTCAACAGCAGAGCTGTAAGCATAACCCACAAAGAGAGACAAGACTCCTTGTGTGGCATCAGCAGTGAGATGCAGCTCATTCAGCATCCCTGGCCTGACAAGGCTCCTAGCACTCCTGGTATTTGAGAGGCAATTCTGCATAATAAACGGCCATAGTTGACATGGCAATCTAATCTGCCTCTCTGCTTACTTTCTGTTAAGTGATCCTAAACCTGCCATGTAAAGGTGTCAGTTGTGTTCCACATAAAAGTGTGAGAGGTAAGACGGGTAGGATACAAGGCACTGGCCAAGTCCCTGCCATCGCAGAGCTTATGGTCTAGATGGCCAGATGGACAGGTAAGCGGGTAACTGAAATCAGCTGCATAAGTGGTGCAACAGAAGTCTAGGAGCCCAAGGAGAGAGCAATCTCATGCTGGGAAACCCTAAATCCTATTTGCAATTCAATTAGTATGAGAAACCAGTTTTCTAATGTCTAGTTTATAATGCATTAAGACTTCCAAGCTCCCACTACTACCACCACTGCCACACCAAGACTCAACCTCTGAAGTAAAGAATTCTTGTCTATACCTATGGTAATATCAGCATGACCACAATTCCAGGCCTATCTTCCCCACAAGACTGTGAATTCCTTGAGGCCTGAATTAAACAGAACTCAATAGCACACAGCATATATACACAAAATTGGAATCCGCAAAGATCAAAAGTCACAGGTCACTTTCCTGTCTCCTCTTCTCTGAATATCCCCAATACTTATCTAGACTCGAACTTATAAAAACTAAGGAGGAAAGGAAGGAGGGGGAAAAGATACTTCATAAGGTGACTGAAAATGTAAGACTGAACCCATTAGATGCCTGACTTGGTCTTTGAGAAGTGAGGCCAGAGGGCCTTTAAAAGTGGTCTCAAGGGGGGGAAAAAAGCTGTCTCAATCTAACTACACAATCAGTAAAAGTGTGTGCACTAGAAGAGCAGATGTGTCCAATATGCACATTTAAAATGCCTCTGTTTCTAAAATGCCGTTAAGGCAACTCTTCACTTTCTAAAACACTGGCCTGGGCATTTCTGCCTGCCCATGTGGTTAACATGGATTTCCTTAGCACTCTGGAAGCAAAGACCAGCAACTCCTCCCCAAACCAAAAAGAATGGGAAAACCTTAGATTCTAGCTGAAATAAGGGTTCCTTACACGTTATCCTCTCTCTTGTTTGGGGGAAGAGTTTGCAGGGGGAGAGGGGTCAGTAACTATAGCTAAAACCTGTGATTTTTCCAAGCCATGCTGACTGAAAATCACAGACATTAATTAATGAGTCCTGGATAATCTTACCTTACTGTCTCATTTATATCTTACCACAACCTCTTTAAGATATTGGCATTGTCTGCAATTTATGGGATACAGACTCAGAAAGCTGCCAGCCACAGCTCACAAATCCAGGAAATGCCCGAGAGGGAACCCAGGGTGGGCCAAGCACTCCTAATGGAACACCACAGCACACCAGCAAAGGCTCAGACAGCATCTGAAGAGGCGTGTTTTCACTTTCAGAATACAAGCTGATCTTAAACAAACACCTCCTCAGAGGATTTTCAGGAAAGTTTCAGAGAAACACAGAAGACAGTACTCTACTTAAGAGCGTCAAGTTTGGGACTTCCCTTAAGAATCCCTGTCTGTAAAATGGGTTTGATGGTGGCTCTCTGGGAGTGCTGGGCAAGACGATATGAAGACTGGGATTGCCAACAATTATTAATGACCCTGAGCAGCAGGACTCCTGAAAGGACTCTCTAAGTAGCTTAGGGGGGAAGGCTGTAGAGAAAGACAAAGTACACACACCAAGAAACTTGCATTTACTCTTCAAACTTGTGAGGAAAGCATGGAATGCAGAAGCAGGGGAATGTTCAGGTCATCAGCTGGTATGCATGGAGGTGGTTAACAATGCTGTCACCACCCGCAAGGTCTCCTGGTTCTCACCAAATCACTGCACCAGCCTAGATTCTTGGGCAGGGACACAGAGAAAAAAAATAGTGCAACAGGAGAAAAATCCAACAAAGAGTGAAAACTCAGAATTCTGTGGTCCAGTCATTCCAGAGTGACAGCCTAAAACCTAACTCAAGGTCCACACAGAAGCTCTTCTGCCCTGGGGTGATCTGTACCCCAATATACAGCCCGCCTTCCTGAGAGGAAGGCCAAACCAGCCAAGGAGCCTCAGTTGAGCTCCCCATCCCATCAGGACATCTTTTCCCCCAGGTTGTGGTACAAAAGGTTAGACTGGCCAGAAGGACCTGGGTTCAAATCTCTGGCTCTGCTACCTATACTATTTAAACACTGGGTCTGTGGGCAAATGAGTATGCCACTGTGATTCTCAGTTTTTTCCTCTGTAAAGTGGAGAAAACAATAACCCCTTTCCAAGGTTGTTGTGAGGATTAAATGAGATAATCTGCATAAATGCCTCAGCATGCAGTAAATCAACAACTAGCAGCTGTTACTGACTTAAAGCAGAGACAAACTAATGTTGGATAAAAATCAAATTTGATTCCTTGAAAGGAAAATGTTCCCGCAGTTAGGATGAGCAATTATCAGAAAACTCAAGAAAGCAGAGTAGAAAAATTACACTCCCACTTCCTGAAGGGTTCCCAAGCATCTCCACTACTGCTACCCTGAAGGCCTGGAGAAGCAGAGCCCCTCACCTCCAGACTCTTCACATTACAAATATCCCCCACAACCAATCAGAGAATCCTTGTGGCCAACCTCCTGGGCAAATGAGACCAACAGGATCTGATCCGGAAATTAAATGTCCACACGGCCCAGCCACACTCCGTTCAAAATAGACATCCATGACCTACTTAGTCTTCAAGTACCATTCTCAAAGCCAAAAACAAGTGGATGGTGAGACAGAGCTGCTGACTTCAGCAGAGCCCTACCTGCACAGAGCCCGGCCTTCCTGTGAGACGAACCATGCACTGCAACAGTTGATGACTCAGAAATTATCTCAGGGAGCTAAACAGAAACCCCTGCTTGAAACAGCTGATTCAAACAGTTGTTAAAAAGCAAAAAGTCTCAGAGGTCGTGCCAAAAGCTTATCCCCTCTGATTCCCTGACAATGCACCTCCATCTGTGTGGACTGAGGCTATAGCTCTCATGGCAGAGCCTTTTCAAGCTACGGTATCCCCCGCCTCTAAACTGTATCCTCCCCCAGGAAACAGGAGTGGGGGAGGGGTTCTCAGAGAACGAAGAACCCCATCTTTTGGCATTCTACAGTGTCTTGCACAACATGGGCCCAAAGAGAAAGTGAGCTCTTTCACTCTCCAGCATAGAGCCCGGTTACAGCCCAGCACATGGTTGGCTACTTGAGATGAGAGAAAAGATCATCTGACAGACTGGCATCTGCTGTAAAGACAAAGCAGACAGGCAAGACCAGGGAAAGTCACTGCACACCTACAAAATTATTTAAATTACAATTCACTTCAGTAAGGTAACTAGGAGTTTCAGGAAAAGTAGATCCAAGGAGGCTGGCTGGGACAGATTTCAGGAAAGTCTCAGAGCATCTAGTATGAGGTAGTCTAATACTAGCTAGACAATAGAATGCTCCACCTCACTAGCCACGCAGTGGTAGAGGAAGGAAGCTGATGGTATACCAAACAAGCCCATCCTTCCCGAATGTCTGAGGTCCGCCCCAGACACCTCCCCTCCCCATATACCGCCATCACAGAAACTTCCTTGCATGCCCTTTCATTTCACTTTTCCCCTACATGATGATGCTCAATCATCACCAACCTGGGAGACAGCTGGAAGAGGGACTTCATCGCCCACTCAGAGATGAGGAAAAGGAGTCCAAAGCATGTCTACCACGTGGTAAAATCAAGACTGAAGCACAGACCTTCTAACTCCAAGTTCGGTGTTTGTTCTCTCCACACTAGATCAGTATAGTGCTCCCAGACCTGACAAAGTCATGCATCTGAACACAAGGCCACTGCAATCTCCCTGCTACCAGGCACCTTCTACAAAGACAAGAGAGACACACAAAACACTGACCTTAGCATCCAACGACAGGTGGCACAGTGTCAGCCACCTGCACTGGGATCATCACCTCCCAGACAGATGCACAAAATCCAACCCCTAAAAGTGTCAATGGAGGGACACACAAGTGGATGGCTCTCTAGTCACTGGCAGGCAGGGGCCAGATAATTAATCATGGACTCCAACAGACACAAAGCAGGGAGCCCAGAAACTTGAGGACTTCTGAGTATATGTCAGCCCTGCATCCAAAGCCACCCTCTGGAACTTACTAGCTCTGTGACCCATGGCAAGTGCCATAGATACTGAATGTCCTGCAAAGGTTAACGTGTGGAAGGCATGGTCCCCAGCCTGTGGCGCTATTGGGATGTAGTGGGACCTTTACGAGATGAAGCCAAATGGAAGGAAGTTAGGTCACTGTGGGATACCTTTGAAAAGGATACTGGGACCTCTCTTTGCTTTCCAGATGCCATGAGGTGAGCAGCCCCGTCCACTACACCCTCCCACCATGCTGTACTGCCTCACCACAGGCCCAAGGCATGGGGCCACTGAAGAGTGAGGGGAAACTCTCAAAACAATAAGCCAAAATAAACCTTTTTAAGTTGACTTATCTCAGGTATTTTGCCACAGTGACAGAAATCTAACATAGTGACTAATTTTGTTTTTTTAAGTCTCAACTTTTTCACTTACAAAATAAGTAGTTTAAAATAGTATCTCACAGCAAATGTACTTAATTCTGCAGAACTGTACACTTGAAAATGGTTTAAGAAGGTAAACTTTTTGTTGTGTATATTTTACCATTATAACAAAAATTAGGCTAACATTTGTATTTGAAAAATGATTTTATGTATTCAAAGAGAAGGTTAAATAAAATACTGTAAAGCATATTCTTACAGTGCCTGAAACATACTGAATCCTAATAAATAGCTATTTACTATTAATAGTAATTTAATAAGTAAATCCTAATAAATAGCTATTTACTATTAATAGTAATTTGAATCATTTTACTGTAAAAATAATACATGTTCAATGTAGGAAATGAAAAAAATAAAAAGATGCATATCTCCTATAATATCAAAATCCAGAGATAACCACTAAAACATAAGTGTGTGTGTGTGTGTGTGTGTGTGTGTGTGTGTTACTAGGTATTTAACCCAAGGGCATGCTACCTCCAAGCTACACTCACAGTCATATTTTATTTTGAAACATGTTCTCTCCAAGTTGCTGAGAGTCTGGCTAAATTGCTGAGGTTGGTCTTGAATCTACAATCCTCCTGCCTCAGCCTCCCAAGTACTGGGCTTACAGGCATGCACCACCGTGCCTGGCTGAAATATCTATGCTTAGATATTTCTTAACCAATTTAGAATGCAATGTATATGCAGTCTTATAGTCACAATCCATTCCTTTCTGCCTTACTTGTAGTTGCAACAATTCTCACAAGAAAATCCAGAAATAAAGGACCTTTGTTCAAGGCAAAGATAAAGTTATGTGAAACTTGAGAGAACAAGGAGATGATTTTGAACAACTGCACACACCACACCTGCCTCCAGAACAAGAGCAGAGATTTAGCCAAATCCTCTGCACCTGCTCCTTTTCTCCCCTCATCATTCACCCAGAAAGGACAGACCCCAGAGGTCTGACCAAACAGGAAGAAGACTATTGAGAAGAGCTGGAGCTGATGGTCATGAGTTTGGAGAAACCTCCCTATGTGTCAGGCTGGCTCAAGGAAGAGTTCATGACCCCTCTGCCTGGAACAGCCCAGTCCTTAAGGAGCCCCCTATGACCAGGGACACAGAGCCAAGGGACTGCCCAGAGTAGGTGGGAAGAACACAAAGGAGACACTCATTCAGCCATTTCATCCATCTCCCAAGCTAAAGATGAGAGAGCTGAGGCCCAGGGAGACCAGTTACTTCCCAGAGACAGCAGCAGTGAGACTAGAACTAAACATTCCAGTCCCAATCTGAGACCAAAAGATGGAACTCTCAAAGCTCTGAGCTAAATCACAGCACGCAGTAAGCTCAAGGCCCAGCAAAGATGTCAAGGCCCACATCCAAGACAATCATGTCCATCAACAAGTATTTATTTACTAAGAGCCTGAAGCACATCAATACAGAGACAAAAGCCAACACTGGGCACAGGACGAAGCTGTTTAATGGGAACACCTGGAGCCTCATCTGGTCCCTGCTCCTGGGCAAGGCCTCTCTGCTCTAACTGTAAAAAGGAATCCAAGCCAGACCTCAAGGACACTACAGGATGCCACCACAGCAGAACTTTCTGAACAGCTTTGGCAGAGAAAGGCTGTGCCAGTTAAATGAAGTTCCTTTAAGGAAGCTCTTTCAATATGCTAGGGGAAGCACCCCAAAAATAACTCTGGAGAAGGAATTACACTCTCACAAAATGCATGTGTAATGCTCACTTCTAGCTAGGAATAGCCTTCACAAATTTGGTTTTGTATGGATGTGTTTTGCTTGGGAGAAAGAAGGAGTGAGTGTCATCCCAAAGGCAACTCGTGAAATACTACGGAAAAGCAGCTGCTCCTGGCATGGGGCAATTCTATTTCCATCTCTGCTTACACATAATTAAATTCTAAAGCTGATGCTCTCGGAAAGGCCCCAGTGACAGCAGTGTCCTGATAACCTCGCCACGGGGGGGGGGGGGGGGGGGGGGGGCTGCTTCTGGCACTCCCAACTATAGACAGGGGCCAGCTTCTTAGGAACCCTCAACACACAACCCCACACCCTTTCCTTTAGAAGCTCAAAGAGGAAATTCCAGATCAAGCAGATAAGGCGATTTCCTTTGGCTCCGAGGCCAAGGAATCTGAAGTTAGGATGCCTTCAGTAATAATCAAACAAACTGACCCAGCACAGCCTCAGTCCCCCAGAGCAAGTCTCCACCTGGAGTCCTTTCTTGTTAATGACTCAAACTTAGCTTGTAGGCAGAACTGTTCTTATGACAAGTAAGAACAAAGTGTGAAAACGTTGGAGGCCAGTTACAAAGTGAAGGTGTCGTAGAGAGGGCCCCGGCCTGTGGTCGTGTCCCAGGACCACAGGGCGGTTCACTGGCTCTCCCCACAGGTCCTTTGGCCTTTCCTCCCTGCCCTGTATTTTCTAGGCCAAATTCGGCCTGCTGACCGAGGGAGCTGACTCAACTCTTTTCACGGCATAGTGGCTTTACACACAGAGGATCCTGGAAGCTAAACACACTGAGCTTGCACACCGACCTCAGCATTTTCTAAATCTGCCCGCAGCAATGAACACCTGAAACATAAGCACTGTGTCTACCACGCTGGTCCAGGCTAGAAGGGAAGAACCCCCAGTGCATGGAAAGAGGTGCTGCTGCTCACAGCATGGCAGCTACTAGTGCTGACTCCCACAGTCCCTGCCATCCTCAGCCTTTTCTATGCTCTCCTCCAGTGTTGGTTTATGTATGCGGAGGTGGGTGGGTCCAAAGGCATCTAGAAAGAGAAAAGACAGGAAAGTGTGGTGGATCAAGGGTTAACAGAACACTTTTTTGTTGTTGTTTTAAACACAAAACCAGCTGCCAGGAGCTAGTCGGCCCCCTTCTATCCTGCTTTCATTTGTGCTCACAGCCACAAGGGCGGCTCCCACCCTTGTGAGCAAAGGTCACAGACAGGCAAGGACCTCCTGGATTCTCCATCTCCTCACATAAACACAACCTCTGGGACCTCCCATCCTCAAGACCTCCCCGCCAACACACATGCACTGCATTCCAACTGCACTGTCCCTACTGCCATCAGGCCTCTGCATTTGCTATCCCCTTCTATCTCCATATTTTAGCTCCTAGGTCCTCCCCTAGAACATTCCTACTCTCTCCTCTCCCACACTGAAACTCCAACACTGCTGCCCAGCAGGGTCTTCCTTAGCCTCCTTTCAGCACTTTCCCTCCCCTCTACCCTGCCCTCCTGGGTTGAAGACTGTCCCAAAAACTCCACCTGGAACTTCAGAATGTGACCTTTATTGGAAAAGGTTCTGTGCAAACTTAATTTGCTGAGTGTGAGAGTGAATTTTATGTGTCAACTTGACTAGCCCAGGGGGTACCCAGACATTTGGCCAAACATTTTTCTATGTGTTGTGAGGGTTTTGGATGACAAGATTTGAATTGGTAGACTGAGTAAGCAGATTGACCTCCCTAATGTGGGTGACTTTTACCAATCAAAGGAAGCCTGAATAGAACAAACAAGGTGATAAGAAGGAACTCCTCTTAACTGACTGAGCTGGTCTAAGGATCTTTTCCTGCCTTTGGACTTGAATTGAAACAACAACAACAACAACAACAAAAGTAGCCCTTCTAAGGTCTCAAGACTATGGGACTGCAGACTGGAACTTTGACCATCTGCTCTCCTGATTCTTGGGCTTTCAGGCTTGGAAAGAAGTTCACACCATGAGCTCTGCTGGGTCTCCAACTTGCTAACTACAGGTCTTGTTACTTCTTAGCCTCCATTCACATGGTTCAACACTTTACAGTAAAGACAATATACACCCCAATTGGTTGGTTCTGCTTCTCTAGAAAACCCTAAAATAATGAGATCATACACTTGCACTAATCTCCTGACAGTTCTGTGTTTCTGGAAAACCGTGTCTAATACACAGACACAGAGGGAACCCCAGGTAATGACATGTGAAGGCAGAAGCAGAAACTAGAGCTATGCTTCCACAAGCCAGGAACACCAGGAGTGCCAAAAACCACCAGAAGCTAGAAAAGAGGTATAAGACAGATACCTCTGGGAGTCTACAACTGTGGCAGAATAAATTCCTGTGTTCAAGACACTGTTTCTGGCACCTAGTTAGAGCAGACCTAGGAAACTAATACACAAACTATGAATTGTAATCATTTAGTGTCTGTCACCCTCACCAGAAAATAACACCAAAAGAACAGGATTTTGGCTTTCAGTGCAAAATTTCCAATACCAAGAAAGTAAACTGGCACCTGGTAAGTATTTGCTAAATGAACTCAAGTGCATAAAGTTAAGCTGAGAAGGATGCAGGGTGAAATAGCTTACAGAGGACACAGCTGAGAGGCTCATGTTCTGACCTCACTCAGAGACAGAAGAGCCAGGTCAAGAACTGAATCGGGTCCTTGTTAGTTTACTTGATACTAAATACCGAGCTCCTGCCAGGTGCTGAGTGCCACACCAGTCCCCAGGAGAGCTGACACATGTAGTAATGACTAACCACCTATGTGGTGTGGTGGGACAGAGGGGCAGGATCCAGGCTTGGCCCTCCCCTCAGTGAGGGTGGAGATCTTGGGTAAGTGCCCTATCTGGGGTTGGAGGGATCTCAGTCTCGTCATCTATCAAGTGCAGGGTGGATTAAAAGCTGAGTCTACCTGCTCTCTAGGGTGAGCAAGGCTCATTTTAATTCATGCCACTTCTGAGGACTTCCATAAGGGGCGGCACCTTTGACACCGATCACACACACTACTTCTGAAATCTCTCAGACTAATTTTGACACATATTCTCCAGACTCATGTCACAGGCTCTATATCTGAACTCTGCAGGCCACACAGCCTGCCTCCGGTCCTGCTGTGGCCTCACTGGGTGCTCTGTTCCTCCCAGGCACGCAGACCAGGCACTCACCCACCAAGCCCAGCTCCCAAGAGCCAGGTTTCCTTTTCCCCATCTGGACCCCAACACCCTTCACTGCCCTGCAGGTCTTGGGAACAGTCTTCTCCACATTCAAACTGTTGCCTTCAGAGGGCTGGTATGGATTAAACCATCAGCAAACAAATTGGGGGCTTCAAATGAACTTGCCATCACACAAGCATGCATGTGCATGCAGTGACCAGGAGAAGAAAACTGGCACAGACATCAGCCCAGGGCCAGCAGTATTAACAGCATAAGAGCATGAGCTTGGAGGTGGGCAGGACCAAGTCAGAATCCCAGAGCTGTCTCACACTGGACAATCATTTACTTTACCTCTCTGCACTATGGTGACCTCATCTCACAGGGGCTCAGGAGGAATAAACAGCACAGCTAACACCATGCAGTTCTCCTTTGCCGCACCTGGAAATGAGCACTGTGTGGCAGCATGGGGATGAGGGGAAAGAATCTCAGCTCCCTAGAGCCTGAGACTGGGGCCCACACCCACTCCATCCCACCAGCAGTGTGGCTGGGGATAGACACCTCACCTCTCAGGGCCTCACCAAGCTGCCTCAAATTAAAGGGGGGGGGGGTCATACTAGCATCTCCCAGCACCCAATCTATCTAAAATCAGTGGCAAGGCCTTTGTATTTGAGGTTTCGGTGTGCACAGACCAAGGAGGTGATTCACAGCAGGAGTAGTATAAAAGCAGACATCCAAACTTACTCTCTGGCACCACTAAAAGCTCCCTGCCAAACCTCCTGCCTTCAATTCTTCTTTATTCCCAAAACACCAACCCTCATCTGTTTTTAGGCAGCTACTAACCTCCTGACCGCCTCTCCTCAATGTTACCAAACCATGTCCATCTTTATACTTAGCAGATGTAATGTGCAGTCATTCATTTAAAAACATTAAGGGGAACATGAATCATCAGAATAGTTGCTTAAAATTACTGAGAATTTTCTAAGTAATATGCTGAGAGCTTTATAAGCATTATTCTTTCAATCCTCATAGCCACCCTGTGACATGGGTACTAACAGTGTTCCTGGATTCCAGGTGAATAAACTGAGGCCCAGAGAGATAAAATAATGTTTTTCAAGTCCCACAGCCATGTGGAGCTGGATAGGAGCCAGACTCCAGCATGACTCCGCTCTGGAGTCTCTTCCCCAACCCCGGCTGCCTCCGCCACACTCCTCTGGGGGCCCCTTTCAGTGGCAGGTGATGAGCCTATCTGTGCAGGCTTCGCCATGCCTCCCCTACCAGCTGCTGAGCAGGTCCCTCGATCACCTCCCAAGAAGCCATTGCTTCTCCCCAAAGCACCCTGGTAAGGGACAAACTGTCACATTATTCCCATGGCAAGCCAGAAATGGGGGGAATGATGGCCAGAAGGCTGGAAGGACAGACCTGCTCCACATGGAATCTCGCCTCACCATATTCCCAGAGGCTGCCCCAGAAGCAGCAGCATCCGGTTCTCCAGCACACAGTCTGTTAATGCTCTGCCAGTTCAGCTCCCCATCCCTGCCTCAGCAGTGCAGGACAAACTAGTCTCAACTGATCCTTACACATGCCCTGTTCCTCAGGGGAGAGGCTCAGAGAAATACTCTGGCATATTATACCAAAATTAAAGTGTTCTATTACTGTTGCTAGCCTCTGGGGGAAATGGAGAGGCTACAACCAGCAGAGCTTGTTTCCAGGTGCCACACTGCCCCCCATGACACGATTTTCACACCACCTTGAGCAGAGCCATGGTCCTTGCAGGCTCAGCTCGTTACCATGGACCTGCCCATTCAGGAGATCGAAGATCTCACCACTAAGATCCAGAGGCAGAAAAATGAGTGCCACCACTTCACCAGTAATCAACAAAATGCCTACTAAACGCTATCAATTTCTTTCACCCAGTATAATGGCAGCCAGTGGAGAAACAGGCAACTTCAGACACTACTGGCAGTTTAAACCAGTACATCCCGGGAGAGCACAGTAAGGGTACTGCTGCAACATTTTAAATGAATGTAACATTTTAGACACCAATTCTACTCTTAGAGAAACAGGCACATACTGTGTCTGTATGAAGATATAATAGAAAAAATTACTAATGAGTTTGCTTATATGTCTATCAATAGTAAGCCAAATCATAAATTATGATATGCCTATATTTCATAGATAAAAGACACAAAAGAATAGAGAAGAGCCAAATGCATGAAAAGATCTCCAAGATATATGAAAGAGCAAATAATGGAAAAATATTTGCTATCAGATTTAGGCTCATAATAAAAATACATATATGTGTGTCTATACAGGCTGACAAACAATTTTGGAGTCTGCATGCACTGCTGAAACTGGTTAGTGCATGCAGGAGGGGTGCTGGGTGAAGAGAGCTGGGCATGTCTCCTGTGTACTTCTATACTATTTGAATGAGAGGTTAAGTGCAGGAGAATACATTCAGTTATTATCTATATAATTTAAAGGAAAAAAGCAACTAAACTGATTATAAACACTACAAAGTTCCCATGCTGACATGATACTGGCACCAACCTGAACAGGTTTCCATACTGCACTCCAGGGTTGACTCAAGGCTGATAAAGATCAGGCCCAGTTTCCAAGCCTCCAATGACAGGCTGGATGGGAATCGACAGGGAAGGAGGGAAATGTGGGATACAAGGAAAACTCTAGCAAAGACTCTGTAGAAGCTGCTGGCCTATCCTACCTTGAACCTGCCATCTCCCAAATCCATCAGTTCTAGAGCCTTCCTCCCTGTCACCCCCACAGGATGAGACAAAAAGCCAAAACCAGGATTGAAGAGAATTCCCTTTCCTGCAGCAGAGTGGAGCTTCCCACTGCCACCAACAGAGCTGCCCCCAGGCAAAGCCAAAAAAGGGCCTGGCCACCTGCCAGACTCCTGGGATCGCAGGGAAAGCCAAGACTGGCAACCCCTAAGTCCACTCATTTGAGTCCCTCTACTTCGGCAAGCAGCCCAGGAATCTTTTCACACTTGCTACTGAAATCCAAACTGCACCCGTATACAAATCAGATGGCTCTGCCAACAAAACAGCAGCAATGTGGAAGAAAGAGAGATAAATCAACGGTATCCTGGCTAAATATATATTTATTCTTTCTGCTTGCCAGAACAGTGGCATTGCTGTAGATTTAAACATTTGATAAATATCTTTTTTGCTTCCCAGTAATCATTAAAACAAACACACACACATGCATGAAAGCAAAAGAAAAATAGCAAAGAGGCTTTGTTTAGGATATATGTTCAAGAGACAGGCATGACAGCTAATATCCACAGGCAAGAATGCTCTTCCCCCATTAAAACATGTGCCCTGCGTGGCTTAGAAAAAGGAAGAGAAGTCATCTCTTGGAGGGAAGGGAGTAAGTAAGCAGAAAGTAGGTGAGCTGAGTCTGTGCAGAGTGACTCACCAGCAGAGATGGGCCGTGACTGATGAGCTGAGATGCAGTCAGGTCCGTCACAGGTAACGCAGCTGCCTCCTTACAAAGAACGCAACCCAGATAAAGCCAGGATCTGACCAATGATCTCTGGCCAGATCAGAGCCAGAACAAACAATCTGAAGGGCAGGGGTATGATGCAATGTGGAAAAAGAAAACCTGAAAGCAAGTTTATAATAGAGCCTGGCACTGATCAAGAGAGGGCAAAAGAACGGCATATTCCTGATGTGGCGACAGTGTGTCTGAAGTTGAGGCTACCAGCCAGCCATCTCCCTGTCCTCTGACAAGGGTCCACCGGAGTTAGCCAGGCTCCCCACAGGGAATGCAGCCTCTGGGGGAGGGTGGCCTCAACTCCTCCTGGGCTGGCCACTGTTCACCACTGTGAACTCTGTCACTCCTTTCCCAGGCAGCCCCACCCAGGGCAGATGGCCCTTAGGGAACAGCCAAATCGGAGGCCTAAACCCTGTGGTGGACCCTCTGGGCCACCAGGGAATGATGGGGTACACACCACACCCCAGAGAGATCCTACTGAAGAAAGTAGTAGCATCTTCCTTTTGCCACTTTCTACTTGAAGTTAGAATGTTCAAACCAGCATCTGGGGTATGAGGAGCCCAACTTCCATCCTCTGAGATACTTCTGGAATGGTAGGAATGATAAGGCCAGGGGGAGCGCACAGAGAGAGCAAGGTCCTTTCAGGTTAGGCTCAGACACCCATCTCTATCTGTCAGCAAAGAGAACAAAGGAAGCAATTCTGGTTTCTGCAGAGATTAGGAGTTAGTAACTCCAACACCCAACCCTGGGGACCTAGAACTGCAACAGGAAAAAGGAGAAAAGTAAAGACTCAGGTTTCATTCCTCCCTCTCTTGACTCCAATAACCAAAGGGACTCTTCAAATTTCAACATGTCTCCTCTTCTCCATCACCACGGTCAGTGTCTTTTTAATGCCCTATGTCCAGATTATTCTATCTACTCCTAATTTCTACTTGCTCAACTTCATGCCCCACACGGCCCTTTCTAGATTACAGACCTGACCTTCTCTCTTAATGACACTCCCAGACTACAGGACAGAGGCCCTATCCCCTCTGCCTGTCTCGGCGGCATTGATGGAAGCACAGGATATGGCAAACCATAGATCATGGCCAACTCCAAGATTAACTACTTGCTGGGCACATGTGTGTGTTCCCATCTGACTTCCACATCTGTGCACTGGGAATGGCATACATGATCAACTGCTCAGATCTGCTATGAGGATTAAGTCCAAGTTGTGAAGAGCCTAGGTCTCCAAGGGTGACCAACTCTACCCATCCCCTGCTGGCTCAATTACTTTCTTCCTCACCTTGCTGTACCACCACTTGGTAACATATAGGCAAGAAGTAACCTAAGCTGGCTGTAGTGGCACACACCTGTAATCTCAGTACTTGGGAAGCTGCGATTACAGGAAGATCAGAGGTTCAAGATCAGCCTCAGCAACTTAGTGAGACTGTCAGCAACCTAGTGAAAACCTGTTTCAAAATAAAAAGGGGTGGAGGTGTAGCTCAGAGGCAGAATGCCCTGGTTCAATCCTGAATACCACAAAAAAAAAAAAAAAAATTATTAACCTAAGAGAAAAGGCACATGCAATCTCTAAAAATATAAAAAAACTAGGCTATCAAAATGTGATCAAAGCCGGGCGTGGTGGCGCACGCTTGTAATCCCAGCATTCGGGAGGCTGAGACCGGAGGATCCGGGTTCGCGGCCAGCCTCAGCTACCTAGTGAGGGACTCCACAACTTAGTGAGACTCGGTTTCAAAATAAAGAATAAAAAATAGGGCTGGGGGTATAGCTCAGAGGTAGATGCCCCTGAGTTCAATCCCCAGTACCGAAAAAAAAAAAATGTGATCAAGACCAAAATTAATTCATTATCAAAACAATGTGAGATGCCTGGCGTGGTGGCGCACACTTGTAATGAGACCGGAGGATCCGGGTTCGCAGCCAGCCTCAGTTACCTAGTGAGGCACTCCGCAACTTAGTGAGACTTGGTTTCAAAATAAAGAATAAAAAATAGGGCTGGGGGTGTAGCTCGGAGGTAGAATGCCCCTGAGTTCAATTCCCAGTACCGCAAAAAAAAAAAAATGTGAGAAGAGGGAAGGGACAAAAAGAGAAAGAAAACATTACTTTGAGGAGAAAATGCTTTTAAAATATAAACCTCTCTGATGTTTTGGACTTCATTAGTTCCAAAGATTTAGGAAGATGACATTTCAAAGGCTCACAAAGGAGACACTTCTGGGTTTTGGTTTTTTTTTTTAATTATTTCTTAATTAATTTCTTCAAGAAAACTAAGAAGTACTTTCATAGACTGACTGAATCTTAATAAAATTCTCAGAGAAATTCTGGCATCAGTCACAACAAACACCCTCTTGGAATTTAATTTCCTCCTCAGCATACGACTTACTATGGAAACTCTTTTATGTTACCACTACAACTAGTCAAAATCTGCCTGCAGCACAAAAACTGCAGTCTCATAAGACAATCTCACAGGAGGAGGTGGAAAGTGGACCCATATTTGGTCAAAGCCCAGATCCAAAAATTTCTCTCATGCCAAACTTTCCATCTTCTACTGCTAGCCACACTGAACACCATCTCCTTCTTGCCCCCCTCCCACCTTTATACTATACAGTTCTTCCAGTGCCTTCCTCCTGGTAGAAGACTCCCAAATTCAGTCTTTTTCCCATCCAACAAAGAGAGAAAGAGAAATCCAGAAAATGGGCAAAAAGAAACTAGCTAAATTCATGTTCAATTTCCTACCATTCTGGTTTCTGTTTTGATCAATCCTTCCTTTTGCACTAGATGAGCTCAGGCCCTGGAATATTCCTGTGTACACTAGGGGTGGGGATGGCGCTGGAAGAATTATTTATAAGGACAAAAATGTACTTTAAAAGCCTTTTTCCCCTGAGGACAATTCCTACTGGAAGACTTAATCAATCCCATTATCTGGAGTGCCTGTGCGCAGGGGAGAAAAAGGAATGGCCAACCTTTCCTGAGCACCTACTGCCATTCACACATACATTTCATGCAATTTAAGGCAGATGGTATTACCCTGATTTTACATATGCAGAAACCAATCTCAGAGGTCAAGCAGCGGGCTTAAGATGTGCATCCAGCCCCACAAGACTCCTGAACTTAGCACTTCACCACTCCTGACACTCCTTCCAGTGTCCACTCTTATGTTAAGACATCTTAGGTCAGAGAGCATGTCACAGCTTACATGCTGCTTTTCCTATACATGATGTCATTTAATTACAGCAACCCCGTAAAAAAGTGAAGAATTCCTTTTCTGCCATTACAAAAGGCCATCTGGATCCAAAGGTCATCAGTAACCTGGACAAATATGCTGCAGCAGAGTTGTACCCTCTTAGCTTTGTTTTCTCACATATAAAACTGATGTTCATTCTTACCTCACAGTGCCTGATAAATGGCAGGAGCTCAAATGGTAACTATTATTAGCAACATGATTTTTATTAATGGATAGCTCTCAGTTAAATTTATATACACAGCCTCCCTCTCTCTCTCTCGGACTCAACTTAATTAGTAAAGCCTTTACTTGTTGGAGAAGATATCATTTTACCACTACCTCAAACTCAGAGATAAACCACTAACTACAGCTTCCAAGAAACTGACAAAAAAAAGGGATTACTGAAAATGATTATTCAAACCCAATATGGATTCTGAAAGCTACTAACAAGAGAACAGAAAGAGGAGCATTAGGATGATAAAATACAAAAGCAACCTTCCTTACCTTCCAGAGCCATTGCTTGATCATTAATGTGCTGTTTAACCCCAGTCGTTTGAATTCAGTGATGGCTTTCAGCATCCAAAACCTTTCTAGTGAGAGGTTGCCCAGGGGTTTTGGGGAATAGGAGCAGTTGGAGGGGATCCACATTGTTTGTGTGAGCTATTTTTAATGTGCTGCATCTAATGCACAGCTTGCCTGTTTATTTACTACATTCACTTGAAAAGAAGCCAGGTTAGTTCAGAAATGCCAGATGCAGTAGAAATCAGCTCACCATTTCTCAAGCCAGAATGGAAAAGATGGCAGAAGTGTGGTTGTATAAGAATCCCAGTATCAGCCAGACAGAAGGAAACCTGTATTTTGGGAATGAGAGATCCCGAGGATGTTCTTCCTATCCACCAAAGTCAAGCCCCCCAAGACCAATCCAATTGAGCAGCCATTCCAGAATTAAAGGTTAAAAAGAAAAGGAAAAAAACAGGCCTACAGGTGATATATGTTATTTTTTAAACGTGGCAACTTTGTGGTAAAGACAGGAGAGTCAACCACATCAATTGCCTATATGAGAACAGTATTAGCACTGTAAGTCTAATCCCAATTAATATTGGTCGTCCTTGTTTTGCTTTTTGAGTCTTTCTTGCTTCTCATCTCTTTTAAATCTATCCTAATTTCTTTATGAGAACACGCTGAGGTTTATTTTATGTGACTGCTCTAGCCTCACAAGCAAACAGAATTCCATCTTCATCAGATTATCTAGCTCTCTTTCTATATCCATTTCACAGATAAAATTCAAGTCCAGAGAGAGCAAGTGGTGGACCCAAGGTCATCCTTCCTGCTAATGCGTCTCCCCTAGAAGGAGGGCTCAAGAGACTCACAGTCTAGGTGTCCAGCTGCATCACTGCTGCAAACCTGGTGTCTTGAATACGAAGTTTATTTGGAAGGAAGAAGAAAAAGAAGAAAGAAAAACAACTAACATGAGTCATCTCTGCTGTCAAGGGACACCACATAGGTTATTGTAATAAAGTACCCAGCCTCTCCAGAACCACCTGTTTCTGAAATAACCAGCATCAGCCAGAGAAAAGAGCATGTCTTCTGCCCCTTCTACCACGAGGCTATGAGCAGAGGTGCTGCTGGCCTTTGAGAGCTGCTAGCCCAAGCTTGGTGATCTCTAGGGGGAAGGGGGGGGGGGACTGGACAGGGAATGGAGTGAGTGGCTGGGGGAGGACATGAATTATTTTTTTCCAGATAGTTATGATTCCATGCAGCCCAATCCTACTCCCTTGGAACACCCCCTAGCTATATGATCCATTCGGCTGTCCCTCAACTTGCACAGTCCCAAAGCACTGCAGTCTGAGAGGCAGGCGACTCCGGCAGACCAGGAGGGGCGGTACTGGACTCAAGCGACTCAGGACGCGACGCGCCGCCCCCCCCCCCCCCCGCCCACCCTCACAAGAACTCCCAGTCGAGTCTTCGCACTCTGCCAGGGTCCCCAACTCTGGGGCGGACCCCGCTCTCAAAGTCGGCCCGGGTGGGGAGGGGCAAAGCCCAGTCCGCGCCGCCGCCTCGCCACAGGTCCCCCGCCCCAGGGCTCGCCCGAATATGGGGTCTTCCCGCGTTTCCCTGACCCGGGGCTCCCGCCCGACACCTGCCGATCCCCAGACCCCGGACGCCCCCCGCTCCCTGCCCACGCCCCCGCCGTCCCGAGCCCGGCCCGCGGTCGGTCGCTCTGCACCCGCACTTCCCGCCCGCCCACGCGGGCTCGCGGTCCGCCCCAACTTTTCCCGACCTCGGGCTGCGGCGTCCGGAGGCGCGCCCGATCCCGCGCCCGCGCCCGCGCCCCCGCCGGCCCGCCCGCCCCGCCGGCGCGAGTTGCGCTCGGGACCGCCAGGCGCCCGCCCGGGCCTGGGTCGGCAGCCCGCCGCGGAGGCGGAGCCGGCGTGGCGGGAACCGCGCTGTCCCGGAGCCGCAGCCCGCCCGTGCCGGTCCGTGCGCCCGCGCCGCCCCCTGCCCACCTGCCGCGGGCGCCGCTCCTGCCGCCGCCGCCGCCACTGCCGGCAATACGTGGCAGTGGCCGCCGCTCGCGCTCCCCGCCTCGCCTCGCCTCTCCTCTCGGCGCCCGCGCGGGCGGCTCCGGCGCGCCGGACCGCAGCGCCAGGCGCCCTCTGCCGCCGGGAAGCCGAATCCTCCCGCCCTAACCCTAACGCGCGGGCCGCCGCGCCGCCCGGCCTCCGCCCCGGCCGCGGCTCCACGCGCGCTCCCGAGCGGGGTCCTCGGGGCCCTGGGAACTGACCCGTGCGCCGCCGCCGCCTCGGGAAGCCTGCCCCGACCACCCCGCGGCTCGCCTCCCTTCCTCTGGCGCCCGCGCCAGTGGGTGCCGAGGTCACCCCCTGCAGGTTACTCGCTTCTGCTTGGGACGGTCACCCCCGAGAGCGCGGAGGAGGGCGGCGAGGGAGCCAGCGCCACGTGTAGCGTGATCACCCTGCTCTCCCAAGGAGAGGTCAGCCAGCGCCTGCCTGGAATACCGAACTGCGCAATAAGTACTTGTGGAGGCAGCGAACGAGTAGGGATTTTTACCGCTCGTTACCCAGCTAGGCTTTTACGTCTCCAAGCCGACAGAGATCCTGACTTAGAGGGTTTTGGTTTTTTGTTTTGTTTTTTTTTTTTGGTTTTGGTTTTTTTTTTTTTTCTTATAAATCACACGTGCACGCACGTGCTATGTTTAGCATGAATAAATGAGACTCACGGTCCCCATCCCCCACCTCGGACCAGCACCAAAGCCGCACAAGGCCCAGAGCTAAGTGTTATTCAGGTTTTTTAGTCAAACGCACCTAGATTTTAAATCAACCACTTAAATGCTGGGCAGTTTCAGGAAAGCTAATCTCCCTGGGCCACAATTACCTCATCTATAAATTAAGAATAATAAAACCTACTTCATGGGGTTATTGTGAGAATTCATTGAGATCATTCACTGAGATCAGCGCTTTACACAGCGCTCTAAATGTACAGTAATAATCAAATGGTTATTTGTATTACTGATCTAGCAGTGGTAAAAATATATGCAAAAAATGTATAATAATAGTTATCTTTTCACCTGAAAACAACCTTAAAACCCTTGTTAGGACGCTATAACCAGATCACACTGGTAATTGGGTACAGCAACTTTCCCGGTATGCCCCCCCCCCTCCATGCGCGCCGGTGCGCGTGCTTGTGCACACACAGGAAGCAATTACCGTTTGCCGGTTTTCTGTTTCTATGCGGGGGCTGTACTGTGCTCAATATAATCTAATGACCAGAACAGCAGACCCCATCTGTTCCACAAAACTGACCCCCTCTGTTTTCACAAGCCCAGCTTCCCATGCTTTGCAGATCTTAGTGGGCTTTGCGGACCCCCTCCTGTAAAAACAGTACTCCCACCCTGTCCTTTGCTGATACCATTTTGACCTCAGCCCATCTGCTGGCAGATATCCTAATAAAATTTTGTTCCCCAATCCTTGTCTGCCCTGGTTCCTCTCAGCGTTCCACCTAACTCTTCCAGGTGGTATTGTCACCTGACCAGCAAGGTCAGCCCTATCCTTCCTCCCTGCACCCCCAGTAACAGGTTTTGTTTTGTTTTGTTTTGTTTTAATACCTGTAGAACCAGCTCTTCTGCAGATTTTCCACCTGAGTTTCTGTGGCCAGTCTCTTAATCAACAAGTGCCTATTGTCTTGATGTCAAAGGCAGTGAATTGCTTGAGGGCCCCAGCTGTGTATTGCTTCTTCCTGCTTTCTTCCTGCCTGCCACTCTCCCCCAACACACTTTTTCAAGAGTCTCCTTCCTGGTCCCCACATCAGCACAGTGACATGGCATCAAAGGGGCCGAAGCTGAAGTTCCAAACTGTCTACTCTGGGCTTTCTGCACCTCAGTCCCATCAACTGTAAACTATAAACCTTTTAACACTGAGACAGAATTAGTGATCCAGGAAATCCCTAAAACACATATGTGCTTAACAAAGGCAATTATTCATTAATTTATTTAGTAAGTATTTAAGGAATATCTGTTTAATGTTGTAGGTGCTAGAAGGTCCAGTGAGACAATCATATGTGAAGTAAAAATCTTGCCCTCAAAGGAGACCAAGCTCTGGCAGATGAGAGAGGTGCACACATAAATGTACTCCATACCAGGACAGAAGGGATAGAAGGATATGGGATGCAGCTAAATATGGAATTAGTAAGCCACAAGGTCCACACTGGGACAGGGGTATTGCAGTGCGGATTGCTTTAATCCATTATACTTGTAAATGTTATTTTCCTCTAAATATGTACAGAACTTCCCACAGCCACTGCTAAAAATTAATGAATAATTTTATGAGGCAAGCAAGCCATTGATGTAGGATTCAGTCCCATAATAAGGCTACTCCAAATGTTCTCTTATACTAGTAATATCCTATATATTTTGTCTTTTGTGAAAGTGCCTTACTAGTTAAAATTGCATATATTGCAATACAAGTCTAAAAGGGAAAGTTCACACATTGTTGCAGTAATGGCTTCTAACAAAGTATACCTACCAAGGAGCCCTTGAGTGGTCTCCTCCCACATTGGCCAGGCAACTTGTTTTGGCCACTGAGACATGATCAAATAGGACTTGTGCCTTGTTCCTTGCTCTCTTGGACTTCTGCCCTGAGACTACTATGAAGAAGCCTGGTCCAGCCTACTTAAAGATGAAAGATCCCAAGGAGAGAACGGCTTGCCATCCCAGCTATGCAACCCCCAGTTAAATTCAGCAACATGAGTGAACCCAAGCAAAGCCAACCAAAAACAACCCACCCAACTCCAGAATCTCAAGCTATGAAATGTTGTTGTTTTAAGTTCCTAAGTGTTGAGGTGGTTTGTTATACAACAAAAGATAACCCATACGCATGTCACTTCTAGACATTTCTACAGTTACAATGTCTTGGGGAAATTCGCCCAAGAATCAGTATGCTTACCAGTGTTTTTCTGTCATGAAGCATTCATTTGAAGTCACTATGTCTAAGTTTAGCAGAATATTACATTTTATGTAAATGCCCTCTCTCAGAGTTCTTCATTGAATTGGTTACTGAGCCTGGTGCTGTTTAAAATCCTTTTGCAGCCAACATAACAATGAGCTAGCAAAATCAGCTTGTCAGCTACCAAAAGCTTTAAACAACTTCTCAGAACTCCAACAATAGGTACCCTAGAAGTTAGGTGTGTTTATCTCTCCCACTTTATTGTAAGCTCTTTAATGACAATTAAAATGATTGACAAGGTTTCATCATAGATCACAAAACAACTGAGAAGGAAGTGAAGTCAGAGACCATCTAATCTACCACCTCATTTTCTAGATGAGGAAACTGGGGCTGAGAGATGATTAGGGCCTTACAAATTCCCAGGCTCCTGAAGCCAGCTCAGAACAGAACTGGGTTGACCAATTCAAAGTTTTTTTACACTGTTTTTTTATATTTGTTACTATTTAAAATATTCTTCCCTTGCCCAAATCATGTCTCCAGCTTTGCATTTAGCATAAAATCTGAAGTGTGGTGTGTGTGTGTGTGTGTGTGTGTGTGTGTGTGTGTGTGTTACTGGGGATGGAACCCAGGGGTGTTCTACCCTTTAGCTACCCCCCAGCCCTATTTTGTTTTTGTTTTTGTTTTGTTTTGTTTTGTTTTAATTTTGAAATATGGTCTTGCTAAGTTTCTGAGGGCTTCGATAAGTTCCTGAGGCTGGCCTTGAACCTGTGATCCTCCTATCTCAGCTTCCCAAGTACTGGGATTATAGGCATGTGCCACCATGGCAAATCTAAACTCTTAATGTGGCCTGACAGCCCTATGAGTTCTGGTGAAATTACTCCTATAGAGGTGTTATTTCCTCTCTGCCCCTTAGCACATTCTACCTACAGCCTTTCTGTTCCCCAAACCAGCAAACTCTTCTCCACTTCAAGCCCTTTGCACATGCTGTTCTCTCTGTAGACCTGCTGTTCTCCAAACTCTCCATTTTGCTAAATCCTATTTATGAAAACCCACTAGAGTTCTGTGGTTGCAAGCAACAGAAAGTAATTGAGGGGATAGTGTAAACGAAGAAACTGGTGAACAAAGAAGTAGCTCACGATCCCTTCAGCCACATTTCAGAAATGTCAGAACCAGGACAGCTCAGGAATCTAAGGAGAACACACACTCTGTCAAGGTTCAGCTACTGAAACAGTTGTCTCTCCTCCAAATTCTGAGCCCTAGAAGGAAATTGGCTTGGCCTAGCTTGGTCACATGCCCTTCCTCAGCCAGCAGAGAGTGGACACCTTGAATGGAAGCCCCAAAGATAATCATCAGGGTGTTGCTACAGGACAAAAGGGAAGTTGATCAGGGCTGACAAAAACAATGAATGTCCACTATGTAATCTCTCAGGCCTTAGCTTAAATGTCACTTTCTCAGGGAAGCATCTCTTAACCACTCCATCTGTCACACTCTGTCATGATAGTCATTTTTTTCACTATTCTCATCACATTTTCTACTTACGTATCATGTGTTCATTTGTTTCTCTCATATTGTCCCACTTTAAGAGGAGGAACTCTGCTTGTCTGCCCTCTACTCCATCTTTACTACCTAGCACAGAGCCTGGTGCATGACAGACTTTCAGCAGTTATTGAATTAATTAATTAATTAATTAATGACTCAGGCCTTATGATTCTTCTGACTTAGTCCATGTATCACTAACTTTGTAGGAATGGACAAGAAAAGGCAAAGAATATGGTGAGTATAGGTTGTAGATTTGCTCTGCTGGGTCTTTGTGTAATGTTGTATAAAAGACAAGGACTCACACTCAGGAGAGATAAGGAAACACCACTCTATGTGTCAGAAATGAGCCATGTTGTACTATGCTTTTTTTTTTTTTTTTTTTTTGCAGTACTGAGGATTGAACTCAGGGGCATTCTACCTCTGAGCTACACCCCCAGACCTATTTTTCATTCTTTATTTTGAAACAGGGTCTCACTAAGTTGCGGAATACCTCATTAGGTAGCTGAGGCTGGCCGCAAACCCGGATCCTCCAGTCTCAGCCTCCCAAATGCTGGGATTACAAGCATGTGCCACCACACCCGGCTTTGTACTATGCTATTCTTAAGGGACAAGTTAAAGAACATTTGCAGAAGGAACCCTCAAGACTGAAATTGGGTTCATGGCCCAGCTGTGGCTGCTGAGAACTGAGGCAGCAGTGTATGCTCATGAACCTGCTCCTTCGGCCTCCGCTAATGCTGGGTGGTCCTGTCTCTATAGCAGGAGCCCCAGACTCATCTGCGGATGGCTGCAGGTCCATGCAGAGGTTCTCACCACTTGGATAAAATGAGAGTAATAAGAGCAATATAAAGCTAAATATGTTCACTCTTAGTATCAATGAGTATTCTATTTGTGATAGTTTGGGTATTGGGGGTTTTGTTGGGGTCATTTGGGGGCAAGATAAAAATGTGAAAACTTATTTCCCCCAAAAGTGTTTTTGTAATATTACTGGTTTATGAAACCTGAAAACCTAAGAACTTACCACTTTACAGTCTCAGAGACCTGGGCAAACCCTGCAAGGGCTTTAGTCCCATCTGTAAATAAACTGTTGATGCTATAACCATCAGCATATCAGCTATTGTTTTAATCATGGAGCCCTAGCCTGTTTCCTTTCCTGCTGCAAGATCTACTTGGCTGTCATATTAGCTCCACTGATTAGAGCAGGAGGCTATAGAGGCTTCACTCTCAGGCTAGCATCTGGGCCCCAGGCTCTTTCCTGTTAGAAACAGAAACCTGGACTTGAAGTCTGTTCAATGACCATGAGAGTGTGTGTGTACACATATGTGTCTGTGCACACACTTAGGTGCGTGTGTGTACTCATGCAGAGAGAGCCCTTAGGCCATCAACTATAGGAGAACTACTTAATCCTAAGATGATATATTTTTAACTCCTGTTTTACAAAGGAGGAAATCACAACTTGTAGCATTCAAGTATTTCACCTCAAGCCTGGCTGAGTACAAAGGTTAAATACTAAATCCACCTCTTTATTAATGATGCAGGTGATCAGTTGGTGTTAGTTGAAGTTAAATCTGCTATAAATTCCAAAATCCAACATCATGAAAGACTCTTCCAGAAAGTTGTCTTCCCTAAGCCAAGAAAGGAAACTATCTGGCTTCTTGTAGTTGGAAAGTCGTATGGCTTTAAGCTCTGTACATTTACATTTACACCGGAAGCTACTCATTTCACATGCTTAGCTGGAATCTGAGTTTCACAAAGAAAACTATTGTGTAAGTATCAAGTGGTATAATGAAAATGTCTTTTCCTCACTAGTAGTAATATATTTTTAACAAGGACTTTGAACAAAATTATAGCCACTCCATTCTGCAGTGAAGGTAAGCCCAGTCATTTTCACAAAGCTCTAAAATCCCATGTAAGGAAAAGTTTTAAGAGCTTGGCTTTCATCTTTACAAAGGCAATGGAGCACTAATGAAAAGTTCAACTGAGATCTTCATGCTCACTGGCTCTGACTTCCTGGAATTTAAGTCCAAAGGATGGGAAGCCTACCCCATCTCTACTGCCAAGCATGTTCTCAAGCCAAGAACACCAGTGGATGCTTGAAACTCAATTTCTTCACAACCTTCTCCCTGCTGGCAAATGTTAAGTTTCTATTTCAGGAGCAATAAGAGCGTCATTAACTTGCCTGTCTTCATGCTCGTCTAACTCCTTTCAAGATTTCAGGGGTTTTTGCTTGGGAAAGTAGGACCACACCAAAACCACAACCCCCCAGAGTCCCATTAAAAGCAGAACTGTCAGCATGCTTAAAATGGAACAGGAAGCCCCATCTTTATTTCATAGGTTGTAAATAGTCTACTAACGTTTTTAAATTCCAAACTAAAATATAGCACTTCTTAATTACCTTAATTTTCAGCCACAATAACCCACAAGATTTCCATCAGTGATTCATCTACCAGCTGTCCCTTTTGTTCTGCCACACTTTTAACATCAAAAGGTGTTTCCTAACAACTATGTCCTTGTCCCCAACTGAGTTTCACCATCATCAGAAAGCAATGATAAAAGCCCAGCACAGTGGCACATGGCTATAAGTATTTGGTAGGCTGAGACAGGAGGATTGCAAGTTTGAGGACAGCCTCAGCAATGTAACAAGCCTCTCAACAACCTAGCAAGATCCTGTTTCTAAACAAAAAATAAAAAAGGGCTGGGGGTATAGTTCAGAGATAAAATACTCCTGGGTTCAATCCCTGGTGCCACAAAAGAGAAAAGAAAAAGAAAGTAGGCAGTGATTTCAGTCTGTGCTTAACTCTTCAATCACCTCGCATACATTTACCGAGCACCTAGCATATGCAAGGCATTGAAGTTTATGGATACAGAGGTCAGCATAAAAGATAGTCCTTGCCAAGAGTGGTGGCCCATGCCGGTAATTCCAGTACTTCGGAGGCTGAGACAAGAGGATCACAAGTTTGACTCTGGCTTCAGCTGGAAACAGCAAGACCCTGTTTCAAAATTTTTTTTAAAGTTTTTTTTTTTTTAAGGATTGGGAGTGTAACTCAGAGGTAGAATGCCCCTGGGTTCAATCCCCAGTACAAAAAAAAAAAAAAAAAAAAAAAAAAGACAGTCCTTTCCTTCCCTAGAGAAACTCACAGACCAATAGAGGAGAAAATAAGCATATAATTATAACTTATGTTACATGTGATGAAGGAAAAGAACAAGATTGTATTAAAAAAAGCTTAATAAAGGAAACTAGTTTTAAATTCAGAAATCATGGTATACCTTTCTGGAAGTGATCTCAAAGCAAAACCAAAGAGATGAATAGGAACTGACCCAGCGAAGAGCCTGCTAGACATGGTCCTCCTCACCCAAGCTTTCTGTATCTCTTGGACAATGGCCAGGACAAGGAGTGTAACTTCTCAGTATCAGAGTGGGGGCCTAAGGCCCTGTCTTCCCATAGGTATAGAAGCAGGTCAGGGACTCCTCCAGGTTCTTCAATCAGGCTACCTTCTCCACCCAACCCACACTCAGCTCTCTGAACCCTTGACTCACCTCCATTGCAGTGCTTAAGTTAGCACCCCATGTGAGTATCATTTACGTTAGCACTGCAGGTGAGTGTTTTACTGGCTCCTGGGATGTACAGCCTCCACACCTACCCTGCAAACTCCTAGAGATCAGGTGGTTCTGTCTCATTCTCCTTTAATAATGCTCATGGGGCCTTGTAGAGAGTCTGACTCAGCCATTGTTCAATGAACACCTGTTTAGTGGAATTGAATTTCATCTCAACGTGTAGTAGTGCGTCAAACATCTGATGTGAATTGAGAGCCAAATTAGACTCCGTGAGTATGCTCCAGAACTGCAGAGATTTTTTTTTTAATGGAATGAAGGTCACTGATGCAGAAGCACTTCCTGAAGCTTCAAGGAATCCATCCAGCTTGTATGGCATTCGCTGACTGGCTGAGGCTACGGTACTCAGTTCTGAAACTCCTCAACTGTATGATGCAACACTGATCAACACTGATTCAGCATCCGTTTACTTCTGGGACGGAGGAGAGGGTCTGCTTTCAATACACACATATACAAATGTTCCTTGACTTACAATGGGGTTACATCCTCATAAACTCATTATACGTTGAAAATATCGAAAGTCAAAATGCATTTAATTCAGCTGACCTACCAAACATCATAGTTTAGCAACACAGAATACTGCTGAGTATCTGTGATCTGATCACAAATCACTGGGAACTGTGGCTTGCTGCTGTTGCCCAGCATTGAGAAGGAGTACCATTCTGCATATGGCTAGCCTCAGAAAAGATTAAAACTCAAAATTTGAAGTACAGTTTCTACTGAATGCATATCACTTTTGCACTATCATAAAGTCAAAAAATTGTGTAAGTCACCACTATCTGTATTGAGAGCTGTACTCTGGTTTCAGAAACATTAAAATATGTCAAATTGCCAAATACAGTGGTGCATGGTTGTAATCCCAGAGACTCAGGAAGTTGAGACAGTCCTCAGAATGCAAGTTCGAAGCCAGTCTGGGCAACTTAGTGAGACCCTGTCTCAAAATAAAAAGGTCTGGGGATATAGCTCAGTGATTTAGTGACCCTAGGTTCATCTCCAATACTGAAATAAAATTTTCAAAGTCAAATATTAAGAAAAAAATCAGTACTCATCACAACTTTTCATGAGACTTAAAGTAAACTCTGTTTTATCTTCCACTTGCTTCATGTTCACACCATTTTTTTAAACAATAGCTCCTCAAATTCCTTTTGGGCCAGGCATGCAAGTGCACACCAGTAATATCAGTAATTGGGAGACTGAGATAGGAAAATCACAAGTTCAAGGCCATCATAAGCAACTTAGCGATACCCTGTTTCAAAATAAAAAATAAAAACAGCTGGGGGTGTAGCTCAGAGGTAGAACACCTCTGGGTTCAATCCCTAGTTCCACCAAAAAAAAGTTCCCTTGAGGAAATTAATCTTTCTTACTAAATGCAATCTACTAGGTATGTCATCAAGTGTCTAGCTTTCCTCTAGTGAAGTGACAGACACCTGACCCAAGGGTCATTCAGACATATAAGCAATGATCAGAGTGTTGAAAGCCTGGCTGCAGATGGAGCTTACTCATTCCAGGCCTGGGATGCAGATAAAACTGTCCAGAGGTTCTGCTACAAGGCCTCTCCACAACTGCATGGTTCCAGAGTGAATTTCCATTACTTACAGCCAAAGAATCCTATGTGGAGAGTGCTATTGCCTGTGGGTGCACCTAGAGCTAGACCTCTCAACCTGGAGTCCATGGACTTGGAAATGGTCCATGGATGATTGTCAGAGCATTGCCAGACATGCTATATTTTTACATGTGTAAATAAGTGGACTTTCCTGGAGAGATTATCTCAGATTCTCAAAGGGGTTCATGGCTAAAAAATGGGTTAGAAGCCATCTATCTCAGAGCAAATGTTCTTAACCCGGGTCTATAAATGAACCTGGATGAGGATAATTTTTATTTTTATTTTCACTAACTTCCATTCATGTTCCCTTAATTATGAATGCAGACAACTAACCACAATATTAGCAATTCCTGTGGCTCTTCCACTAACAGAAATCAGGTATTTCCATATCACATTATAGTGTTACAGATATCTCAAAACATAATTTACACCTCTCACTACTTTAAAATTACAGTATTATTAGATCCACAGCTAGATTTCATTATTCAACATGTTAATAAAGAAGCATATATATTACTTGATCACCAAATACTTTAATATTTTATAACTGCATCTCAACATAATTGGCTTCCTTTGTAATCTCGCGCTTTATTTTATTCCAAACATTACTCTGAAAGGAGGTCTAAGAGGACTAATTCTCCTATATTGATTTTACAAAGGTAGGGTCTATCTGGTAGTTCCCCTTCTTTCAACAACCTAGCATCTTGACTCCCAGCAATTCAACCTCTGGATTCTTCTTAAGTAGTAGGTATTGCAATAGGTCCAGAGAAACAAACTTATACAAACTATACAACAGGAACTGAAGACTGAAGGAGGGATGGAGGTAGGAGAGAGAGAGAGAGAGAGAGAGAGAGAGAGAGAGAGAGAGAACAGGTAAATCCATTGAAAGAGCAAATTAGTGGCTATAAGGGTTTAAGGGAGGGGAAATGGGAGTAGCTACTTAATGGAGAAATTGACCTCTTTGGTCATAGATTTCCTATTGGAATGGTGAAAGTGTTTCGGAGTTAGAAAGAGGTGATGCTGCTAATATACTTACATCACTGAATTGTACACTACGAAAGGGTTCATTTTAGTGTTGTGGGAATTCTATCTCAATAAAACAAAATAAACTAAGAAATAAATAATAGAAAAATCCATAACAAATTGTCCTGAGAATTATTCAAAAACCCATTTAGGTGAATGAAAAAAATTCCAAAATTTAATGGTACTTTGTTTCCCTCTCCCCCCTTGGCCCACCCTCCCCTCAAGTTATTCATGCACACTGTAATTTTAGATCACTTATGAAATTGCTAATGTGTGCTTTAGCCTACACATTAAATTCTGGTTTACACTTATGCATATTAAAACACACCACTAAATACTCATCTGACAAGCTATATTTTAAACCTCAAACTAGGTTTTATTGTTCCTGGATGCATTTTTTTTAATATACCTACTAAATTTCTCCTGGACTGAAGAATGACTGGCATTGATGGTTGGGAAGGGAGAAGGATGGTGTCTCTCACTTCCACCCCACACGTTCTGCCCCTACTGGGGTATATAGGGATTGGTAGCCCTACTGCCTGCTGGCTCTGAAGACATTTCTGGAAAAGATTTCAAACATAATCTCACTGCTGCCAGCAGGGTCCAAGAGTATTTGCTTTGCACTCTGAACTTCAGCATACTCCATCAGCATATACAGTCCTCTCCAGGCTCGTTGGAGCAGGCGTGGGTTAACATTTCTCAAGGCCCTCTCTCTGCTTTCTCCATCTTCCCCTCTTTGCCAGGGTTTTCAAGTTCCTTTTCCTGCTCACAAACCTTAGCTGCCCCACACAGCCTGACAGATAGTGTCCAACCACTTCAGCCCAGGAAGGAAGGAGTAGTGTTTTTTGAGGGCCTGGATAATACTAAGCTTGCGTATCAAGTGTCCTGTTTGACTTTATGATGAACTGCAAGGCCTTTTATGGAGATTTGGAGATTTGGAGATGACAAAAGCAGGTGCCAGTTTCCCTGCCTCCTTCCTTTCCAACTTTTTCTCTACCACTTCTATACTCTGTTTAGCTGGACGGGTCCCCTGCTCACTGTCTGACTGTGTCACATCTCGTACACAAGATGCCTCTGACTAAAATGCCTCTCCCCTACATATTCCAAATCCTATCCATTCCTTAAGGTTTGCCTTAAATTACCCCATCTCCAAAAAGCCTTCTCAGACCCTCTTCTCTCCCTCTTCTGAACTCCCATTTATTATGACAGCATTTACTGCACATACCAAGGTACTGCCTCCTCCACTGAACAATAAACTCCCTGGGGGCAGGAACTGTGTCTTATTCCTCTTCATATTTACTGCAGCACCCAGTAGAATCGAGAGCTGGAAATTGCCTAATTCTCTCAATCAGCCAGAAATTGATTTTCCCCCCTTGGGCCAAAACATCAATCCTTTTCCCCAGCTTCTATGTGTCTCTCTGTCCCTTCCCACCCCTAGCATCATCTGATAGGGCTTCCAGTGGTTCTATCCAGCCTGCCCTAAGCAGACAAACCTGTCTTTCTAGGGCTTCTTCCCTGCTATACCACCTCTCCAAGATGTAGCCTGCAGCCTTTGTAGCTAGAAGATGAAAAGAGTCTCCCCCCCCCCCTTTATACGTCTAAATGACATTATCCTTTCCAGGCAGGGACTTTGGGAAAAGTCATAGCAAGTAAAATATGCCCGCATACTCAGAAAATGAGCAGGTCGTTCCCGTTCTCCAGATGTCTAATGGCTGCTGAGTGGGTAGCATGTGAACTGGGTTGGCAGGAAGATTGGGGTTCACTGGCATTAAACACACACAGGAAAGGACAGGGGCCTTGGGATGGGGGACATGGATAGAAGGCACAGATGCCCATGAGAGTCCAGGGACTCCAAGAGTCCCCAACCATGTCCCTTTGGTCTTATAATGGTTTCTTCTTTTATGATAAAAATTCCTAATATTTTAGTTCTTCTCTGTTCTAGATTATGTGCTTAGCTAATTTGCAACAAAAAAATTTTTTGTTTTCTTCTTTTTCTACCTCTTCTTCTCTCACAATTTCTATAACTGCCTTATTTTTTTTTTCAGGGAAAGTATGTGGCAGGGAAGAAAATGGAGATCAGCCTTTGTTTTCTAAAATATCTGTCCTTTGAAGACCCAAAGCGAAGGTCATATTGGCTTATGAAAGAGGTTAGAGGGAGCATGGACTCCCTGAATAGCCTGAGTGTGTGGGGAGAATGAAGGATCCTCCAAAGACCAGACAAAGTCTCAAGGCCAAGACAAAAAAAAGAAGGAGGCAGTAAGTAGCCCACCATGGTGGTGCATGCTTGTAATCCCAGTACATGGAAATCCGAGACAGAAGGATCACAGGTTTGAGGCCAGCCTCAACAACTTAGCACAACCCTCAGGAACTTACCAAGACTCTGTTTCAAAATAAAACGGGTTTGGTGTGTAGCTCAGGGGTAGAATGCCCCTGGGTTCAATTTCCAGTACCAAAAAAAAAAAAAAAAAGGAGGAGGAGGAGAAGGCAGTAAGATCCCAGAGAATAGTGGCTATGAAGTCACACGTTCAAATGCCTTCAAAGGACCAGGAAGGTACTAGAAATGAATAAATGAGTAATACTGGTGGATAAACAAAAGGAAGTGGTAGAGACTATGCTTTCCTGAGGTTGTATGCTTTAGGTGTGTTAATGTTGTTTAAAAACCTAATCACCTAATCTACCCAAAAGAAAGGAAACCAAACTATCAGACCAACGCATGTGTATCTATGTTTATAGCTGCACAGTTTACAATTGCCAAACTATGGAACGAGCCAAGATGTCCATCAACAGATGAATAGATTACAAAACTATGGGATATGTACACAATGGAATTTTACTCAGCCTTAAAGAAGAACAAAATCATGTTATTTGCAAGGAAATGGAGGGAACTGGAAAACATTATGTTAAGTGAGATTAGTCAGTCACAAAAAGTAAAAAATTGAATGCTCTCCCTAATATGTGGAAGCTAGGGAGAAAATGGGACATAAAAGGGACTCCAGATGAAGGAGAATTCTTAGGTGAACAAAGAATTTGATTTAACGGAAGGTGATGGGGGGAGGTGGGGACACCCTAATGAGCATGATGTACTTACAAGGTCAATCACTAAACTGACCTTGAGAAGGAGGGAGAAGGAGGGAGGGGGGTGGAAATTGGGGAAGGGTTAATGAGAAATTTGTGCATGGATGTCTTTACCTATACTAGCTTGTACCCAACAAAGATGTGTGATTAACCCTGTTGTAAAAAAAAAAAAAAAAAAAAAAAACCTAAACACTGGCCTGGTCAAATAAACACATCCCTAGGCTAAATTCCAACCCTTGGCAATCTCTCAATCTAACTAGTTGTGATGGTCTTGTAAATGATTTTTGTACATAAAACAAGAAATAAAAACTACAGACAGCCTCTAGTTCCAAAAAGGGCTGTATAGACAGTGGAAAACTCTGTGAGTCAATTATCTAGGGAAAGAGGAATCATCCCTCCATATCAGACACCTATGGAATGTGAAAGTGCTGAAACTGTAATCCAGTCCAGGGAACCAGCAGAAAAAATACAAGAATGACTTAAGTACCCCTTTCCCGGTTACTAGCTTAGTGGAAAGGAGTGGTTTATGCAAAATTAAAGAGCTAAAATATTTATGTATAGAGTCACAATTGCTATAACTACAAACATTGAAGGATTTATGTGGGTTAATTCTATTTGCCATACATTCACGGTGTGTCTACTATATATTCCTGCTGTGTATATTTGTCTCTTACATGGATAGTGGTTTGAGCTGTGCTCTAATGTATTTGTGTCATTTGAGTCTTGGAATAAATAAGGCCATAGCCCCATGTTCAGATGTGATCCATGTGAAAGAATAGATATTTCAGTGCTGGTGGTCCTGAAATCAGTGAATCCTGGAAGAGAAGGTGGAGAATTGGAAGACAAGACTTAGACTTGGGTAAGGAAGAACGTCTCCCTTTCTCTGGGTGTGGCTCTCTTGAGCTCAGGCTCCTAGTTGTTTAGAAAGGCTTGCATGTCCTCCTTAGTGGGATGTGAGAGCTATTTAGAGTTGGACAAGGGAGGCAAACCTGGATGGGTTCCACAAGGATGGGCAAGTGCGGGTGATTAAAAAAAAATTTTGTCTTATGAATCAACCAGTATTATGAATATAAGACTCTTATAAGTCTTATTAATATAATGCTCTTATATTATCCCCTAAACCCTAATTTAAATACAGTTATTTTGGAAGATATTAAGATAAGAGTTTTGGCCCACCCTTAGCGTAATGAGGTAAAACTTTGATGCCTTCTAAGGTCATCACAGTGGTGGAGGAGCAATAAACAACATTCTCAAGGAGACAGCGATCCTGGAGAAACAAGTGTAAAGGCATTGTAGAGATCCTTTTTCAATTGCCAACGTTGGGGGATCCCAGAGCTTTAGTATGATGTGTCCTAAAAGAAATTTAGACTGTTTCCGAAAAACAAGAATTACTTCCCACAGCGGGTGGGAAGAATCAGGAAAGATCTGAGAAGCATTTTGAGGTATAAACCAAATGTTAATGGCAAAGGTTAACTTGGAAGGGTGTTTCAAGTGGAGCAAAGACAAAAATGTAGACCCAGGAGAGCACCCTTTGCTTAGGGAAGAGTAAGCTATACCATTTGGCTACACTACAGAGACATGAACAGAGCTGAGCCTGGAGAAATAATTGGGGTCACAACATGGCAGGCTCCAGTTGCAAGGAAAGAAGGTTGGTCTTAATCAGAAGATGAGGGGAAGCTGTATAGTTTTGAGGTTTCTTATTCACAGATAAGCATTCCAGGTAGTTTAAATACCAGATAAAATTAATTAAAAGGTATTGCAGATTTGCAGTTGAAAGATGAATAAATTCTGGAGACCTAATGTATAGCATGGTGACTACAGTTAATGATAACACTATATACCTGAAATTTGCCGAGAGAGTAGATCTTCCGTGTTCTCATCACATACAAAAATGTAACCATGTCATGTGATTGCTAAGCCAGTTTACTTGGTTGTCGTGATTATATTACAACGCATACATGTATCATAGCATCATATTTTATATCTTGAACATACTACGTTTATTTGTCAACTGTACCTCAACAAAATTGAAAAATATTGGATAATTAGGGCAATAAATATTGAGATTTGGGGTAATTTACAGAAACTCCAGAAGGGCAGAGAACAAAGATTGGAGAATGTGCAGCTAAATCATCCTGTGTGGTAATTTTATGAAGGTCTGCAGTTGTCACCATCAGGCACTAGACACTCCATCTCCATCTCCAGGAAATGGACTCCATTCAGCATAGTTCACCTCTTAATCTATGTCTGCCCCAGAGGAATCTATTGATAGAGCAAAGATCATGTTCCTGCACTCCAGCTGCAAAGGAGGCTGGGAAAGTGGGTGTCTGTTATCCACCCTGGGAAGGCAGGACCCCTAATGTGCAAACTTCATTAGATATAGGAAGGCTTTCAGAAGAGGCTGAGTAGTCATGAAGCACAGGAAAGATCACTATAGTTGCCAATCAAGTTCATCAAAGAGAATAAGCACAATCCAAGCACTGTTGAGAAGATAAATTAGGTGTAAGGTGAATAAAGCCCACATATTTTCTGGGAAGATGGACCCCACTGGGGAAGGGTAAAGAAAACCAGATTGGATAGTCCTTATTCAGTTTCTATAGAAGACTAGTTGTTGCTCTGGGAACATTTTGACAGGTGCAGAGAGTCAGAAGAGCAGGACAGTAAGTCAGAAGTAAGGTAGAAGAGTAAGGAAGTGTCTACAGGGGGAAAGAATGAAAATGAGTAGAAAGAGAACCCTGAAAGCATTTGACAGAAGTCAGTCTGACCAGCTCCTGAGATGGGCAAGCTCAAGCTGAGCCCAGCACCAGGCCACGGGAACCCAGCTCTACAATGGTGGGCCAAACATGTGAGTTTAGACAAGTGACTGATACCTGGGGGAACCACAGGCGCCCATCCAGGACAAAGCTCCAGTCAGCCTTTTTCAGAAGGGAAGGATAGGAATGGTCTTAAAAACTAGACAGAGGAACCTGGTGCAGTGGCACATGCCTGTGATCGCAGAACTCGGGAGGCTGAGGCAGGAAGATCACAGGTTTGAGGACAGCCTCAGCAATGTGGTAATTCTCTTGGCAATCTAGTAAGACCCTGCTTCAAAATAAAATAGGACTGAGATTCTAGCTCAGATGTAGAATGTCCCTGGGTTCAATCTCCAGTACTCCCCAGTACCAAAAAAGGGACTGCAGGACTAAGCAGTGTCAGTATAGAGAGGTCTAGTTATGAGAGAGGGCCTGAGAATCAGGATCAAGGCAGAAACACATCCTGCTGCAAAGATAAAAATCAAAGTCTTCAAAGGTAGATTTTCAGGTTTGTTTATTTTTATGGTGATAAAACACACATATCATAAAACTTATTTCATCCAACCTAAAGTATACAATTTAGTGGCATTAAGTACATTCACAGCACTTTGCAACCATCACCACTATCTTGTTCCAGAACATTTTCATCACCACAAATGGAAACTCCACACCTGTCAGTCAGTCAGTCTCCATCCCCCCTCCCACCAGGCCCTGGTGACCACTAATCTGTTTACCATTTCTACAGGTCTGCCTACTCTGGAGAGTTCATATTTATAGGAAATCATAATGTACCCTTCTAGCTTCTTTGCATGTGGCATAATGTTTTGAGTTTTGTCCATGTGGTAGCATAGAATGATTACTTTTATGTGTCAACTAGACTGTGTCACTGGATGTCCAGGTTAATCAAAATATGAGGGTGTGTCAGTAAGGGTGTTTCTGGGTGAGATTAATACTTTGATTGGTAGACTGAGGAAGGTAGATTGTCTTCCCCATCGGGGAGAGCCTCATCCAACCCACTGTAGGTCTGAGAAGAACAGAAAGGTGGAGGAAAGGAGAATCTGCCTGAATGTCTTCCAGCTGAGACTTCCATCTTTTCCTGCCTTTGGACTTGCATTCAGACCACAATTTATACCATGAATTCTCCTGGTTCTTGGGCTTTTAGAATAGGTCTGAAACTACACCATTGGCTTTCATGGTCTCCAGCTTGCCAACTGCAGAACTTGAGATTTTTCAGCCTCCACGATTGCATGAGCCAGTTCTTCATTTCTCTCTCTCTCTCTCTCTCTCTCTCTCTCTCTCTCTCTCTCTCTCTCTCTCTCTCTCTCCTCCTTTCTCCTCTCTTCTGTTTTTCTGGAGAAGTCTAACTACATAGTTTGTATCAGCATATATATATATATATATTATATATATTTGGTACTAGGGATTATACCCAGGGGCATTCTACCTCTGAGCTACAAACGCAGCCCTTTTTTAATTTTGAAACAGGGTCTTACTAAGTCATTGAGGGTCTCTCTAAGTTTTTGATGTTGGCCTGCTATCCTCCTGTCTCAGCCTCCCAAGCAGTGGGTTTACAGGTATGTGCCACCATGCCCAGCTGTGTCATACTTTATTGCTTTGATGGATGAATACTATTTGATTATATGGCTATACCACATTTTATTTGTCCATTCATCAGTTGATGTACAATTAGGTTATCTCAAGTGCACCAGGATTTTAATCAGGTAGCTGGATCAAATCCCTTACTCTCTCCAAGCACTTGTTTCATCACAGGTGAAATTATGAGTATTAAATGAAATAAAACATGTAACTGCCTAAAATAGAAAGGGAAACCAAAAAGCAATCAGTAGGTTAATTATCTTTATTGGAACTGGGCCCAGATCAGAGTGAGCCCAGCAGCAGTGTAACTTGCAGTGGATCAGGGTTCCTTAAATTCCCCCCTCAAATCAGAACGGGGTCTAAGGCCAGGACAGAGTGAACATCTGAAGGTAGAGAACAAAAGGTCTTAGTGCTAAGGGAAGAAACTGGTCCCTTCCTCATCCTCTTACCTCTCCCTAATGCACATGCTTGGGGAATTGGGGCTTCTGAATCAGAGCCCCCAAACATGGCTAAGTCCCCATTTTACAATGTCTTAGGCCATTAAGTATTGCAGGGAAATACCTCACATTTAGACTGTTACAAATACACGTATATTTGAAACCTAGGCATACACTACCATCATACCCAGTCTTAAAAATAAGTACTCTTTAGGTTTATTTACAACTTTTCTTCATATTATTCCATAGCATGCACTCACATCATATAAAACTTGTGAAAAAATAACACCTATCATTCCCTAAATCACAGTCATTTCAGAAGTTTACACTTGCTTTCATTTTTTAGCATTCTATAACTGTAAATGTCCTCCTCTCCTGGGTGTCATAAAAGACTACATGAAAAGTGAGTTTAAATGTACTGAGTTTTCTTTGCTAATGGCACATATGTTGAATTGCTTACTCCACATTCAGGGGTAATCAGTTCAATAGCCACTCCAAGAGCACTGGCCTAGTGGTCACAAGGTCTCCATGGAGCCATGGACATGTCCTTAACTTCTCTGAGCCTCAGTTTCTTCAACTATGGAATATATCTGTTGTGGGATAACAGGATCCCACTGGTGGGTCCTTGGCCTCCGTGATAAAAAGAATTTTAACACATGCCAGTCAGGAACAAAAGGCAGGTATTTATTCAGGAAAATAAGGGTACAGGTAAACGGCTTCCGGGGTATGTGCAGGAGAGAGAGCTTTTCAGTCTATCCAGTCCTTATATCGATTTTCCAAGAGGGGGTTGGCACAGAAGAAGTCCGGACCTCCTCCTCACAGGTATAGGTGGTCGTCCAAAGGAGGGTGGGCACAGAAAAAGTTGGATCCTCCTCCTCCTCAGGTTTCAAGATGGATCTGACCTTGGCCCTGAATCTCAGGTGTCCTTGGCCCTGAATCTCAGGTGGGGGCAGGGATTCAGGGGATTAGGGTGTGGGACCTCCTAAGAACTTCCAAGGGGTGGAGTTAGCTTACGAACTCTCCAGATTTTAAAACTACCCTTTTCCTTTCCTTCCCAATGTCTCCTTCCTGCCTAAGTTTTATTCCTTTCTACTCTACCTCATCACATCCATTCAGCAACACTCTCTGAGGCCCACAGTGGGCTAGGCACTCTTCCAGACTCTGGGGACACAAAGGTGATATTCAGTCCTTACCCTCCAACATCCATGCACTAGTAAGAAAATCATAATACACTAACGCATACTATGTATCAGGAATTTCTTCAGATGTGTTCAGCTCAGTAGTTCCTTCCTTTATAATAGGCAGCATTTGAGAGGGTCTGGATGTTTACATCTCCCTCAAATTTATGTGCTAGAATCCTAACCCACAAAGTGAGGGTATCTAGAAGTGGGATCTCTGGGAAACAATTAGGTTATAAAGACTCATGAATGGGATTAGTGACTTTACAAAAGAGATCCAATAAAGACCCTGATCCCTACGGTCAATTGGAGTTACAGTAAGAAGACAGCCATCTATGAAAAGGTAGGTCCTTATCAAACACTGAACCTGCCAGCTGCTTTATCTTGAACTTCCCAGCTTCCAGAACTGTGAGAAAGAAAACTCTATTACTTTTAATCACCCAGTCTATGACATTTTGTTATAGCAACTGGATCACACTAAGAGTATTAGTAGAGAAACTATTATCATCTTCCTTAACAGATGAGGACACTAAAGCACAGAACAATTCAGTGACTTACCAAAGTCATGTGGCACCAGCTTTATAGAGTACACACGGTTAATCACCATGAGATTGTGCTTCAATATGCACTTACATAATAGAGCTCTCAAATAACACAGGAACATAGAACAGAGCAACTAATTTTCTCTGAGCAAAGTAACAAGAGGCATCAGTTGTGGCTACGTATCTCAGGCAAGAAAAATAAGTAGAATTTCACCTAATAGGGATGGGAGAGAGAAGCAGAGAGTGGAGAGACTAGCAGAACAAACATCTGGAGATATGGCATAGTCAGGGAC
This sequence comes from Graphiurus murinus, assembly GCA_004027655.1. Classification (NCBI taxonomy): domain Eukaryota; kingdom Metazoa; phylum Chordata; class Mammalia; order Rodentia; family Gliridae; genus Graphiurus; species Graphiurus murinus. The sequence continues at coordinate 5,598 of PVLC010000121.1, read as the reverse complement.
CTCAAAGAGGCTCCCAGTAAAAAGAGCAAGGCCATACATGTTAAAATGAGTAATGGGACACAGGTCTGCTCTTCAGTTCCTTTTAGTTCTTAATCCTGTGACTTACTTAAAATTTGTATCTACAACCTGTCACTTTAGGATGTGTGATGCTTACTTAAATGTAAACAACCGTGCTAGGGCTTAAGGAAGCACATGACTTTTAAACAATGGTCCTTTAACCAGATCATATAATGTGTGGTATATTTCAAAGTGCATATTCTGAATACGTGACATTACTGAACAAGCATGTTGAGCATTAATTCAGTGCACAGAATCCTCTGAATTCTACTACACTGCTTTGTGTAGGAAGGGCCTTCCATCTCCAGTCCAGGCCCCTGCTTCAGTAGGGTTTGAATCTAGTCATTCTGGTTTCCTAAGCCCTGCCCTACTTCCAGGATCAGTGCTTCCAGCACCAAGTCTCTCTTCATTAGTGGGATATGCACTACCCCTCCCCCCCATTTGCAGTCTAACCTTCAGCCTCACGCCCTCCACTCCTCCCCCTCCTACCTTATCCTCTCTACCCAAGCACCAGCCCACATCAAGCCACTGCAATCCAAGAGAATTCACCTGCTGCCTGCTTTGTCAGCCTTTCTTACAATTTCAGCAACTACTCACCTCATCATCCAGCTGTCTCTAAAACACAAATATGTGTCCCTGAGGTTCACCTAGGCCTAATTTTTTCTTTTCTTTCTTTTTTCGTGTGTGTGTTTGTGTGTGTGTGTGTGTGTGTGTGTGTGTGTGTGTGTGTGTGTGTGTTACTGGGAATTGAACCCAGGGATGTTCTACCTCTGAGCTACACCCCAGCCCTATTTTATTTTATTTTTGAAACAGGGTCTCACTAAGTTGCCAAGGCTGACCTCAAACTTGCAATTCTCCAATTTCCAGCCTCCTAAATACTAGTATCACAAGTGTGGGTCTCTGCTCTGGTCCTGCTTTTCTTATTACTGAGCCAGAAAAATGCATTTGTATCTAATGGCCATGTGAAGTTATAAATATTGACATGGGTAGGTGGTTACTGCTTACAAGAAATGTATAGGAGAGGGTTTTTTTTTTTTTACATATACATTTATATAATCATCCCCAATGTGTGGGGGGGGGGCGGATGAAATTCAGGGGCATTCTACATCTGAACTATATCCTCATTCCTTTTTATTTTTTTATTTGAAATAGGGTCTTGATAAACCACTAAGGCTGGCTTTGTACCTCCCATCCTCCTGTGCCCAGCTTATTACTATAAATTCTTATTTCACCAAATACATACTGAACACCTATTTCTTACACATGCTGGGCACTGGTGATAGAGTAGCTAGCAAGACATTGGTGTAGAAGCTGCCATTGCAGCCCTTACAAAACATCCTGAGTGGGGAAATAGAGAAACACTAGAAAAAAAAATAAATTTAACCATGAAAGGCTCCAATATGTTCCCAATAGCAAGAACCCATCAGCAGGAAAGGGTATCATAATTGAAGGAAGTTGCTTTGATTGGATGGCCAAGGACAGATTTTCCAAAGAAGTAATGTTACAGCTGACATCTAGTGGATGCACATGAGCCAGCCACAAGAAGGGCTGGAGCAAGAGCATCCCAGACCAGGGGACAGCATGCGCGAAGGCCCAGTGCAGGGGCCCAGAGCAGGGAAAGGGCTCCGTGAGTATTTGAAATAGGATGGAACAAGGTGCAACTGCTGTATAAGTTAGAAAGGAGATGAGATAAGGCTATGGTAAAGATTAAATGAGGGCAATATCTAAAGTACTTGGTGGAAACTCAATAAATACTATCTGTCCATCATCATCATCATCATCACCATCATCATCATCATCATCATCACCATCATATAGTTTCGAGAGATAGGAGATAGATCATGCAGGTCACTGCAGCCCAAGATAAGAAAGTTAGGATTTAATCTGAAAACACTTGCAAGTCATTGATGGGCTTTTAACATTTGAACAGGTGACATGGCCTGATTTATTGTTTTAAAGCATCCTTGGCCACTTTGTGAGAGGGATTATAGCAGGGTGCAGAGGACACAGGGAGATAAATCAAGAGGCCTTTATAAATAACTGGGGAAGGGCCAGGCGTGGTGGTGCACGCTTGCAATCCTAATACTTGGGAGGCTGAGACAGGAGGATCACAAGTTGAAGAACAGCCTCAGCAAGTAGTGAGACTGCCATCAACCTAGAGAAATGCTGTTTCAAAATAAAAAATAAATAAATAAATAAATAAAATATAGGGCTGGGGGTGTAGCTCAGAAGTAGAATGCCCCTGGGTTCAATCCCCAATGCCACAAAAAATAAATCAATAAATAAACAATAACTGGGGAAGGAACTTATAAAATGTTCAAACACCCATCTCTTATTTCGATCTACCACAGTTTATAAAAATGAAATTCAATGTGTTTTTGAGTCTGGTACACACTTTGGTTTTTTGTTTGTTTGGTTTGGTTTCATTGAACCAGAGGCATTGTACCTCTAAGCTACACCCCCAGTCCTTTTTATGTTTTGTTTTGAAGCAGGGTCTTGCTAGGTTGCTGAGAGTCTTGCTACATTGCTGAGGCTGTCCTCAAATCTGAGATCCTTCTGACTCAGCCTCCCAAATGCTATGATTATAGACATGTGCCGTCAAGCCTAGATTGCTACACACCTTTTTTTTTTTTTGCAGTACTGGGGATTGAACCCAGAGGTATTCTACCTCCGAGCTACACCTCCCAGTCCTATTTTGTTTTGAAACAGGGTCTCACTAAGTTGCAGAGAGCCTGATTAAGTAGCTGAGCCTGGTTGCAAACCTGGATCCTCCAGTCTCAGCCTCCCAAGTACTGGGATTACAAGCATATGCCACCCTGCCCGGCTTGCTACACACTTTTTTTTTTTTTTTTTTTTTTTTTTTTTTTGGTTTTTTTTGGTGGTACTGGGGATTGAACTCAGGGGCATTCTACCTCCGAGCTATACCCCCAGCCCTATTTTTTATTCTTTATTTTGAAACCGAGTCTCACTAAGTTGCGGAGTGCCTCACTAGATAGCTGAGGCTGGCCGCGAACCCGGATCCTCCGGTCTCAGCCTCCTGAATGCTGGGATTACAAGCGTGCACCACCACGCCCGGCTTGCTACACACTTTTGACAGAAGATATTTGTATATCTTCTTATGCCATTTTTAGTCATGGACAAATTTGTATTGCTCCCTGAAGAACCTCACAGGGTGTTTTCCAACACCAGTAACCAATTCTCTAATTCTCCAGGCAACAACTGGATATCCTAAAACTTAATTAAATTCTGACACATATGGAGTTAGCATCAGATCCCAGAAGTTAAAGATTCAGTCAAACAAAACTGTCCCCATCTTAGACATCTGGCAAAAGTTCTCGGGCATGGGAACTTCTGAGTGGCTGGCTATAAATTAGGAGTCCCCACAACACCCTCCTCATATGTGATAACTTGCTAGAACAATGCATAGAATCCAGAAAGTCATATTACTATTTCCAGTTCATTGTAGAAGACATAACCCATGAACAGCCAAATGGGAGGGATACATATAAAGGGGACAGGGATCAGCACTCTCCCAGCTCTTCTACACATCCACTAACCTGGAAGCTCTCCAAACGGCATCATTTAGGGAGTCATCACCTTCTACAGAGGTGTCACCACACAAGCATGATTGATTATTTACTCAGTCTCCAGCCCCTCAACCCTCCCCAGAGGTTGGGAAGTAGGGCTGAAAATGTTGGGCTTCTAATCAAGGTTTGGTCTTTCTGGGGGGACCTACTCCCATTCTAAAGCCATCTAGAGGCCTGCCAAGAGTTGCCTCATTTGAACAACAACAACAAAAAATTGCTCCTCTCACTATTATCAGATTCAGGAAATTCCATGGGATTCAGGAGCTCTGTGTCAGGAACCAGGGACAAAGACAAAATGTATATGTTTTATTATTATACACACACAATTGGACTAAGTATTTTATTCAGAGAATAATATGCCTGCTAATTGTATTTAGAATCAAATATATGGATAAATAAATAAACTATGCTAATAGTATATATATAACTGCTAAGATCTGATAAAATACCATATGTCATGCTAGGCAGACCTTGTTATTTTATAATAAATCATTGACTTCCCTAAGTGTTAACCTCATGGGATTATGTGCTTACAAAGAGAGGGCCCCAACGATTTTGGTGTTTGTATTAACAAATGCTTAGTAAAATAAATGTTCAATAAGTTTTTCCAAAATGTGTGAATGAATACTATAGAAACACTGAAGTAAGAAATGGCCCTTTACCCTCAATGATATTGTAATCCATTTGAAAGGAAAACAGAGACATGAACACTTAAATAATAATTCTTTTCACAAACTCCCATAAGCAAGAGGTGCAACAGGTGGTCAATGTTTTTAGACTTTGAGTTAGCCTGGGCTCTAAGGACACTTGTTTCGTCTACTTTGAAGAGTTCCTTTCCCTCTCTATGATTTCTTTTCTTTTTCTGCATAGGACAGTTGTGAGTACCTAAATTCTTAGAGCAGTGTCTGGAATAAAGAAAATGCTATCAATTTGAACCAAAAGAGGATATAGTTTTTGCTTTGAGTAGCTCTGGTGTCAAGACCAAAGTGTTCGTCTGGGTTAATAAGAAGCAAGATTAATAATGAGCTGACGGGAAGCTTGTGTGATTTGGTGTCCAGTAAACCTTGCAGGCTTAGCCTCAATCCAGCAGAGAGGTCTCCGGTCTTCAAAAGAGCAACTGGCATTGGCAGCCCCTGCTGCAACGCCAGGACCTTGGCTGGTCCTCCACAGGTCCCTGCTGTGTAGTGGCAGCTTGGGGACAATCCAAGCGTGGCTCTGGCTGAATCATTTCCAAGATGCCAGTTACTTTGCTTTCGGCCAGAGGAAGGTTTGGGTGTCCTCTACTGCCAATTTCAGCTGGGCACTCGCCACATGTTGGCAGCCAGGCCCTGGGAAAATGTGACCTCTTATTGTGTATGCTGCACAGGAGCATCTCCAGAGCTGCCAGTGACTGCTTTGTGGGGAGACTGGTTCATTAACCTGGGATCTACCAAGGTGATTTAGTGGCAAGCAGGTTATTCCTTCCTGCCTGGACTCTCACCTATCTATTCCAGCTGGAATCGGTATCCTCCCAGCTCTTTGGTGTCTTTCCCATGCTCTCTTGCTATGGATTTAAAAGGCTGAAAAGACACAGAGACAACTATCATTCTTCCCCTTCATTCCTATCCTTCACTCCTTCCAAACTATGAAAGGTATGTCACACTTCAGAAAGCCCAACCAGAGAAGCCCAGCAGAAAATAAGCCAAGGGCACTCAGCCCTTGACACATCAAAGTCTTCAACTGCCTGAAAATGTTATCTGACACATTTCTAGAGCATGATATTTTTATACAAAATGGATATGATTATGGGACTACCTGCTCATTTCTAATGCTGCCCCAAACCTAGCACAATGACACAGTCTGCTGCTCTCCCTCTCAATTGTCTATTACTTCTGCTTTCCATTTATACAATATAGTCATTTAAATTATAATTTATCAAAAAATTTATCACATATTTTGTCTTTATAATAGAAAG